>CANJKZ010000754.1:697500-1088024 GCA_947471745.1 Closterium sp. Naga37s-1
TGTATGGATCATGGTCAAGTTGAGGCGTTCCAATACGCCTGCATGTTTGTTGGGGATGTGCAAAGGTTGGGAAAGAGGGTTGGGACAAGGGATCATCTTTGTGCACGGAATGAACTGGTGGGGTCTGAAAGAGAGTGGAGCAGCAGTTGGGACGTGAGGAAAGCACAAACTACCATGTACATGGCTGCAAGTAGGTGGAAGAGGAAATTGGGGAGGTCTCGGAAGGAGAGAGGGCAGGTACAGGAGTTCGAGTGCAGTGAGACGACTGATGCTGCAAGGGAGACGTCCACTGAGAGACACCCCCATGAGGTCACTGGAATGGTATGCATGCAGATTGGTGCACAGAAGTGCGTGCCAACAGGCGATAAAGTGCATTGGCACAGAAATAAGTTGAGATTGCATCTCAGAAGCTGGAGAATTGGTACTGAAGAATGCTGCCCAAAAACCAGAAGAAGGCAAACAGAACTAACCTGAATAAAAATATATATATAATAACAAAACCAAACGAAAAGAAATGAAGAAGAGATAGAACAGAAGCAGCAGCAACAGCAGCGGCAGCGGCAGTGGCAGTGGCAGCAGTGGCAGCAGCTGCTGCAGCAGCAGCAACAACACAAAAAACAACAAATTAAACAAACACTGAAGAAAAAACAAACCAACAAACTAACACTACCCATCATGTTAAGTTGAATGGGACATGCTGAATAATGGAGTTAATATTCATGTTTCGTCCATGCGTTGGCACTAGAGCCCCCTCTTACAGGTGCCTCAGATTCTTGGCATTGCTGATAGACTCGGGGATGGATCCACTGAAATCGTTATCGTTCAGATCTCTGCCGCGTCAGTTGGCAACCAAGTGGATGGGGCAGACACAGCTCAAAAGTGGGAGAAGGCAATGCGAGGTAAAGAAATGACAGGCGCACATTCAATGTACAGATTTTGGGCATTTGTTTTTTGTTTGCTGGTAAAATAAAGTGGCCCTGGTGAAACCAAAACAACGTCGTAAGCAGACACACGCGAAGCAAAGCACTTGAAGACTTGGGCACTCGACTGTTATCCCCGCTTTTAAGCAAAGATATCCCGGCATTGCTTCAGGAGTCAGAAGCGTGCAAAGGCGGAGCAGATTGAGCCGCGTACACATATTGCAACTTGGGGAAATGGCCAAGAATCTCCAGGTTTCCGGAAATGTAAAACGAAGACAGATCCCTGCAGAAATTCATGCAGTGCAAGAGGGCAGGGTGACTCAAAAGGAGCGAATTACAGAATTGGTGAGCTATGGGGTCCTGTACAGGGTGCAGACTTCGGATGATAAACAACTTATTGAGTAGCGTGTGGAATGATGAAAGCAAGAGATACACGGGGAAATCCCAACCGTGTGCCACGCGTTTCTTCTAGATCGCCAGCACACATGTTCCAGTTGTGGTTCAGCGCACCCACAGGCCAATCTGTGGCCCTTCAAACTCGCCTACGGCCATCCTGGTGCCTCCCTTCCAGAGGTCTGCACTGACAGATGCTGAAGATCAGTGAAGGCTGTGATGGCTAACGACACAGCTTCAAATGGGAAGTCCAAGTATTCTTCACCGCGGGAACTGAAATAAGAATTGGGACCACACATTAACCTGCATCGCAGAACATATTTTTTTGAAATGGAAACACAGACCAGAAAGAAAAACTCATACACAATGATATAATGTGTCTTTTTTGTACGTTTTTTTTGCCGGTTCTTTTGGGTAAGAAAAACGTACAAGAAAATCAATCAGGGGATTATTGTACAGTTGCAATGGGTGGCATTGCTGAAGCAGGTTCATCAATGACTGCTGCACACTGTGTCACCTGCAAAGGCATGCAGGTTCGCTCCATTAACTTCCCAGCACGTCCCTATATCATGGCCCATTTGCACTTGCAGTGTTCGCTCTCTTCCATCATCCATCATGCCAAACAGCCCTCCATACTCATGCACTGCCCTTCCTTTCCCCTATCCCATCCTCAGTTCCTCATTCCCCTGTCTCCGGTACTCAGCAGCAGCACCTCCCATCACAGCAAGGTAACCATGCCATGCTCACAGCTCACAGCAAGGTAACCATGCCATGCTCGTTACAGTCCACGACCCAGAAAGTATTATCGCAAGACTTCCACTCGTCACAAAACATGTTTGATAAGTCGTAATAAAACCCCTCCCATGCTTCGTTCATGGCCAAAAGCGCTTGCACTAGGGGCAGGGTAGACAAGGTTGTGTTGGGGATGGAAAGGCAGGGACAAAGGGGATGAGCATGGATGGGCAGTCGGCTGGTCAACTAGAACTGGTGACGCAATTTAGCATGGGAATAAATTCTCAAATTTGTAATGGGTAAATTATTTACTTAGTAAAAAAATAACCATAGGCCTGCAACGGCTGAAAGTATCATGTCCAAACTAGTAATCTCACGTTGCGAGGGTTGAAGCTTGATGCGAGCCTGACTCGACGTTACGGACGCGGCACGCCCAACACTTTGTAGATGGCCATCGGCCGCCACACGATAGGCACTAGTACACGTACTCGTAGCAGCGGCGAAAGCGAGGAGCATGACGACGACCATGCGGCCATGACGAAGTACGGTTGGAGAGGGACGAACGAGTTTCGCGCCATGATAAATTTTAAGACATGAAAAACGCGGTTGCAAAGAAACATGATATGTCCGTTGTGCAAGCACTCATGAATCCGGAATTTCACAAATCAAGAAACTTAGGACTATCTTTCGTGACGAAGGCAGAAAGTTCGGGACAGAACCAAGTATTTCGCCCAGCTCAGAGACTATTGCTGGTTTTGGTAGATGGCGCTGAAAGAGAAGAGAGGGTTGAGTTCGTGTCCGCATGGCTGACATGTCAAGTGAGGGCATGTCAACCCGAAGCGCATTCGAATTACAGTGTCAAACACTGTAGCTGAAGTGTCAAGCCGAAGCGCATGTACGAACATCAGCGACGCAATTCATTGGTTTGAGAATTTGTCATGTGTGGATCTGCTAGGCAGCGAACGATTCAAAAGACAGATTGTGTGCTGATTGGGCAGCATCTGGTCGTGAGATAGGCACCTGCGACAATCTTTTCTCGTTTGTAGGTTTGACTGTGCCAATTTTAAAAGTGTCCGACGATTTGTATTGGCTGGCAACCTGCAATTTCTTGACACCCTGCCAACAATGTTGGCTGAGTGTCAAAATGCCAAATGACACTGCCCACTTTGACATGTCATCCCTACGGACACGACCTGAGTATGGGTGCACCAACAGCAGCTGTTGCTGCTGCCCCGTGAACTGAGCCGATTGACTTGTGCGGTCGCTCACGAAACTGCTGCTATTGCGTCATCAAGGTGACCCTGCCGCGCTGACTTGCGTGGCTCATTCCGTCGCGCTGTGAATTTGGTAAGGGCGTGGGCCCAAATGAGGTTGATCGCCTCGATCAGAAGCAATCAACAAATTCGAGGAAGCCTGGAAGCCAATTTCGGGCAATCGGGGGCAATCAGCTGATCGCGATCAGCTGATCGCCCCAACTCAATCACATCCGATTTTCACCCCGATCAAACTCGATTTTGCTCAATCACCCTCGATCAGTTGATTGCATGTGATCGAGGGCCATAACGATGGTTACGAAATGTTACACTGTTAATTTAGCCTCGTAAACCCCTCGCTCATGCATGGCACATGGCGAGAACTCTATATGGGTTGACGATATTACAGGGAAACAAATTCGTTCGCCAGGTCACGTTCAGTCGCCAATATCGCGTGAGCTGGATAAGAATTTCCGCGTAATGTTCATACTCTTGCCAAGCAACAGCTTCAAAACTTCGACGAAAAAAATTGCTGATCGGGCGGCTCGAGCAAAGTGATCACAAGCAATCCGATCCGATCAGATCACAGCCGATCAGACCCGTTTGGGCCCATGCCCTAAGGCACGATTGGCCAGCTGCCGTTACAGCCACCCTGTCATGAACGGGCTTGGAGGAACTCGAGTGAGAGAAGGAATGGTGACTGGCATAAGGTGGCGTTCCCACGTTTGCCCGCCATCGAAGTCACCCCACGCGGTTCGCCAATTTGTATAATGTGAGGAAATTGGGGCAAATGCGGCTCGAACTTTGCCCATCAACATGTAATGTGGTTTTGGTCGTGCAATGCCGCATCCACGACCGTGAGCGAACTCATCCAACGGCGCACGACGCAGTTGTGGTATTGACTGTACGTGCATCCAAACGGGGGCATTTGTAAACATTTGAGATGCCCCAGCCTTTCGCCCACGTCCGTGATGTTGTTCCACTGATGTGCGCAAGCCTGTTTCTGCACTTCGTCCTCCACCTTCTCACCGAAGCTCTTGAAACCAGTAGTCGTAGGTACCACACACATGCATAAATTGATCACTAGGTTTGTTAATAGCACAACGAACAGCCATGGCGTTGGACATCACCGCGATAGCGATTGCGATAGCGGCTTTTCTGCAATGGGAGGCGGACGACGATGCAGAGACGGACGACTTGCTCTCTCAACTGGCGATGCAAATGATCGACACGGATGATAATGAGGGACCTTCCCGGCCGTCTCAATCCGCCATGTCTACTGAAACCAGGGTACGCAGGGAAGCGACAATGGCGGGGTGGCTGTGTCGAATTGAGGAGATGACGGAGGCCGAGTTTGTGGCGCTGTTACGAATTAATCGTGCAATAATGGAGCACCTAGAGGCTCACATGACAGATGATTTTTCCCAGCTGACTTTACGCCATCAGGTTCCTCTTCGTTTGTGTGTGTTGATCCCCATAAAATACCTTGCTACAGGCATGTCATATCTTGACATGAGCATCTTCTTCGGCGTCCCAAAATCAGTGTGCCATCGCATTGTCGACTGTTTCCTTCTTGCGTTCCCCCGACGTTTCAAGAACGACTGGGTGCGGTTTCCATCACGTGAAGAGATGGTGAAGATGGAGGCGGAGTTCAGGGCAACAAGGGGGGTCCCTAATGTGATTGGCGCGGTTGACGGTACGCATCTGCCAGTGCGCGGCATTGACGAGTACCGCACAGAGTACTATTGCAGAAAGCAAATGTACTCGGTGCAGCTCCAGCTCACCGTGGATGCTAGATGCAGAATCTGGGATTACGTGGTGGGCTGGCCTGGTTCTGCACACGATAGCCGTGTTTTCACTAATAGTGCATTACACACACGCATTGCCAATGGCGACATACAACCCTACCAACTACTAGGTGATGCGGCCTACCCATTGAAGGACTACTGCCTTGTTCCCGTGCTTGCAAGCAAAGCTAGGCTTCTGACTGGATGGGAGCAGACATTCAACTACGTGCAGTCGGCTACTCGGATGGCAATGGAGCGAACTATGGGAATCTTAAAAAACCGTTGGCGCATCTTCGCCTCAAGACATGATAGCAAGCTGTGGAGGGTGTGTGCCGGGGTTGGATGCGCTGTTGTCCTACACAACATGATCGAGGAGCAGAGGGAGTGCACAAAGCGGGCAAGGGGATGGTGGCGCAGCTACACTTCTCGACGACCCAACCGCTGGTGGGAGCGCCCAGGCGTGCAGCGCTTCGTTTGGGAGCCCTCACCAGTCCGGACCAGAGATGCTGCTGTGGCCCGTCGCCGCCATTTCGGCGTGCATATCCACTCGGCATGGCTTAGGCGGCAATTCGGGCCGTGCAGTCCAGACGGGGAGCCAGTAAAGAACCAGTTCCCATTGCTGTCCATGGCGACCACGGGCTGCGCCCCTGCATATAGCTGACGCGCCGTTGACATGTCGTGGCCGGGCGGGATCATAGGGGGCTGCACGGTTGCTGGAACGCCAGCGGGTCGTGGCGCTGCAAATGGGGTCTGCATCGTGGGGTTGTACCACGCCGTGTGAGAAGGCGGCGTGCCGGCCGAGGTGTGCGCATCAAAATGAGCACGATTAGGTGGGGACTCGTTAGGGTTCCGGGGTGTGGAGACCGGGGGCTGGGTTGGGGCGACGGGGACAGGAGGTGGCGGCACCGCGATGCGCTCAAGGACAGAGATGAGGCGGTCCATTGATGCGGCCTGCCGCGCCGCCCGTTGGCCGGCGATCCTTGTCATCGTGTCAGCGACCAAGAGGTGCCCCGCGTATGCAGGCGACTCCATGGACCGCCTCCTCACAGCAATGCGGGCCGGAGAAGCATTGGGACCTGATGTTAGGTGAAAGGGTTGGTAGTACGTAGTGGTAGTTAGTATAGTTGTTGCCGATGACAAGATTGTAGCTGTTTTTATTTCGACCCACTGATCATAAAAAAGAGTGCACTTAAATAACAGAAAAACACATTGAGCTTACCTTCATTAGTGGCTGCAGCAGGCCCAACCGATGCAGGCGCGGGCTGGGTACCATTGGGGGCTACGAAAGCCGGGACCACAGGCGTGGAGGTACCCGGGACAGCGTGCTGAGTGCGCGTGCCTCCCTCGTCCACCATGTGCGGATTCGGGGCGCGATCGGCGAAACAACAGTTGAAGACGAAGTCGAACCACTCGGGCTTTGGCATCAACGAGTTACCCGAGGTCGCATCCGCCAACTTGATTTCCTCCATCCTCGCCTTCAACCGCGGCCACTGCTTCATCATCGAGTCCGACGGGCGGCGCCACTTGGGGTTGGCATCGCGTAACACGCGACGAAGCTTCTTCCATGGCTGCGCCCCTTGTTTGCCTTTCATCTTGTCGAAGTCGTCCTTGCAAAACCACATAGCCGCAGCGAATTCGGTAAGCTCTTCCTCGCTCCAATGCGATTTCTTCGATCGACCAGGCGCCACCTTACGCTTGCCTTTACGCGACGACCCAGCCTCCTCAGCAGGCGTGTCTCCGCCCTCCGTATCATCGACAACGTCGGCGCCGGTGTACCCGTCCGAGTCGTAGTATGTGTCGATGTCACTGTCCACGTTGTCCGCCGCATCAAGGCCATCGTAGTTGTCGTTGTCAACATCAGTGCCAATACCACCACCGTCCACAGAAGGCGAGAACGTCGCCGATGCGGTCGTGACGTGTGGAGCACGGTGATCGGTAACACCTACGAGTCGGCCCTTCCTTATGCCCGCAGCTTCCTGCTCCTTCATCCATGCGACGAACGGAGTGTCAACCTTAGGAACTTCGACTTCTTCCTCTGCTATTGTGGGCGTTACAGCAGCGCGTTTCCTCCTGGGAGCCATGGTTGCTAGGTACTGGAGATCTATGAAAGTGTGATAGTTGTAGGTAGCAGCGACTTGCTTTTGTAGTCGAGTGGTTTTGTGCTCTGCCTATTCGGGCTTGAAGTTTTGGGGCTGCGATGCTCCTCCAGGGGACTCTCACGGCTTCAATTTGTGTTTGGCAGGTTGTTTTGCGCGGTGCGGCAGCATTGCCCAAATTCTGGAGTTTGACCGCGAAAGGGTCGTCACTGTGTATGCGCAGTAGTCGTTGAGTTGGCGCGACTGTCAAATGAACGTCTTCATTGGGCGCGAACCCTAAAGTGTTTGTGCGAGTCGCAATTGGGATCGCGCAGATCGCAACTACAGGGTGTCCAGAGTGGGAGAGTACCCCACTCTGGACACCATCCCGCCCAATATCGAGCCTGATGGGGTGACTTCGATGGCGGGCAAACGTGGGAACGCCATCTAAGGCAAGAGAGAATGGTCCCCCGTTTTCCCCGCCTCTACCCTTGCCTTGATTTGCTAACAGTTTGAATCGGGCAGTTACATCCAGCCCTTGTGTGGAAATTAGAAATACCTCTGTGAAGACTTGGTTAGATTATTGTTTGCAGGACCCTACAAAAACAGTGGCACTTAGCATAATCTCGGGACACCTGGGGTAGTTTTAGATACTGTAGGCTTCCCGTTTTTTTACTTTCAAAAATATATCTGGATGTATTCTGATTTCCGACCGTCTCTGGTCTAGCGCAGTTTCGAGCTGAAAGGAGGTGAGTGTGGGAGGTGATTTTACACGCGTTGCTGTAAACTGCAGCTCGGCCCCAGCATGTTTTAGCTACAGTGCGAGGGGCCTTTGTGTTTGTGTTTGAAAGGGGGTGGGGTGCGACAGAGCTCAGCTGCTGTGTCACGAATTGAAAGGTGCACAGCAGCACACCTGTGCTCTCACAATTGCCCACAGCTGCGCTGTGTCGCAATTCGACATGGGGCACAGCTGGGCTGTATCGCAATTTGCGACAGACCACAGCTGAGCTGTGTCGCAACTTGCGACACAGCACATTCGAGCCGTGCCCCCCAATGCCACCTATCGAGTCGAGCGTGGTTGAGTTGTGTACGTTCCCTCACCCTCGACTCGAATCCAGCCGTGCCATCCCTCGGCTGAGGCGGATGAGCTGTCAGCCAAACCTGCGCTGTACAGTACAATGACAACGCAGGAAAGCTTACAAGTAAGACGAATTCATGTACACCTGGTCCGCGGTAAATTAACCATCGCTATCTTAACCAAGTTTGTCGGCATGCTGGGCGTTTTCTGTTGGGTGGCCAGAAATCTCTGTTCACACTTGACCGAACCAACTTGGAAAATTTCCAGGGCCTTTTTCGATAT
Source organism: Closterium sp. Naga37s-1 (assembly GCA_947471745.1). Taxonomy (NCBI): domain Eukaryota; kingdom Viridiplantae; phylum Streptophyta; class Zygnematophyceae; order Desmidiales; family Closteriaceae; genus Closterium; species Closterium sp. Naga37s-1. The sequence continues at coordinate 706,021 of CANJKZ010000754.1, forward strand.
TTCAGCTCGAGCCATGCATGTGGGAGGCAACTTTTCCAGCTGGATTTTCACGACAGAATCTTCACCGTCGATGTTCTTACTTTTCTGACACTCGAACATTCCAGATGGCGAGAAAATCCAGGGTGGTCATTTTGAGGAGTACTGTCAGAACTTTCCATGCTGTTCAGATATTTGGTGGTGAAAATAGCGACCCAAATTTTGGACCCCTATCTTCACCACGGCCAGATAATCCAAAATTCTGCCACCCATTTTCGCGCGGTTAAAATACCGCGGACCAGGTGTACAAGCGTTACAGTAGCAACAGACCAAAGTGTCGACAAAACTGCCGCGTCCTGGTTTTGGAAATTAGCGTGTTTCTGACTGCCTTGTTTGTTTTTTTCTGATCCTAGTCCTTTAAAAACGGTTATTGGCTTGGCGGATCTCACACGGAAAATGGTGATGGTTGGCCAAATCTGTCGCAGGTAAATCAATACACCACAGACCAAGTTACGTACGCTTTCAGATATTGGGGAAGCAATCGTTGGTGTGTAATGGTTGTGAGAAACATATACAAAGTTAGCATTCCTGCATTTCTCCAATCAATGTAAGCAACAATGTGCCAAAACGCTCTAATGAAGTGCGAGGATAATATGTGGAAAGGACAGCTTTATTGATTGGAGCATTATATTACAACAATATTATTTACCGCCTGAAAACGTTCAGTATAAAAACAGCATTCGCCTCGCGGACGTTCGGCGTCAAAGGCACAACATGCACCACCCGAAGGAATGACTTGATGGGTGTTACGAATGGTAATATTTAATTATTACTGTGCACTCCTCAACCGGGCAAAGAGATGCATGCAATATCGAAGAGCGAATGCGAAGCGTCAGACGGTTAGGGATTCACACGAAGCGTCAGACGGTTAGGGCGCACCGTCGGAGCAGTCGGCATCGGCAGCTGCAGGCAGAAGGAAAAGGGCGGGAACAGTTTCGTAACTGTACGCGCCGCACAGTTGGGAATGTATTTGAATAAGGGAATGTACCCCTTAGAGTACATGGCTAGATAGGTCGATTCATATTCCCTGTACTCATAATTATATGTTCTGTTTTGCATGTTTTTATTATGTCGAGCATTTACATTCACTCTGCTATTGAGGTCAAGGGCCCACCAACACTATCTACCTGCGTGCGAACCTTCCTGAGTAGATCCTGGCAGCGATCAACCTCTGATCGCAGCATGGTATGAGAGCGGCTCGGGAATCCTTCGCACAACCACTCCCAAAAATTGCGACATTCGGAAAGTGGCGCCCGGCACACGCTCGCGTGTGAGAATGGCCGGAGGATCTGGTGGTCAGACTAATCTGACGGCTGAAGCGCAACCCAACCCGGCTGCGACAAGCGAGAACACGACGACGATCGGCACCAAAGTCCTCGCAGAACTCCTTCAGCGACTCACCAGCTTGGAGCAAGGGCTCCAAACATTACGGAACGGCGATGCGAGAACATCCTCGCAACCATCTCAACCGGCCCCAACTGGGCAGAACGCCGTCCCGCAAACTTTCTCCCTCGACACTAATGGCTCAACCCCCAAGGCTCCCCGTCCCAGTGAGGAAGCAATCCTCTCAGCACAATCAAAGTTTCTCAGCATATAAAAAATAAAGACAAGTACCTGCTTCGACGGCAAAGATTTCTATACCTGGAGCTTCCAATTAGAGCTCTTGCTGCAGAACGCCCAAATCTATCATTATTTCGACGAGAGCTACGCGGAACCGGCTGAGGACACCGACGACGCCAGGACTCGCTATTAGAACGAGTCCCTGATGGCGTATGGAATTCTGCTGCGCAACATGTCGCCGGCGGAGCAGCTAAATATCCGATCGTACAAGACATCGGCTGCCCCAGCCCTCGACGCCTGGCGCCACCTGAACGGTGTGTATCAGCCGAAGGACTCCGTCTCTTCGAGCCGACTGCTTCAGCAGCTACTGGAGACCAAGATGGTCTCAGGGGAGAAAGTCAACAGCTACATCAATCGCTGTCGGAGCCTTCGCGATCAAATCGTGAAGCTAGGAAGTTCGATTTCCGAAGAAATCTTCGTGAACATCGTGCTTCAAGGGCTCGGCCCAGAGTGGCGGCCGTGCAAGGCGCTTCTCCGACAGCAGGGGGTCATCTCGGGAGGCCGCCCTTTGCGCCACCCTTCTCGTCGAACAGAGGGATATGGATCAGCAGCGACCAGCGCCACGACGAGAACGCGAACGGCTCGCCTTCTACGCCGACAACAACGAAGAGCGACGGCCGAGGCGCCTCTACTGCAAAATCTGCAGGAACTTCGGGCACTTGGCGGATCGATGTAAATCCCGATCGCGCCCTTGCCAGACCAATCCGAGCACCTGGTCCGGCCGACAAGACGCACGAGGCGACGTGCGTCCAGCCCAGGGGTATCAACCCCCACCCGCGCGCAACCTGAACCCAGCAGTTCAGCATCAGCAGCAGCAGCCGTCATCGACTGCCCCATTACGCAACGTCATGAGCAACATGGCCATGACGGGCGAGTCGCGTCGTCGCCGCGTGCGCTCACCTTCACCAGAGCCAGCACCGCACCCCATTGGCGCATTCAGCAACAACAACCCATTCAGTCCGCGCCACGACTTCACCGACGACGACAACCAGGACTGGAATCTCCCAGTCCCGCTGCTTGAAAGTCCCCCGCACGTACCTGATATGCGGGTGGCGCCAATTGATTGGCTCTCGCGCGAGCAATTCCTCAAGTTCGACACTCCGCACATCGTCACGCCGCGACTGGCGCTGCTCGCACGTGACGACAACAAGCGCTACAACACCTGGTACCTGGACAGCTGCTGCAGCCAGCACATGGTGGGCTCGGAGCGTTACATATCCAACGCCGTCGCCACCCCCACAGCCACTTACGTCACCGTGGCTAACAACACACGCCTGCGCGCAAGCGCGCAAGGCATCGTCGTGCTCAAGGCACGCGGAAGCCGCACTCACATCACACTTAACGATCTCCTGATCGTCCAGAACCTGCGCTTCAACCTGCTCTCCGCCGCACAGCTCATGGACGACGGCGTCGATCTCAGCACGGATCGCGCAACGCGCGATATCCTGCTGCACTACGAGTCGCGCACCTTCCCCCGCAAGCAGATCGGCAGAGCGCACTCCGAGAATGGAGTGTATGTTCTCGACTTCGACATCCCCGACTGCAGCGGCGATTCGCACGAGTTAATCGACCTCGTCCCACTGCGCTTCGAGCACATTCACCGCAGGGACTGGAAGCACCCTGACGGGAGACCGTGAGTGCCGCATCATCCCCACCCACGCGAAACGGCGCTGCACAAACCTGACCCAGACGGCATCTGCAGGGACTGCCACACGCCGACAACGTCAACCAGCGCCATTGCCGGCCGCGGACTCGCCGCCATCGCCGAAGCAGAGCGCCACGCGCCACCTGAAGAAGGAATGTCTCAGCTCGAGCTTGAAGTCACTACTCATCGCGTGTTCGGCGCCGACCAAAGCCCACATGCAGGACCACCCTCTCAATGGCTCGAAGGCATCCTACGCGGGCAACGCCGCGGAACTTTCGACGCGCGCGGAGTAGCGCGCCCCTACACCCGCGAGGAGTTCCTGAAGGTTTACCCCCACCGGCGCGACCCCACGGCAAAGCTTACCGTGGAGCAAGAGGAAGAACTGGCGCGTCACGAAGCAGAGGAGCTTCGCCAACAAAGTCTCGCCGAAGCACGCGAAACATTCGCTTGCGGCGCGTGGGGAGCCGAGGCGGAAGAAAGTGCCTCCAATGAAGGGGGGTGGGGAAGCGTCGGCGGATGGGGAACGGCTGAGACTGGCGGATGGGGCAACACCGGCGGAACCTGGGCAACCGCAACCGGCGGATGGGGCGCCGCATCTGGCGGCGAAACGAGCGGCTGGGGCGCCTCTGCTGAAGGCTGGGGGACTTCCCGCGAAGACCAAAGGGGGGGAGAAGAAGCTGGAGAATCTGCAGTTGTTCCCCTCGGTCATCCCCCGCGGCATGTCCCACTCGCGCCTCCTCCCCCTGACAACCCACCGCGCCGCGATCCATGGGACACCATCGTCTGGGGCAACGAGCCGTCAACCCCGCATCGCACCGCCTACGGACCTGCTCCCGAGCCACGCGAACCAACCCTCGTCCCTCGAACCATCCCTGTGACCAACATTCCGCTCTCTGAGATTCGCGACAGAGAATTTCTGGCGCTGATGCTGACCACCGGCAACGAAGAAGAAGAAGACGCAGAGGAAGCAGCAGCAGAACCTGCTCCCGTACCTGACGAAGACCCTGAGGAAGCCCGCGAGCGCTACATGCGCACCTCCGGTTTTCGGGCTGACGATGCACTCTGGCACCAGCGCCTCGGACATCCCTCACGCGCGACACTGAAAAACTGCATCGACGCAGGTGTCTTTGCCCCATGAGCATTGCTCCGCCCTGACGGCACAGAAGTGAGAGGCGCAACACACCCGCGCAACTGCACCGTCTGCCCCGAAGCTGCGCTAAGCCATCAACCGTTCCCGCTGCTCGAGCCAGGAACGAACCGCTACCCCAAGCTGCACAAGGTGTACAGCGATTTTCTTAACGTGGGGCACTGCGGGGTCGATGACGAGCTATACACACTCACCTTCATCGACGCTGGAACACGCCATGTGTGGGTCGTGAACGTTGAAACTCGCGACAGAGCCTACGAGATGTTCCGCCTTTGGCTGGCGCACGTGCAGCGGCAATCCGGGGAGAAGCTGAAGATCTGGCAATCTAACGGCGCAGCAGAATTCAGGAGCAACCAAATGCAGACTTACCTGGCGCAAAAGGGGATCGAGCACCACATCTCTCTCCCCTACGCGCACCAGCAGCAGGGCGTAGCCGAGCGGACGAATCGCACATTCATGACGAAGGTGCGGGCGCTGATGAAGCAGTCGAAGCTGCCGCCGATCTACTGGACCTACGCGAGGCACCACGCCGTGCGGGTGCACAACCTGCTCTCAACCACCGCAATTACCAGCAACCTGTCCCCGCATGTCAAATGGACCGGCACTAAGGGAGATACATCAATGCTCCGCGTGTGGGGGTGCATGGTTCAATACCGCCCGCCGACATCAACCATCGGCAAATTCGCTAGCCGCCTGCGCTGGGGGATTCACCTCGGCATCAGTCACGAGTACAAGGCACGGATCGTGCTGGACCTGCTCAGTCAGAAGACCGCCCACGCTCGCGACGTAATCTTTTACGAACGTCTCTTCCTCGAGCAGTTCCGCGACGACGAGCAGAGGAATGCGAACCGAGTCTACGCGAACAACGGGCACAGCTACGCAACGCCCGAAGATGAAGCCGCTGCAGCAATTCTGGAGCAGGATACTAGGGGCGAGTTCACATGGGAAGATCGGCGCAGCAGCGACGACGACGACGACGATTCCTCAGGAGGAGGAATGGGCGGAACAGGCGGAAGCGGCGGAGGCGCAGCACATCCAGCGCCACCTGAACCAGAGAGGATGACGACGATGTGCAGGAAGTCATCCCGCAACGTCGCCTCGACAGCAGCTGCTTGGGCTTCACACCGCAACCTCGAAGGCGCCACGTGTCATCGAGCCCCGAAACCCATGCGAAGCCCTCTCTGGGCCGAGAGAGAATGGCGCGAGGCGATGGATGCGGAGATTAAGGCGCTCGAGTCCCGAGACACCTGGGTGTTAGTCGACCGAGTGGCAATCAAAGGCGCAAGGATCCTCTCGGGCAAGTGGTTCTTCCGCGTGAAGACCGCAGCGGACGGAACGATCGAGCGCTTCAAGGCACGATGGGTGGTGCGCGGCTACGACCAGAGGCACGGGATCGACTTCGACCAGACGTTCGCTCCAGTCAGCCGTCACACCACCGTTCGAATCCTACTCGCCATTGCAACTGCAAGACACCTGCCACTCCGCCAGATCGACGTCAAGAACGCGTTCCTGTACGCGCTAGTAGACGCCGTGATTTACGTGGAGCAGCCGCATACATACGGCGAAGGGGACTCGCGCGTGTGTCAACTGCGCAAGTCGCTCTACGGGATCAAGCAGGCGCCGAGGCTGTGGCAGCAGTATTTACACAACATCCTGCTTGAAATCGGGTTCAAGCAGATGCCGCACGATCCAGGGATGTACCGCCGCGACTTCCGCGGAGAATACATTCTCCTCACAGTTTACGTCGACGACCTGCTCTACACAGGCTCAAACAACGAGCTACTCGAGCAATTCGAGAAGGCTTTGGCCGGGCGCATCGACATCACATGCAACTATGAGGTGAACAGTTCTTAGGCATCAACATCTCCTACGCACCTGAGGCCATTCTCCTTTCAGCGGCTAAGTACTCAGAGGAGTTAGGGAAACGGTTCAACATTTCACCTGCACCTCTCTCAACTCCCTACCGAACCCCTGGACCGAACCACAAACCTGACAACAAAGCCCTATCCCCTGTTGGAGTTCAGACTTACCAGCAGCAGCTGGGATGCCTCCTCTTCGCCTCTGTCACCTGCAGGCCAGACCTCTCCTACATCGCAAGTCAGCTGGCCCATTACTCACGCAAACCAACGGTTGAGAATCACATGGACCTGCAGCGCGCTCTACAGTTCTTCGTTTCAACGCCCAAGATTGGGCTGTGCTATTCAACTGCAGCAACCCCATCTTTCAATCTCATCGGCTATGTGGACGCCGATCATGCAGCAGATCCCGACAATCGACGGTCCAGGACTGGTTTCTTGTTCCGACTCGAACCAACGGGACCAGTCTCCTGGAACTCGCAGAAGCAGGAGCTGGTTGCCTTGTCGTCAGCCGAAGCAGAATTCATCGCAGCAACCGCAGCAGTTCGCGAAGGCCTCTACCTGCAGGAACTCCTGCAAGAGGCGAAGATTCCAGCTTCGCCTACCTTTCGCCTTCAAAGCGACAACCAGAGCGCGATTCGCATCGCGAACAAACCTGGCTTCGTCAACCGCACCAAGCACATTGCGCTGCGCTATTTCTTCGTGAAGGACGAGGTGGACAAGGGGAAGGTCAACTTGACCTATTGCCCGACCGGTGACATGGCAGCAGACTTCCTCACGAAGCGACTGCCACGCCAGCAGTATCAACACTGCTCCGAACTCAGCGGCGTGGTTAAGCAGGTCAAGTCGAGCTACGGCCAGGAGTGAAGGGGGGTGTTACAAATGGTAATATTTAATTATTACTGTGCACTCCTCACCGCAGCAAAGAGAAGCATGCAATATCGAAGAGCGAATGTCGAAGCGTCAGACGGTTAGGGATTGACTCGAAGCGTCAGACGGTTAGGGCGCATCTGGACCGTCGGAGCAGTCGGCATCGGCAGCTGCAGGCAGAAGGAAAAGGGTGCGAACAGTTTCGTAACTGTACACGCCGCATAAGGGAATGTATTCGAATAAGGGAATGTACCCCTTAGAGTACATGGCTAGATAGGTCGATTCGTATTCCCTGTACTCATATTTATATGTTCTGTTTTGCATGATATTATTATCTCAAGCATTTACATTCACTCTGCTATTGAGGTCAAGGGCCCACCAACACTATCTACCTGCGTGCGAACCTTCCTGAGTAGATCCTGGCAGCGATCAACCTCTGATCGCAGCAATGGGAACAATTCTGTACTCATTGTCCCCACCCAGCCATGTCATCCGGTCCAATACAGATTCACCTACTGGCCCGAGTACTTCATACAATCGAACAAATGCCACGTGTTCGCTCTCCCTTGCATTATTGCTCGTAGAGTCCCTTCCTTCATCCGGGACTTTGTGAAGAGTAAACATCAGTAGCACCTTGCAAAATTGCAGCACCTTCTGGCCCCTTGTGTCTTTCATCTCGACAGCGACATCCGGATACCATGGGTTGTTGTGAAAACGTGGTGTTGCGCGGACATATTATGCGTGTCGATTATAGAGCTCGTAGTTCTCACCGGGTGGGATTGCGACACCTCGATGAACATCAATTCGAGCCTCGCATGTCTCACCCGGCTGGAGATATGTCACGGCGGCGTCCTTCAAGCGGTGCATGTCGCCTGGAATGGTATTGCTATAAGCTTGCCACAAATCTGTGTTGTCCGCAATCAATGCCAGTACGCCATTCTTCCCGGTGACAGTAGGGACACCACTCTCCAATGCCTGTTATGGGCGTAGAGTAAATAAGGGGGGGATTTTTAATGTGGAACTCTGTGTAACAGGGTGGGCAATGGTCCGCACGCACACACACACACACACACACACACACACACACACACACGCGCGCGCACGCGCGCGCGCGCGAGCGCGCGCACTCACGCACGCTCCCACGCCTGGTCGCACGAACGACATCGTGCATGCACATGTACGTACATTAACACGTAGACATAGTCGTACCCGTAAAGGCTCATACACCCGTAACCAAACACATAGCGGAACGCGAGCTTGGGACATTTGCGTTAAAAATGGTTGATTGTAAGCACAAATACCTGTCTCATTGCTTCGTTCCTTGCATCAGCATCTTCCGCGTCTGCCTCCTGCTGCGCTAGTCTGTTGACCAGCTCGTCGACAAGCGTTCGTCGCGCGATCTGCTCCTCCGCGTGTTTCTTGTTGCTCGCACGGTACGGCCGCTTCATTAGCGCGATGTGGAGATGCTCGTACATATCCGCACAATAATGAGCAGGGAGTCCTCCGCGACGGATGTCGTCAACGACGTGCAGCATCGCATGGACCTTCGGAATGTTGAACGTCGACGATTGTTTCTTCCCAAACACTGTAATCATCTTTGGTACAAGCCTGTACCACATCCGCATGAGAGAGAGAGAGAGAGAGAGAGAGAGAAAGAGAGAGAGAGAGAGAGTGAGAGAGAGAGAGAGAGAGAGAGAGAGAGAGATGGCATAGTCTTAGTCCTTAGCCATTTCTAGGCCTCTCTTCCCTAGGATCTAGTCCTTAGCCATTTCTAGGCCTGGTTTCTTAGTATAAAGGCCCTGGATCTAGTCTAGGTGAGCTCATTATTCAACGGTGAGTTAGGATCACTCTCCAAACCCGTCGGCTCGTTCGAGAGAGAGTGAGAGAGAGAGAGAGAGATGGCATAGTCTTAGTCCTTAGCCATTTCTAGGCCTCTCTTCCCTAGGATCTAGTCCTTAGCCATTTCTAGGCCTTGTTTCTTAGTATAAAGGCCCTGGATCTAGGCTAGGTGAGCTCATTATTCACCGGTGAGTTAGGATCACTCTCCAAACCCGTCGGCTCGTTCGAGAGAGAGTGAGAGAGAGAGAGAGAGATGGCATAGTCTTAGTCCTTAGCCATTTCTAGGCCTCTCTTCCCTAGGATCTAGTCCTTAGCCATTTCTAGGCCTGGTTTCCTAGTATAAAGGCCCTGGATCTAGGCTAGGTGAGCTCATTATTCACCGGTGAGTTAGGATCACTCTCCAAACCCGTCGGCTCACGCCGGCCGCCTTCGGCGGCCGCCGCTCGCTGGCGCGGCCTTCGGCCGCGCGTGAGGGGTGGCAAGGACAAAGGGATACAAGGTCTATATCAGAAGGGCATTACAACATGCAGCCCTAAACATTGCACAACAACAGCAAGGCCCCCTTGTGTGGGGCACCCACCATGGGGAAGCCCAAGGCCAGGCCTGCAGCAAAAGGGGCGGGCATTGGGAGGCGTGGAGCTACTCTACCAGAATCCAAGTCAGGCGCCCGTCCATCCAGCGCAGCACGGACGCGGCAGCCGGCACAATGTCGTGGGGGTCCTGCAGAGCGGCAAGGACGAGGCGTCGCAGTGCGGCGGGGCCAGGCCCCAGTGCGGATCCAGGGGCGCCCGGCACCATCCCGATCGAAGGCAACATCCGCAGCAGCTGAGTCGCAGCCGCCACGGCCTCCGACTGCTTCCGCGGGGACAACACCGGAGGCCCAGCGCCGAGACGCGACATCCGGACCTGACACGCGTGCAGCTGGTCTAGAACCAGCGACAAAAGGGTTAAACATGTCCCAACGTTCGACACGCGCCGCTCGACGCGACGAGTCCTCTCGCGGGAAGGGGCGTCCTCCCACAGGCTCCAACAGTGCTGCGGGGACTGAGGAGAGGGCGCCGCCAACGCCGACGGTGATAACGCCTCCCATGGAAAATCCTCATGGCGACGGTGCAGACTCGACGCCGACGCCTCTTCGGGGGCGGTCTCCTCAGGTGGGGCCGGGACCGGAGGGGTGTGCGGCAAAGGCCTGTCAGGGGGAGCCTGGGGGGTCGGCTGGGGCTGGGCATGCGGTGGCGCGGGCTGGGACGGCGGAGGAGTCTGCACCCGCGCCTGCCGCCGTCTCTGGCGCCGGCTTAGCCGCGTCCGCGATGGCTGATGCAGGAGGCCCTGCTGCGGGCCAGGAGGGGGCGGGTGTTGAGCCGGTACTGGCGGAGGAGGCGGAGGTGGCGGCGTCGCCATCGCCGGTGGAGGCGTCTGCGATTGCCGAGGTTGTGGCTGTCGCTGCAAGGGGCGGGGCCGAGGTGCAGGCCGTGGGGGATTCGGTGGGCGCCGCTGCGCCCGTCGGAACGAATGCTGCTGACGTGGGCGGAGACAGTCGGGTGCGCGGCCAGACGACTGGTCACGGAACTGGCGCTGCCTCCTCCGCCCCTGGGAATTATGGGAGGAAGCTTCGTGCCCAGCCAGCGCCGAGGCGGCTCGGATCAGGGCTGGGACCTGGCTCCCCAGGACCCCTCCTGGGCTGGCTTCGGCAAGGGCAACCGCAACCAGAGCGAGTGGGTCGGGCGGCATCGCGGAGCCGACAGGAGACCGGCGGGCCTGCAAGGGAAGGAGACGACCCCGCGCGGATCGAAGTTGTTCAGCCCGCGGTGGCCACAGCGTCGGCGGCGGCGGCGCGGGTCGAAACACCCCTCGCTGGGGACAGTGTGGCACGCAACACCCGCCACGCGACTCGCCGAGCGGCGATAACCTGGGGCCCACCCCGCGGAGGCCGCACACCGTGGCTCCCGGCGGGACAAGGACAGAGCGGTGCGGCGGGCGTGCCAACGGGGGTCGGAGGCAGACAGCGAGGGGGAGGAACGGGGGGACGGCGCCGAGGGAGAGGCGGAAGAGCATTAGTCAGGGGAGTGGAGATCCCCGATCGAGTGGGCACGTGGCGGGAGCGACACGATAGGCCAGAAACAACGGTAGCCCCGACAAATGAGGAGACCGGGGGCTCTGACAATGCTGCTGTTGACCCCGGTTTTATGAGTGAGGAGGAAGCGGAATCAGAAGAGGTATCTCTGCATGAGGAGGCAGGCGTGGATAGGAACACTTCCAACATACGAGGACGGGTTTCGGGGGGTAATACCCAGAACCCCCGTGCCACGGAGGCTCCAGCTGGCAGGCCGGAAGGGTTAGATGTGTTCTCGCCCTCCGACCTGGCCAACGATGATGCCATCTGGCAGGCGGCAGGGGGATGGGAGGTGACGCAGCTGCAACGGGTGGACCAACCGTTCCTCATCCGCCGTTTGCCCCCACAAATCCTGGACTCCTACTGCCTCTGCCTTTTGGCGCCACTGCTACGCCTGGAGAAATATCCCACTTGCGCAGGCGCATGGAAGATTCTCTTATTTCTGCCGAGGCTGACGCTTCGACCTGCTCCCGAACCTGTCAGTGGAAGTCGTTGGACTGGGATTGAGGCTCGGCTGCACCGATTCCAGCAGGGAAAGTGGGACGAACTTCTCGAGGAAGCGGGCACTATACCCGACAATGGAGCCCCGTTACGGCACCAACCGGACGATGAAGGATTGAGTGCACGTGGAGAAGCTCTAGTGAAAAAGGGGAATATTGCTAAAGCAGTCTCCGCTTTACGCACGACCCCGCTTGCCGAACCTACCTCGGCGACCCTCGCTGCGCTCCAGGCGAAACATCCATCCGCTGGTGAAGAAATCCCCGCATGGGTAACAGGGTGTACAAGCTCCGAGCTCGCTGTGCCGTTCGAAACACTCAAAGAGATCTTGGCGAAGTGTCCGAACGGGGTCGGAGGGGGACCTTCTGGGATGTGTTTTGAGCACCTGAGAGATCCAGCACTCGCCAACGAGGAGATTATGATTCTCTTCACTAGGTTAGTTAACCAACTACTGAGCGCGGTGCAGCCCCACGAGCTTCGCGACATCCTGCTACCTTCTCGCCTGATCGCTTTAGAGAAACCGGGCGGAGGGGTTAGACCTATCGCAATCGGAGAAGCCCTGCTCCGCGTCGTCGCGAAAGCGGCTCTTCAAGCCTTAGGTCCGAAGGTTCGCGAGTTTTTTCTCCCAGTGCAGTTTGGAGTGGCGATCCCAGGGGGAGCTGAGTGCATCATACATGCAGTTCGCGCGCTGCTCCAGGAGGACGATTCGCGCGTTGCACTACAGCTGGACGTGGAAAATGCGTTCAACAGCGTCGAGCGGAAAGCCTTCTTCGAGGCTTTGCAGTGGTCGAACCTTAGTTCCCTTCTCCCCCTGGTGCGGAACCTCTACGACGGCACGTCGAAACTTCTCGTGGACAACCGGCTCGGCGTCGAATTCATCCCGAGCTCGCGGGGTGTGAGGCAGGGCGACCCCCTCGGTCCTCTACTGTTTGCAGCCGCGATCCAGCCGGCGCTGTTGAGTGCGGCTGCCACCCTCCCTGAGGTGGCGGTGGTTGCCTACGCGGACGATATCACTATCGTCGGTCCACGGGAGGCCGCTTGCCTCGCATTTAACTCTATCGCGGCGGCCTTGGCTGCAGTAGGCCTTCGGTGCAATGTCAGCAAGTCCTCTGCCTGGGGGAGGAACGGGTCACAAGAGGGGCTCCCACCAGGGTTGACAGCTGTACAGGGGGGGATAAGGGTGCTCGGGAGCCCTGTTGGGGAGGCCGAGTTCTGCACTAGCCACGTCCGCCATACCCTGGGCGAAGCACGATCGCCGCTCCTCCTCATTTCCCAACTAAACCCGCAGCACGCCCTCCTGATGGTGTCTCGCAGCATCTCGCGGCGGATCTCTTACCTACTTAGGACGACACCGGCTTCTGCTCTAAGTACACGGGAATGGAGGGAGTGGAGCGAGGCCTTACTCGGCTCGGCATTAACGGCGGCAAAGCTTCGTATTCCCACCTCGGAGCTCGAACAGAGCCTGCTGTGGCGTCAGGCAACGCTGCCTATCCGTTTGGGAGGGCTGGGAGTGATCGACCCCGTCTCTGAAGCGCCCGTGGCATATCTTGCCTCGGTCACGGCGGCCCACATCCTCCTGCAGCAGCTGAACCTGCCATCAGACTGCCTCCTCGCGAGGGCCACGTCCCTGCTCTCCCATGAGTGGTCCCCCACCCCACCGGAGGTCAACCCCCGAGCTTCAATGGAAGCCAGCCTGCCGGCCGAGGCCCAAGCAGTGCTGGAACAGTACCGATCAGGGGGACTGGGGAGCGGCAACTTGCAGCTGAGGCTGTCTAAGATCGTTAATGAGCGCAGAGCGCTCGACCTGCTAGCAGACACACTCCAGGACAGGCCGGGGGAGGACAGGGGCCACGCCATTCGCCTTATCAGCCTTAAGGGTGTAGGGGCGGGAGACTGGCTCCACGCCGTGCCAACGAGGGGCGACCTTAGTTTCTCTCCTGGCCAATTTTCAATGGCCCTCGGCTTACGCCTTGGCATGGAGTTGCCAGTCGCAGAGGTGTGCCCTTGTAAGAGAGGGAACTCGGCAATCACCGACAAAAGCCTCCCCAACCACCTCCTGCGGTGTGGGGATGGTGGGGACGCAGTGCGAACTCACAATGCCCTAGTGTATGCGGCTCTCAGGATGGCTGATGAGGCGGGATATAAGACCTTTCATGAAACCTCGGCTTTCTCGCCTCCAGTCCTCCGTAAACGCGCAGACCTGGCCATTTGGGATCAGGAGTCGGGGGAGACGTGGGTGACGGATGTCACCATCACGGATCCAGTGCTACAGAAGCGGGACACGAGGGCCAGGAAACCGCCGGGGTGGGCGGCGGAGGAGGCCTCGGAGGGGAAGCACAGGTTGTATGAGGGGCGCCCGAGCTATGTCGGTTTCCTTGGCTTGGCGGTTGAGACGTACGGGGCGTTGGCCCGAGACACGGTGCACTTCATCCGCCTGCTAGCCAACTACGCTGCCAAGACGAAATACAGGCGGGGGCGCCTCACAACCACTGCAGCCCGCCTCAACGCCCACTACAGGCAGAGGTGGTCGGTGATGCTCCCGCGCGAAGGGTATATGGAGGGTATATGGCTTGCATGCAATGAAGGTTATATGGCTTGCATGCAATGAAGGCTATATGGCTTGCATGCAATGAAGGGTATATGGGTTACATGCAATGAAGGCTATATGCCTTGCATGCAATGAAGGGTATATGGCCTGCATGCAATGAAGGGTATATGCCTTGCATGCAATGAAGGGTATATGGCCTGCATGCAATGAAGGGTATATGGCTTGCATGCAATGAAGGTTAGATGGCTTGCATGCAATGAAGGGTATATGGCTTGCATGCAATGAAGGGTATATGGCTGCATGCAATGAAGGTTATGTGGCTTGGATGCAATGAAGGGTGTATGACTTGGATGCAATGAAGGTTATATGGCTTGGATGCAATGAAGGTTATATGGCTTGGATGCAATGAAGGTTATATGGCTTGGATGCAATGAAGGTTATATGGCTTGGATGCAATGAAGGTTATATGGCTTGGATGCAATGAAGGTTATATGGTTTGCATGCAATGAAGGGTATATGGCTTGCATGCAATGAAGGGTATATGGCTTGGATGCAATGAAGGGTATATGGCTTGCATGCAATGAAGGGTATATGGCTTGGATGCAATGAAGGCTATATGGCTTGGATGCAATGAAGGTTTTATGGCTTGGATGCAATGTGGGTTACATGGCTTGCATGTAATGAAGGGTATATAGCTTGCATGCACTGAAGGCTATATGGCTTGCATGCAATGAAGGGTATATGGCTTGCATGCACTGAAGGCTATATGGCTTGCATGCAATGAAGGGTATATGGCTTGCATGCAATGAAGGTTATATGGCTTGCATGCAATGAAGGCTATATGGCTTGCATGCAATGAAGGGTATATGGGTTACATGCAATGAAGGTTATATGACTTGCATGCAATGAAGGCTATATGGCTTGCATGCAATGAAGGGTATATGGCTTGCATGCAATGAAGGTTATATGGCTCGCATGCAATGAAGGTTATAAGGCTTGGATGCAATGAAGGTTATATGGCTTGGATGCAATGAAGTGTACGTCTTGTTTGAAATGATTGGAGTGTGAACGGCTTCTGGAGGCACTGTTGCATGAAACGGAAAGAAGACGTTTGTGAAACATCATTGAGAAGCCCATGAGACTTGATTGAGAATGCGTTACATGTCTCTAATGTAATTTCCCGCATTCAAGAGGTTAGAGGGGAAGGGTCCAGTGAAGCTGTTGTTAGACACATCATTGTGGAGGAGGAAGGGCCGTATGGGAAGGTGGGCAATAAAGCTTGAAGGCAGTGATTTGAGTGGGGATATAGTATTGGATGGGGTAAGAAACACAGGAACGAAGAAGGAAGATTTAGGAGAATTTGTGCATCTGGGTAAAGCTGCTGAATGAGCACGTCACACAAAGTCCATTTGCCTATTGATTTGATCTTGCCTATTCACATGACACCTTAGGCACCTAAGGTTTTTTATCTACGGACAACAAATGGACAAATGCAGAGAGACATGCAACAGAGAATTACGGAATCTGACTGTACTTTGGAACAGAGAGTTGTACCTTATACAGGCATTGATTAGTTACGTCGAGACTGATGTGCAACTTCTATTCAAACGTACCACTTGGATATCCATGAGAAGCTTACAGCCTTTCGAAATTTATGTTGGGGTAGGATGGATATGGGCCTGAGAAGTTGCATGATGCGGCATATAGCATCCTAAGGACAGAAGATGAAAAACGTGTTGGAGAGGGGAAGAAAGAAGGGGGGATAATGAGGTGGGGATGGGAGGAAAGGGGGATTGATTTGTGGGTATAGGTCAAGAGGGTAGGGATATAAAGGAAGAATGAAGGTAGATATATAAACCTTGGAATTACGATCATCCAACTTGAAGCAAGTAGGATGAGCAGGAGATGTACAACTTGACAATATTAACATCCGATACAACCATTTCTGATTCACATATCGCACAATGATGAACTACAACTTGAGAACTCACTGTAATTGACCAGTTGAGGACGTTTTAAGGAGCACATCCAAGCCTCCACGAAGAGGATTGTAGCTGAGGTCTCTGTAGGGGGCATGAGAGATGGTTAGCATGGCAAGCAAACACTGGTGATGAGGGCAAAGGTGGAGAGGGAGACACATGCAGTGTGATGGATGGAGAAAAAGGGAGGAAGCGCCTGGAAGTGGTTGTTGATGCAACCCCTTGGCTGTTCTGCACCTGTTTTGGGCAGGTGTTGGTCATTCATAGACAGATTAGTGTGTATGTGCCCAACCATGAGTGATGGGGAATAGACAGGTATAGGAGAGAGAGTGAGTCAG
Source organism: Closterium sp. Naga37s-1 (assembly GCA_947471745.1). Taxonomy (NCBI): domain Eukaryota; kingdom Viridiplantae; phylum Streptophyta; class Zygnematophyceae; order Desmidiales; family Closteriaceae; genus Closterium; species Closterium sp. Naga37s-1. The sequence continues at coordinate 722,510 of CANJKZ010000754.1, forward strand.
CAAGCAATTGAAAGTGTTTTGATCGACTAATCATACATCGCGCATAAAGCAACAAGGAGAGGGATAACAGGGCCTATACTATGAGCTACACACTCTGCCCCAATCGCTTGTGATCTTCGCGGCTAAGGAATCAACAGCCGCCGCTGACGCGATGGTGATTGACAGGCGGCCCACAGCACGGGCCAGCTGCAGCACCTCAAGGACAAGCAGCCGCTGCCGACACTCCGGCAGTCGTTGCTACCCCATCGCCTCCCTGTAAACTGACTCCTCAGGTGTGCTGCGCTGGCTTCGTCCTGACCGTACCCATGCCACAGCTAGCCGTCGTGGTGTGTGCAGCGATGATAGTGCCTCTGCTCCCCAACCCTGTTAAATGGAGGGTCCCCATTGAAGGGGGGATTCGCTATCTACCTCGAAGGCAGCCTGCCTGCACTCGTCTGTAAACCCTGTAAGGTAGTTTCTTCAACTCTCCTGGATTCACGAGGTTGTTTCAAGGTGGGATTCACTCACCTTGCTCGAGCCATTGGCGGCAAAGGGCTTACACTAAAACCCAATCATGTCAAGCTAGCATGATGGACCCACTATGTGGAAGCGCCTCTGAGACTGAGATTGTTGGCCTTGCATGGCAGCTGTGTGTTCTGCCGAGCAGCCAAGACGTAACACGGTGTGCGGTGAAAACTGGTGCCTGGTGGAGGAGACAACGCAGGTGATTCGCAAGGGGTGCGGTGTACTGGACCCGGTACTTACGCGTGACATGCAAGGGGCAGGGCGGCACATCTCACATGCTATACACGTCTCCATTGACGGGCACGGATCCCTTGAGGTCGTTGTGGCTCAGCTTGCTGCAAGGGACAAGGAAGGATGGAAGAGGGGGGGGAGGGTGGAGAGATTTCAATCATATACTGCTGCGCCACCTTGAAGCTTTGTCAACTGTTTTCCCATGCATTGAAAGTTGCTGACATTCTGCAAGCTTCTGTAACTTGATCTAAACAGTGAGACAGCAAAACAGTCGAACGCAAGCGTGACATGAGCAAGCATCACCTCGGCCCGTGAGACCGGTGACTTGGGTTTGACTTCACTTCAATCCAAACTAAATTGATTACCAGACTGACTTAACAGGCAACCCATCTAATGATGTAAGACAGCACTCGATTTGAGCCATCCTAAACTTCAATCAGGTCAATTGACTGAATCAACGTTACATTCACCCCAGTCCAGTCCATAAGTCATTGACAAAAACAAACTTATGTCAACCTGACTTGACTCTTTTCATGTCAGTTTTCTCAAAAGCTCAGCTTCTTGGTCATGTCATTGATATCAAAAGTGACGAGCTTATTGCAGGTCAAGTCCCTGAACTCTAAAGCAACATCACCCATCACTTTCTCTCTCGATAGGTCCTTTGCATCACCGAACAACGGCAAAATATAGTGCCACAAAAAAACCCCTAGCCAGCAACATAGGGATCCAGTTGCTCCTAGTGGAGCATCTTCCATGAGTGGGGCACTTGCTTGCTCTCTCAAAGCACTAATTTTCTGGCACCGAGCAAAATAAAGAGGAGAAGCCTCATAAAAGAATTTGTGTGGCATACCCCTTATTCAAGGACCTTATTTACTCCTCCCTTGCTCACGCCCACATACCCTCAATCCACCAAGGACTTACATATTTTCCGCACTGATGGCAGTAGGCATGGTGGTGAGGTGATTGTGGGAGAGGTCTCTGCACACAGTGAGGGCACGCAATGAGGGTAGGTGGAGAGGAAAGGATGTGGCATCGAGAAAGGACATGCATGTTGAAGCAAGGGTGGAAGTGCTTGACTGCTACATGGCAAAGGGATGTGCGATTCAAAACAGTTATTTGGAGGAGCACGAGGCAAGTTTGTTGAACATAACGTGCACGGCGCATGTCATAACAGGGTGGTGTGAGATTATCTGAATCTTCACACAACCTTCGCTATCAAGAGCAAAAAGCAGCACAAAGAGCTCCCTTAGTAACCGAAAGAAACACATACATACATTCCTGAAGCAGCAGCAGAAGAATCCGAAAGGGATTTTTGAAGAAAAACTGCCACGAGAGGAAAAGGCATAGTGAAAGAGCCTAACCAAAAAAATCCACCAGCTGATTCCGTTGGCTGTCCCTTGTATGGTTGTGGGGAAAGGTGTTTGTTAGAAACCTACACGGTCTGGAGGAATCCGCGAATGGCAGGAACGGCGCCGGTAAGATTGTTGTAGGAGAGCCCCCTGTGTTGTATGGAGGCAAGCACGCGTGGGGAGAGGCCAATGCATACATGTGAATTAAGAAGATTTTTCAGTTGACTCAAAAGGCATGCATGGACTTTTAATCATGGCAATGCAACTCTGTGCAGTGGATTGTCATTCCATACGAGGGAGAGGACCTGAACAGTGCAGGAATGGCTTCAAGCTATTGGCTGCTTGCGATTTTGCATCTCAGTTATTATCTTCATCATCGTGGCTCAATGACGTTCTTGTGCATGCTGATCCGCCCTGAAAACCATGGTGAAAAGTAAAAACACAGTACTTTTTTCAGGTGCTTACAGATATCTCAGTTCAGCGAGCTTGGAGATGCCGGCAGGGATGCTTCCTGTGAGGTTGTTGAAATAGAGCTCCCTGGTGGGGCCATTTCGAGGAGGGGAGAGAGGTTGGCGCTGCCTTGTAGGAAACGACAGGATGAACCGCCTTCACATATCCATCCCTTCTCCAAGTTGGCCCTCGCAGCCTGCTACATCAAAGTCTGGTGCTCTTAACCTGGTGCTCTCAATCCGCTGCTCACAACCTGGTTCTTACAACTTGATGCTTTTGCGTATTGTGTGGGGAGGGGATGACCAAGAAATCGAGAGGAGAGTGGGTGGGAAGGGAGGCGTACAGCTCAGTGAGGGCGGTGAGGGCGGAGATGGTGTGAGGGATAGAGCCAGTGAAGCCATTCAGACCGGCCCGCCTGGAGATATAAGGGAAGGGGGAGGAGGGGAGAGCTGGACGAGTTGCTGGTTGGCTGGTGGGCAAAGCAGTGGGTATAGTGGTCAGCCGGACAAACAGGAATAGAATGGTAGGAGCGGCCTGAGCAGCTCAAATACGTCAAACCAAAATCCTGTGCTCTGGATGGCTCACAAAGTTTGCAGCCCTCTAAACGCCATCCATTCAGTGGGGAACGGTGCAGAGCGGTGGACATTAAAGTTGCCGGTGACGTCCCTGCAGTGCGGTCAAGGGCAGGAGGGTGGCGAGGAAGGCATGGGCACAGGCACTGTAGTGGGCCCTTGTCGGTGAGGGTGGAGATTGGAGGAGGCACAAGGAACTCTAGCCAAGTTACTCTAGGCACAGGGCATGGATTTGAATGAAGGAGATTTTTTAGTCAACTTAAAAGGCACGCACGGCCTTTTGAGTTGCGGCAAATTCAACTAAGTGCAGTAGATGGGGAGGGAGGACTTGAACAGTGGGGGAGGCACAGGGCACGCCTATCGGTGGACCAGAGAGGCACAGCACAGGGCAGTACGGCATGTGGAATAACAGCGCATGGTCACATAGTGAATGTTAAGAGAAGCACACAAGTGAAGGTGGCACAACTGAGTTAGGGAGCGAGCTTTTGCAGGTTCACCTTGGAAAAGCCCCAGCAGCGCAGCGAGCAAGGCAAAGCAGTCAGTGAGTGCGCAGGTGGTAGGACTATGGCGAGTCACATGTGGTGCAGGGGGGACAGGAGATGGAACCCATAAAAGGGACGTACATGCGCCTCTTTTCCCAAGTGAAGCAATTGCAAGGTACGACAGAACGTGTTGATAGTTAGGGCTGAGTGGGGCGAGGGGCTGTTGGTGCCACGTACAAGTAAACGAGCCTGGAGAGTGAACTGATCCATTGCGGTAAGCGGGTGATGGGAAGGAAACTAAGGTCACTGCCACAGATGGAAGAACAGAGGGGAGAGAGGATTGGCACAACCCCAAGCTCCTTATCTAGTTCGACGATGGGCATGTCTTCATGGTTCAATAATAGGACCGATGAACCCTTGAAAGAGAAACGTGTATGCATCCTCCTATATCTTGATGGTTTGATAATAGCACCAATTAACCACTAGAGGAAAGACCTGTACCCGGGAGGGATAAACTGCTTCTGATTTCAATAAGATCATAATAATGTGGTGCAAGCACATGCCCAGAGCTACCAAGAACACGACACTATCATGGTTGTTCTTCGCTGGTCCCAAAACAATGCATTAAACATGGCATGGGCCCGGCAACAGCGCGGTGGTTACTCAAGAGACTTACAGGAACCCGAGTTTACTAAGGGCAGAGAGAGAGAGGAAGACAGCTCTCCAGGCGCGAGGTTAAGATTCATGAGAGAGCTGAGAAGAAGTGAGGATGGAAGAGAGAGCAGCATGTTGAACCGCAATGCAAGTGAGAGGATGAAACTCAATGCTTAAGTGTAGACACACGAAATCTAGGGAGGTGAGTGAATGTGAGTGAGCGAGGCTTTGAGAATGACGCACGGGGAAGTGCGGCGTGGAATGTGGGTGAGAGAGGGGCAGCAGCAGGCGGAGAGCCACTTGGCAGAAGGAGTTGATTCCGTTGAGCAATGGAAAGGAGCACTCGTTGGTCGAGCGAGAAAGGAAGGCGGGAAGGGATGAATGAGAAGGGAGGAGAATAGGGAGAGAGATGAGTGAGATAAAGTAGGCGAGTGAGTGAAAGGGGAGCAGAAGGCGGGTAGGGATGGGTGAGAAAGTGGTGCGGATGAAAGTGGAGCATACAGGAACTGTAGGCGAGTGAGTGGGGCAATACACGAGAGGTCGCCCATGGAGCCTTGCATCACAGGGGAACTCATGGATGACTGAGTCAAGAGAATGCTGCGAAGAACACACTCAGCGGGGTGAAAGGATACGGGGAGTGACCAGCTTTCTGTGGGCTGTATTTGCACACATCATGACAACAGCCATAATCGCAGCAGGGGATATTGTCCTATGAAGCCCTGTGTGCGTGAGTGCATGGAGCAGTGAGAAAGAGGGATTGAGAAGGTTGGAGTGCAGAGATAACTACTACAACGGGAGCTAGACTACGGGCTAGGCACGGGTGCTCGTGTGATCTCTGCGTTCGTTGGTCCTTAGTCGTTTTCCTAGTGCACACACTGCTTACTAGTTCACGGGGCAATTTGGCAAGAGTTTCACTAGAGAAAGTTGGCAACAATGATACAATGAAGTTGGCAAGGTTAGACTACATCAGAGCTAGCATGCACACAAGTCCACTGCCAGCGCAGCACGGTCGATCGCGTGCCAGCACGACATGGTCGACCGCATTCCAGCAGTGCAGAGTCGCGGCTTGCCAGTGCTGCAAGTCGACGGCGTGCCAACGTCGCAGGTTGACGGCGTGCCAACGTTGCTCCCGCAGGACAGCAGCGCACCTGCTTCGCAGGTGCTTGCAGATGATTGGCGCGCTGGGCCTCGTCACCTGTACAGCGCACACACCAAGTCAACCTGGCGCTGACGACTGCATCTGATCCGCCACATCGACCTCGGGATACCATCGCCGAGGTCGGTCTCGCCAACTTCGCCTGGGCGACCGTCGCACGCCTCCGCAGAACCTCCTCACCCAGGTAACCTGGTCGACCGGGCTACCAAGTCGACCAGCTACTCCCGTACGTGCCCGTCGACCTCCCAAGTCGACGACCACCCCAAGTCGACCTCACCAGGTCGACCACGCCCCTGGTCGACCAGCTCCGGGTCGACGTCACTCCTGGTCGACCAGCTCCGCGTCAACCAGCACTCGTGGTCGACCAGCTCCATGTCGACCAGCGTAGTTGTCAGCCGACCACCCAAGTCGGCTACCCCAAGTTGGCGTCACCAAGTCGACGCCCTCCGCAGGTCGACTTCCCAGGTCGACCACCTGAAGTTGGCGCCCTCCAGAAGTCGGCGCCCATGCAGTGGCTCCCCGTGCAGGTCGACCAACCCCGTCGACCAGCTCGCCCACTGCTACAGGTCGGCTGCACCCCTACTACAACGGGAGCTAGACTACGGGCTAGGCACGGGTGCTCGTGTGATCTCTGCGTTCGTTGGTCCTTAGTCGTTTTCCTAGTGCACACACTGCTTACTAGTTCACGGGGCAATTTGGCAAGAGTTTCACTAGAGAAAGTTGACAACAATGATACAATGAAGTTGGCAAGGCTAGACTACATCAGAGCTAGCATGCACACAAGTCCACTGCCAGCGCAGCACGGTTGATCGCGTGCTAGCACGACATGGTCGACCGCGTTCCAGCAGTGCAGAGTCGCGGCTTGCCAGTGCTGCAAGTCGACGGCGTGCCAACGTCGCAGGTTGACGGCGTCCCAACGTTGCTCCCGCAGGACAGCAGCGCACCTGCTTCGCAGATGCTTGCAGATGATTGGCGCGCTGGGCCTCGTCACCTGCACAGCGCACACACCAAGTCAACCTGGCGCTGACGACTGCATCTGATCCGCCACATCGACCTCGGGATACCATCGCCGAGGTCGGTCTCGCCAACTTTGCCTGGGCGACCGTCGCACGCCTCCGCAGAACCTCCTCACCCAGGTAACCTGGTCGACCGGGCTACCAAGTCGACCAGCTACTCCCGTACGTGCCCGTCGACCTCCCAAGTCGACGACCACCCCAAGTCGACCTCACCAGGTCGACCACGCCCCTGGTCGACCAGCTCCGGGTCGACGTCACTCCTGGTCGACCAGCTCCATGTCGACCAGCGTAGTTGTCAGCCGACCACCCAAGTCGGCTACCCCAAGTTGGCGTCACCAAGTCGACGCCCTCCGCAGGTCGACTTCCCAGGTCGACCACCTGAAGTTGGCGCCCTCCAGAAGTCGGCGCCCATGCAGTGGCTCCCCGTGCAGGTCGACCAACCCCGTCGACCAGCTCGCCCACTGCTACAGGTCGGCTGCACCCCTACTACAACGGGAGCTAGACTACGGGCTAGGCACGGGTGCTCGTGTGATCTCTGCGTTCGTTGGTCCTTAGTCGTTTTCCTAGTGCACACACTGCTTACTAGTTCACGGGGCAATTTGGCAAGAGTTTCACTAGAGAAAGTTGACAACAATGATACAATGAAGTTGGCAAGGCTAGACTACATCAGAGCTAGCATGCACACAAGTCCACTGCCAGCGCAGCACGGTTGACCGCGTGCCAGCACGACATGGTCGACCGCGTTCCAGCAGTGCAGAGTCGCGGCTTGCCAGTGCTGCAAGTCGACGGCGTGCCAACGTCGCAGGTTGACGGCGTGCCAACGTTGCTCCCGCAGGACAGCAGCGCACCTGCTTCGCAGGTGCTTGCAGATGATTGGCGCGCTGGGCCTCGTCACCTGCACAGCGCACACACCAAGTCAACCTGGCGCTGACGACTGCATATGATCCGCCACGTCGACCTCGGGATACCATCGCCGAGGTCGGTCTCGCCAACTTCGACTGGGCGACCGTCGCACGCCTCCGCAGAACCTCGTCACCCAGGTAACCGGGCTACCACGTCGACCAGCTACTCCCGTACGTGCCCGTCGACCTCCCAAGTCGACGACCACCCCAAGTCGACCTCACCAGGTCGACCACGCCCCTGGTCGACCAGCTCCGGGTCGACGCCACTTCTGGTCGACCAGCTCCGCGTCGACCAGCACTCGTGGTCGACCAGCTCCATGTCGACCAGCGTAGTTGTCAGCCGACCACCCAAGTCGGCTACCCCAAGTTGGCGTCACCAAGTCGACGCCCTCTGCAGGTCGACTTCCCAGGTCGACCACCTGAAGTTGGCGCCCTCCCGAAGTCGGCGCCCATGCAGTGGCTCCCCGTGCAGGTCGACCAGCCCCGTCGACCAGCTCGCCCACTGCTACAGGTCGGCTGCACCCCTACTACAATGGGAGCTAGACTACGGGCTAGGCACGGGTGCTCGTGTGATCTCTGCGTTCGTTGGTCCTTAGTCGTTTTCCTAGTGCACACACTGCTTACTAGTTCACGGGGCAATTTGGCAAGAGTTTCACTAGAGAAAGTTGACAACAATGATACAATGAAGTTGGCAAGGCTAGACTACATCAGAGCTAGCATGCACACAAGTCCACTGCCAGCGCAGCACGGTTGACCGCGTGCCAGCACGACATGGTCGACCGCGTTCCAGCAGTGCAGAGTCGCGGCTTGCCAGTGCTGCAAGTCGACGGCGTGCCAACGTCGCAGGTTGACGGCGTGCCAACGTTGCTCCAGCAGGACAGCAGCGCACCTGCTTCGCAGGTGCTTGCAGATGATTGGCGCGCTGGGCCTCGTCACCTGCACAGCGCACACACCAAGTCAACCTGGCGCTGACGACTGCATCTGATCCGCCACGTCGACCTCGGGATACCATCGCCGAGGTCGGTCTCGCCAACTTCGCCTGGGCGACCGTCGCACGCCTCCGCAGAACCTCGTCACCCAGGTAACCTGGTCGACCGGGCTACCACGTCGACCAGCTACTCCCGTACGTGCCCGTCGACCTCCCAAGTCGACGACCACCCCAAGTCGACCTCACCAGGTCGACCACGCCCCTGGTCGACCAGCTCCGGGTCGACGTCACTCCTGGTCGACTAGCTCCGCGTCGACCAGCACTCGTGGTCGACCAGCTCCATGTCGACCAGCGTAGTTGTCAGCCGACCACCCAAGTCGGCTACCCCAAGTTGGCGTCACCAAGTCGACGTCCTCCGCAGGTCGACTTCCCAGGTCGACCACCTGAAGTTGGCGCTCTCCCGAAGTCGGCGCCCATGCACTGGCTCCCCGTGCAGGTCGACCAGCCCCGTCGACCAGCTCGCCCACTGCTACAGGTCGGCTGCACCCCTACACCCGACCATGAAGTCGGCTCCGCCCAAGCGAGGACGGGGCCACACAACAACTCCCGTTGACACTCCCCTGCCGCGTTCACGCTTGGGCCTCCAGCCCACACGGCAGCACAGATCGGAGAATCGCTCGTCGGCGGGCACCCAACACACAGCACGCCGGTCACCGCACCAGCCATGCAAGAGGGCATGGCACCTACTGCTGCACGTCGTCGTCGCCGTCGCCCACGTCGGCCAGGCGCACTTGGCCGATTGCAACGGAGCACCGGTTGAAGGCCGGATAGTGCAGCGCCTTTGTCATGAAGTCGGCCGGCTGCTCAGCGGTCAGGATGTACTGCAGCGCAAACTTCCCCCGCTTCACCATGTGCTGCAGCCAGGCATGTCGCCGTTCCATATGCTTGAGGTTGCCCGTCAACCCCATGCCCTCGGCGACTGTGATGGCCGACTTGTTGTCCACCCTCAGGACCGTCGGTCTTCCAGCATCCAGCTGCTGGAACTCTGCCAGAAGGAAGCGAAGTCGGCGTCCCTCCTTGCCAGCTTCGACGGCCGCCACGTACTCCGACTCGGTCGACGACAGCGTCGCACATTTGATGCGCTGGCTCGACCAGGAGACCGCGGCCCCTCCGTACACGAACACGTAGCCGCCCGTGCTCGTCCGGCTCTGCTTGTCGCTGGCGTCGTCGGCGTCCACGTAGCCGACCAGGTCCAGCGACTCAGGTCCACCGCCGAACTCCAGGGCGGTGTCACGCGTGTTGGCGAGGTAGGCGAGGCAGCGGTCGACCTCGCGCCAGTGCTGGTCGCTCCTCACCGTGAGACCGCTCCCCAGCTTACTGCAGGCGAAGGCGATGTCCGGCCTCGTCGTCGTTGCCGCGAACTGCAGCGAGCCGACCTTCTGCCGGTACTCCTCCTCCTGTCGCTCCCGTGCCTCCTCGTCGTCGAAGGTGAGCTCGGCGTAGGCGTCGACGGAGACCGGCGTCTTTGGGGTCTGACCGCCCTGCTCCTCGTCGATGAAATGCCTACGCAGCTTGTCGGCGTAGCCCTGCTGGTGCAGCCACAGCTTCCCCCCCGACCTGTCACGGAGGATCTCCAGCCCGAGGTACTTCTGCACCGGCAAGATCTTACGCAGCTCGAAGGCGGACTCCAGCAGCTCCTTCAGCCCCTTCAGCATCTCGGTGCTGCTGCTGGCGGCAAGCAGGTCGTCGACGTAGACCAGCACCCAGCAGGCCACGCCGTCGTCGCCGACCTTGAAGTACAGGGCCTCGTCGACCTGGCTCTTCTTCCACCCGGCGCCGACCAGCACGTCGTTGAGCGCCAAGTACCACAGCAGCGGCGACTGCTTCAGCCCGTACAGGCTCTTCAGCAGCTTGCACACCTGGCCGGTTCCGTCGTTGAAGTAGTCCGGCTGGAACATGTAGAGCACCCGGTCGAGCTTGCTCTGCAGGAAGGCGTTCTTCATGTCGAGCTGCATCAGGTTCAGGTTGAGGATGGCGACGATGCTGAGGAAGATCCTCAGCGTGACGTAGCTGCCCACCGGCGCGAACGTCTCGTCGTAGTCGGCGCCGTACACCTGCGTGAAGCCCTTCACGACCAGCCTCGCCTTCTCGCGCTCGACGGTGTCGTCGACGTGGTACTTCGTCGTCAGCACCCACCGGTTCTTCATGATGTTGACCCCCGGCGGGAGTTCGACCAGCTCCCACGTGCCCATGTTGATGAGGCTGTGGATCTCCTCCTCCATGGCGGCCTTCACCGCCGGGCCCTTCCAGCTCGCCAACGCCTCCTTCACCGTCATCGTCAAGATGTCCCAACGGTGGTCGGGGTCGGCGTGCATGTCGGGGTCGAGCTCCGGAAACTCCTCATCCTCCTCGGCGTCGTCGTACAGCAGGTCGTCGTCATCCGCCACGTCGTACACCGTGGTGAAGGCAGCAGGGACGAAGAAGTCGGGCGGCCTCCGAAGACGGCCTGACTTCCGGGGTTCAGGCTGAACCTCTACCACGTCGCTGTCGGTGGACTTCTCCCCTTCGTCACCGGCTTCGCTGCCCTCGTCGTCCTGCTGCACCTCAGTTGACTCCCTGGTCGACCTCTCCCCTGTGGTCGGCTCCTCTGCCGACTGCCTGGTTGCCGACTGCTCCGTGGTCGGCGTCACTGCTCCCTGCTCCCCTGTCGGCTGCTGCCTTGCTGTTGCCTTCGTTGCCGGCTTCACCCAAGTCGGATGCTCCTCCTCGACCTGCTCTTCCCCGACGTCGACTTGCCGCTCATCACGTCGGCCACCGGCAATGCCCTTGGCCGGCGCCGAAGGCGACGTCCCACTACTCCCCTCATCGCCGGAGGTCGGCGGGCATGGGGTTGACGGACATGTCGCCGTTGACATGGAGAACGAGAGGCACTGAGGCGTGTGAATGGAGCAGCTTGGAACACACGGCTGGCTTGCAACTGCAAGTAATTGCAAATGGCTGTTCAGTACTGGATGCTTTGCACTGCAATTGCAAGTCATTCCTAGAGCATCGTACGCATCAGCTTCTCGAGCTGCACACGTGCCACCAACCGCATTCTACAACTTTTGAGTGTAACGATGCGACTGGCACACACCATACGCCATCGCATGCACCACCAGGCACAGGAGCCCAAAGCTATCTCCATCAATCTCACTCGGTTGGGTCGAAGCTAAGAGTTGGATCCACATCTGAGACATAGAATTGACGCATTCCAATATGCATGCATGTTGGGGGGGTGCGCAAAGGTAGAAAATGGGAGTCAGGGCAAGGGATGATCGTGCACGAAACAGACTAGTGCAGTTTGACAGAAAGTGGAGCAATTGTTGGGATGTGAGGAAAGCACAAACCAGCATGTCAACACGACTTGTAAGTGATGCCCATGGCTGCAAGGAGATGGATGAGGAGAAGGGAGAGCTCTAGAGAGGAGAAGGAGAAGGTACAGGGTTTTGAGTGCAGTGAGGCGACTGATGCTCCAAGGGAGACTTCCACTGAGAGCCAAGCCCGTGAGGTCACTGGGATGGGATGCATGCAGATTGGTGCACAGAAGTGGTTCCCACAACAACGTTCAATGGGGTAGGATGTAGACTGTCCAGCAGCAAATGGAAACAAACTAACGAGAGTGGGAAAAAATCCCTCCCCCCCCCCCCCCCCCCCAAAAAAAAAAAAAAAAAAAAAAAATCATAGCAGCAACTTTAAGAAAAACAAACCCTAGACCCTAAACAAACAAACACACACACACACACACACACACACACACACACACACACACACATGTCAGATTTATATGACATAGCTGCTGTAGGCTATAGTGGGGTAGCACATATGGGGTACAGTTTTCTAGGGTTTGCTTTGTACCCAACTTTCCCTTAGTCAATTCATTCCTCATTTCTTTTCATGGTATAGAGCAGGTTCCCTAGTGGGAACGCTTCCTTGGGCCCACCACTGAAACCTTTTTTTTCTGACCGGAGCGACAGTCGCTCCTGCCCGAGGCGCGCCTTGTGGGCCGCCCTTCTGTCGAGCTCTCTTAGAGGCCCCTCTCACGGCCCCTCGCGCCACCCTTAGCGGCCCCGTCGCCGCCCCTAGCGGCCCCGTTGCCGCCCTTCCAGGCCCCTTGCGGCCCCTAGCGGCCCCATTGCCGCCCCTACGCGGCCCCGTAGCCGCCCTTAGCGGCCCTGTCGCCGCCCTTAGCGGCCCCGTTGCCGCCTCCCTCCCTACGCGGCCCCGTTGCCGCCCCTACGCGGCCCCGTCGCCGCCCCTAGCGGCCCCGTCGCCGCCCCTACGCGGCCCCGTCGCCGCCCCTAGCGGCCCCGTAGCCGCTCCCCTCCCTATGCGGCCCCGTCGCCGCCCCTACGCGGCCCCGTCGCCACCCCTACGCGGCCCCGTTGCCGCCCCTAGCGGCCCCGTCGCCGCTCCTAGCGGCCCCGTCGCCGCTCCCCTCCCTACGCGGCCCCGTAGCCGCCCCTACGCGGCCCCGTCGCCGCCCTTACGCGGCCCCGTCGCCGCCCCTAGCGGCCCCGTCGCCGCTCCCCTCCCTACGCGGCCCCGTCGCCGCCCCTACGCGGCCCCGTCGCCGCCCCTACGCGGCCCCGTCGCCGCCCCTAACGGCCCCGTCGCCTCCTCCCTCCCTACGCGGCCCTGTCGCCGCCCCTACGCGGCCCCGTCGCCGCCCCTAGCGGCCCCGTCGCCGCCTCCCTCCCTACACGGCCTCGTCGCCGCCCCTACGCGGCCTCGTAGCCGCCCCTACGCGGCCCCGTCGCAGCCCCTAGCGGCCCCGTCGCCGCTTCCCTCCCTACGCGGCCCCGTCGCCGCCCCTACGCGGCCTCGTAGCCGGCCCTACGCGGCCCCGTCGCCGCCCCTAGCGGCCCCGTCGCCGCTCCCCGCCCCTAGCGGCCCCGTCGCTGCCCCTACCCGGCCCCGTCGCCGCCCCTAGCGAGCAGCCGAGCCGCCGAGCCGCCCAGCAGCTGAGCCGCCGAGTCGCCCAGCCGCCGAGCCGCCCCTGGAACAGCCGCCACTGCAGCAGCCGCCCCTGGAGCAGCCGCCACTGCAGCAGCCGCCCCTGGAGCAGCCGCCACTGCAGCAGCCGCCCCCGGAGCAGCCGCCACTGCAGCAGCCGCCCCCGGAGCAGCCGCCACTGCAGCAGCCGCCCCTGGAGCAGCCGCCTCTGGAGCAGTCGCCCCTACAACTGCCGCCCCTGGAGCAGCCACCCCTGCAGCTGCCGCGGAGCTCTCGCTCTACAGTGGTAGCGGCCTCGCCGTTGCCGCCGTCGTACGCCTGCCCTTCTCGCCACTGGTGAGCACTGCCCTGCCCGTACTGCTGTTACTGCTGCTCTTACTGCTGGTGCTCTTTCTACTGCTACTGCTGCTCCTGGCGTGGCCAGATGCAGCTCCAGCGTCGCCCGCGTGAGTCCCTCACCCCCCAACAGCTTCGTGCGTGGTACGCTAGTTGGGGTTGTCGGGGTGGCCGTAGTGGGAGTCGTCCTGGAGTGAGTAGTTCCACAGCTGCTTGTAGTGGCCAGGTGCAGCTGCAGCGTCGCCCGCGTGAGTCCCTCACCCCCCAACAGCTTCGTGAGTGGTACGCTAGTTGGGGTTGTCGGGATGGCCGTAGTGGGAGTCGTCCTGGAGTGAGTAGTTCGGCAGCTGCTTGTAGTGGCCAGGTGCAGCTTCAGCGTCGTCCGCGAGCAGTCCTTTCGCCACAGCAGCTTCGTGAGTGGTACGCTCAGCGTGACGGGTCACGGGGTACTGCTCGCTGTCCGTACGTCATTCGCACTGGTGCTCGGACTGGTCAGCCTTGCGGGACGTTGGGTCACGCAGAGTCCCGCTGCTTCGCCCGTCTGAGCGACGCCTGGCGTACGGAGTTTGGCGACGCGGCTGAGCTCCCCGACTGGGTGGAGCTGCTTCGGCTGCGGGTAGATATCTATACTCTTGACTATGATGCTATCCTCACTGCCATGTATGCATTGCCTACTAGTGATGAGGGTGACTGTTACCTGTGTGTTCCGCCTGACCCGGGCATTGAGGCTGCTGCTCTAGGTGCTGGTGAGGCTGCTGCTCTAGGTGCTAGTGCGTCTGCTGCCCCAGGTGCTGGTGAGTCTGCTCTCTCAGGTACCACGTCGTCTCAGGCCTTACACACCTTCACTCTTGACTCGGGTGCTTCCCGCTCCTTCTTTCGAGACCGCACCACGCTTACGCCGCTCAGTCGGCCGGTTGCGGTCTCCCTGGCAGACCCCTCTGGGGGTCTTGTCCTTGCTCACTTCTCCACTGTCCTCCCGTGTCCGGCGGCCCCCTCTGGCACCCTGTCTGGTCTTTACCTCCCCTCGTTCTCTACGAACTTGGTGAGTGGTGCTGACCTACAGGATGCGGGGGTTCACCAGTTCACTCCTGCGAGTCAGCGGGTGACCCACTGCACGGACGCTCGGACAGGCCGACACCTGGCCACGTTTACACGTCGGCCGGGGTCGAGCCTGTACACACTGACCACTGCGTCTCCTCCAGTCACTGCGTCTGGTCAGGTAGCTGCGTCGGGTCAGGTGTTTGCTGCAGCGTCCAGGTCTGGTCCTGAGTCTGCCCCCTGTTCGTGTCGCCTCCTGTCTCACGAGACTCTCCTCTGGCACCACCGCCTTGGTCACCCCTCCCTGCTTCGTCTCCGAGGCATGGCCTCCCGTGTCCTTGTCTCTGGTCTTCCCCGGTCCCTCCCTCCCCTTCCTCCGGGGCCTGGCCCTACCTGCGTCCCCTGTGTCGAGGGGCGGCAGCGGGCTGCCCCTCACTCCTCCCAGCTTGTTGGCTCCCTCATGTACCTGATGACCTGCACACGAACTGACCTTGCATACCCTCTTAGCATTCTCGCACGCTAGGTTGCTCCTGGGAGACACAGATCGGAGCACATGGCTGCAGCGAAGAGGGTGTTGCGCTACTTGTGCAGTACGTCGGGCATGGGGCTTGTGCTTGGAGGGCAGAGTCCAGTGGTCCTCACTGGGCACGCAGATGCTTCTTGGGCTGACGACCAGGCTACGCAGCGGTCGTCACAGGGCTACACCTTCAGCCTTGGTTCCGGCTCTGTTTCGTGGCGGGCTACCCGTTCGTCTTCTGTTCTCGGCTCCAGTTGTGAGGCTGAGATCTACGCCGGGGCCATGGCTGCACAGGAGCTTCGCTGGCTCACCTACCTGCTGACTGACCTCGGAGAGCCGCCTCGTTCTCCTCCAGTGCTGTACGTAGACAACAAGGCCATGCTGGCCTTGTGTCGAGAGCAGAGACTGGAGCACAGAACGAAGCACATTGCTCTCCGCTACTTCCTTGCTCGTGAGCTACAGCAGCGTGGTCAGCTACGGCTTGCGTACGTGGCCTCTGAGGCCAACACTGCTGATATCTTCACCAAGGCACTTGCGCCTTGTGATCATCAGCGCTTCTGTACTCAGCTGGGTCTTGTGCCTATCTTGCCTCACTTGCTCACCTCTTGACCTTGTTTGTACTGTTGCATATATATATACACCTGCTCTTGCTTGTCTAGCCTTATATATATATGTAATCCTGCATGTGAACTGGCCTTGTGGCCTTGAACTTGTGCTCGGAATGTGTGGTGACTTTGTGATCCACCCTGAGCTTGCTTTGCTTTGCTTGACTGGTCTTGTGACCCCTTGTTCTCCCCACTTTGCCTATGGGGGTGTGTCAGATTTATATGACATAGCTACTGTAGGCTATAGTGGGGTAGCACATATGGGGTACAGTTTTCTAGGGTTTGCTTTGTACCCAACTTTCCCTTAGTCAATTCATTCCTCATTTCTTTTCAACACATACACACACACACACACACATATGCACGCACACACAAAGACGCGCGCGCGTGCGCGCACACACACACACACACATACGTACACACACACAAAAACAAACAAGTACTAATAAACACTTTTCATTGTTTAAAGTTGAATGCGGACGTGCTGAAAAAATGAGTTACTCTTCCTGCCCGACCATGCCTTGGCACTAGACTAGAATCCCCTCTTACAGATAATTCAGACTCGTGGCATTGCTGATCGATTTAGGGATGGATCCACCGAAGCAGGTATAGCTCAGATCTCTGTCAAGTAGAATGGCAACCAGGTGGGTGGGGAAGGCAGAGCTTAGGCGTGGGAGAGGGCAACGGGAGAAGGAAGAGCTGACGAAATGACTCCCAAGTGGGGGTGCACATTCAACGCGGAAGCTTTTGGGCGAATCAAAGTAAAGTAAAGCTGCCTGGTCGAAACTAAAAATGACGTAGTAACCAGACACACGCCAAGGACTCGGACACAGGTGATAAACCTTTGCATCAGCCCACCTCTGAAACCCCACTTTGAAGCAAGGTATCCTGGCGTGGCATCAGATGTTAGAAAAGTGCAAAGGCGGAGCAGATTGAGCTGCGTACACATATTGCAATTTGGGGAAATGGCCCAGAATCTCCACGTCTCCGCCAAAGTAAGAATGAGACATATCCATGTAATGCAAGAGAGCGGGTGACTCAAAAGAGGCGAAAAACATAATTGGTGAGCTTTTAGGTCCTCTATGGTATGCAGACTTCAGATGCTAAACCACCCATCAAGTAGCGTATGGAATGATGAAATCAACTGTGTCGCCAGCTCAAGTGTTTCAGTGGTGGGTCAGTGCACCCACAACCCAGTATGTGGCCCTTCAACTTCCCCTACGGCCATCCTGGTGGTCTGCACTGACAGTTTCCGAAGATCAGTGAGGGCTGTGATGGATGACGGCACGGCTCCACATGTGATAGTGAATTCCTGGTATTGCTCCTCAATCATTTGGTACGCCAGCCTGCATCACATATCAGATTATTTCAAAATGAAAAACAAACAAACAAACAAACAGACAAACAAACATAAACAAAAGAAAACAAAACAAAAAGGGGAAATCAACTGGATGGTTGTACAGTTTCAACAAAAACGGTGGCATTGCTACAGCAGGTTCTCTAAATTCTGCTGCACACTTGCAGTGTTCGCTCTCTTCCATCATCCATCATGCCAAACAATCCTCCATACTACCCCACACATTGCCCTTCCCATCCCCTATCCCCTCCTTCCCCCCTGTCCCCAGTATTCCCTTTGCCAAACCGCACAGCAGCAACTGTCAAAACATATGCATAATTGTATCTAGGCTATATTGGGGCTAGCCTTAGGGGGTACACAAATAGTCTCGACACTCTAGTCTTGTACCCCAATCTTCACCTAATCATCACCTTTTCTCGTTCCCTAGCTAGTGATTCTAACATGGTATTAAGAGCACAATGCTCCTTAGGACCGATTTTTTAAAAGGGCCCACGACTACTATTTCGATCTACTGCCCGAGTCGCGCCCCAAGGAGAAATGCGAAATTCGAAACCGTGCTCTAGGCGAGACGGTTCCCTAGGCGCGATTTTTTTTTTTTTTTTTTCCTCCTAGTCACGTGCGACCCCCCCCTGAACGCGTAGGCCCGTCGCGAAGCCCGTACAGCCCACGTAGGCCCGTCGCGAAGCCCGTACAGCCCGCGTAGGCCCGTCGCGAAGCCTGTACAGCCCGTGTAGACCCGTCGCGAAGCCCGTACAGCCCGCACCAGGCCGTCGCGCAGCCCGTACAGCCCGCGCCAGGCCGTCGCGCAGCCCGTACAGCTCACGTCAGGCTCGCACCCAGCGCGTAAAGCCCGCGCCAGGCCCGCACGCAGCCCTTACAGCCCGCGACTGGCCCGCACGCGGCCCGTGTTACTGTTACTCACTGCTGCTACTACTGAAGCTAGTGCTGCTACAACTAGTGCTACTGCTGCCACTGCTACTACGGCACTTGCTACAGCTACTATTGTCTGAAACTACTCCAGCTACAGCTAGTGCTACTGCTGCAGCTCCTACTACTACACTTGCTACAGCTAGTGCTACTGCTGCAGCTCCTACTACTACACTTGCTACAGCTAGTGCTACTGCTGCAGCTCCTACTACTACACCTGCTACAGCTAGTGCTACTGCTGCAGCTCCTACTACTACACTTGCTACAGCTAGTGCTACTGCTGCAGCTCCTACTACTACACTTGCTACAGCTAGTGCTACTGCTGCAGCTCCTACTACTACACTTGCTACAGCTAGTGCTACTGCTGCAGCTCCTACTACTACACTTGCTACAGCTAGTGCTACTGCTGCAGCTCCTACTACTACACTTGCTACAGCTAGTGCTACTGCTGCAACTCCTACTACTACACTTGCTACAGCTAGTGCTACTGCTGCAGCTCCTACTCCAGCGCTTACTGCAGCTGCTCCTGACTGAAGCTACTGCTGCTACAGCCCCTGAAGCAGCCGCCCCTGGTGCAGCCGCCCCTGGACCCTAGAGCAGCCGCCCCTGGCCCCTGAAGCAGCCGCCCCTGGTGCAGCCGCCCCTGGACCCAGAGCAGCCGCTTTGCACGCCCTCGCGTGCCCCTAGCGTACCGGCCCCGCCCCACTAGCCCGCCCTTGCTGGCCTCGTGCGACCAGGCCCCGCCCTAGCTAGCTCGCCACCTCGTGCCCCGTGCGGACCGCCCCACTCTGCCCTGCACGCCCTCACGTGCCCCACCTCGAGTAGCCGCTGCCTAGCCGAGCCGAGCCGCCCCACCGAACCGCGTCACCCGGCCCGAGCCGCGCCGCCCTACCGAGCCGCGCCCCTGATTCTGTCACTGCTACTGTCACTACTGATGTTTCTGCTACTACTACTACTACTGCTCCTACTGTCGCTATGGCTAGCCCCCCTGTGCTAGCTTTCGATGCTGAGGGCCGCCCAGTGAAGTTTGACACCTGGCTCGATGACCTGCACCTATTCCTACAACTCACTGCCAAGGAAGACATCTCACTGTACGATCACGCCTTAGGCCATGCCACTGCCCCTGCTGCTACTGCTGACAGCACTGCCCGCTCACAGTGGCAGACTCGTGACGCCCACGCTCGCTTTGCTATTCGCAACTCCCTGCCGATAGATGAGCGCGAGCACTTTGGCCAGCACAAGACTGCACAGGCACTGTACACCGCTGTCGTTGCCCGCTACTCCTCACCTGCCTCTGCCGCGCTAGGCCGTCTCTCACTCCCCTACCTGTTCCCCGACCTGGCCTCTTTCCACACAGTCGCTGACCTCATCACGCACCTCCGTACTAGTGAGGCCCGCTTCCGTGCCGCTATGCCCGATGAGTTTCTTGCCACGAACCCCCCCCCGCTCTGGCTCACTCTCTACCACCTAGTCACCCGCCTCCCTGACACTCTGCGTGCAGTCAGGGATCACTTCCTATCTCGCTGCCCCACTGAGCTCACCATTGCCCTCCTCGAGAAGGAACTCCTTGCAGCTGAGGCTAGCATAGTCGCTGTAGGTGCCTCTCGTGGCGACCCCCGCACCCCTTTCTTTGAGGGGTGTTCCCCTTCCCCCCTTCTTCCCTCTGTAGCCTCTGCTTCTGCTGCCGACCTCCTTGGTGCTGAGAAGGTCGGGACTGCGTCCACTTCGAGCTGGCGCCGCAGCGGCAAGGGCAAAGGGGGCAAGGGAGGCGGAGGTGACGGCGGGGGAGGCGGTGGTGGGGGCGGTGGAGGCGGTGGGGGTGGTGGTGGGGCTGGAGGGACTAGTGGCAGCGGTGGGGGTGGTGGCGGCAGCGGCGGGGGAGGTGGCAGGGGCGGGGGCGGTGGTGGGGGCGGCGGTGGTCGTGGCGGCGGCAGGGGAGGGGGTGGTCGAGGAGGTGGCGGCGGCGGTGGTGGTCGTGGAGGCGCTGGCAGTGGCCAGAGCCAGCAGCGCACTCTGTCGCCCCAGGAGCTCCGTGAGTGGTACTCTCAGCACGGGGGGGGGGGTGGCCTTAGCTGCACGTACGTCATCCGCACTGGTGACCGCACTGGTCAGACGTGTGGGAGGGCGCACACCACGCAGCGCTGCTTCTCTCGCCTCGACGACGCTTGGCGTACTCAGTTCCCTGATGCCACTGAGCTGCCCCGCTGGGCTGATCTGATGAAAAAGAACATTGATATCTATGCTCTAGACTTTGATGCTATTCTCACTGCCATGTATGTGATGTCTACTAGTGGAGAGAGTGCTCAGTACATGCGTGTTCCGCCCGACCCAGGCATTCGGACCAGTGAGGCTACCGCTCTAGGTGCTGGTGAGGCTACTGCTCTAGGTGCTAGTGAGTCTGCGCCCCCTGGTACTGAGTCGACTGAGGCACTACACACCTTCACACTGGACTCAGGTGCTTCTCGCTGTTTCTTTCGTGACCGCACTGCCCTTGAGCCGCTTGCTCGGCCAGTTGCTGTCTCCCTCGCTGACCCCTCTGGGGGTCCGGTCATTGCGACCTCCTCCACTGTCCTTCCTTGTCCTGCGGTCCCGTCGGGCACACTGTCAGGTCTCCACCTCCCCTCGTTCTCTACGAACTTGGTGGCGGGTTGTGCGCTCCAGGACGGGGGTGTTCACCAGTTCACCCCTGCCTACGAGCGCGTGACACACTGCACGTGTGCTCGGACGGGCCGTCACCTGGCTACCTTCACTCGGCAGCCGGGGTCGGACCTGTACACACTGACCACTGAGTCCCCTCAGGTAGCTGCGTCTGCGTCTGCGTCAGGTCAGCTGTCGGCCCCCTGCTCGTGTCGCTCTCTGGCGCACGAGACCGTCCTCTGGCACCACCGACTTGGTCACCCGTCTGTGCAGCGCCTTCGTGCCATGCATAAACGGTACCTTGTCTCTGGTCTTCCCAGGGTTCTCCCTCCCCTCCCACCCTCGCCTGCTCCTCCCTGTCTTCCCTGTGTCGAGGGGCGGCAGCGCGCCGCTCCTCACTCCTCCTCGTTTCCCCCGACGACTGCTCCCTTGCAGACGCTCCACATGGACGTGTGGGGCCCAGCCCGCGTCCGTGGTCAGGGTCAGGAAAGGTACTTCCTGATAGTTGTTGACGACTACTCGCGCTACACCACGGTCTTCCCCTTGCGCACCAAGGGTGAGGTCCCTGATGTTTTGATCCCTTGGATCCGCGCTTCTCGTCTCCAGCTCAGCGAGCGTTTCCACTCGGACTTTCCTGTCCTGCACTTGCACTCTGACAGAGGTGGTGAGTTCTCCTCCGACCTCTTGGCAGCCTACTGTGCGGAGCACGGCATCCGCCAGTCGTTCACGCTTCCGGCCTCTCCACAGCAGAATGGGGTTGCTGAGCGCCGCATTGGCTTGGTCATGGAGGTCGCTCGTACCTCCTTGATCCATGCGGCTGCCCCCCACTTTCTGTGGCCGTTTGCGGTCCGATACGCTGCGCATCAGCTCAACCTCTGGCCCCGTGTCTCCTTGCCGGAGACTTCCCCGACACTGCGTTGGACGGGAGAGGTTGGCGATGCGTCGCGTTTTCGGGTCTGGGGATCTCGAGCTTTTGTTCGCGATACGTCCGCGGACAAGCTCTCCTCCCGCGCTATTCCTTGTGTCTTCCTTGGCTTTGTCCCGGACGCGTCTGGTTGGCAGTTTTACCACGCCACCTCGCGCCGTGTTCTGCCCTCACAGGACGTCACTTTTGACGAGTCCGTGCCCTACTACCGCCTCTTCCCCTACCGCACTGCCCCGCTCCCCCCCCCGCCTCTCTTCCTCGCCCCAGGTGCTGCTATGGTAGACCCCCTCCCCCCTCAGGGTGCCGCTCCCTCAGGTGTGTCCCAGGTAGACCCGGTTGAGCCTGTCGAGGTAGCTCTCGACTCTCGTCCTGCTAGGGGTGCTGAGCCTGAGCGTGCGGAGCCTGGGGGTGCGGAGCCTGGGGGTGCGGAGCCTGGGGTTGCGGAGTCTGGGGGTGCTGCGTCTGGGGGTGCTGAGTCTGGGGGTGCTGAGTCTGGAGGTGCTGAGCCTGGGAGTACTACACCTGGAGGAGCTCTCTCCTCACAGCAGCTGCGTGAGTGGTACTTACAGTACTGCAGCCTCAGGAGAGGTGCCTCTGGAGCTAGGAGTGCTGCTGGAGCTGGTGCTAGTGCTTCCCCTCCTAGGCGGGAGCTGCCCTCTCCCCAGCGGCTCCGAGAGTGGTACGCGCGGCGCTGCAGTCTCCGGAGTGGCGCTCCTAGTGTCGCGGACCCTGGTGCTGGAGGTGCTACTGCTGCTGGCGGTGCTGCTGGTGCTCCTGGAGGTGCTGCTGGTGCTGGTGCTACTGACGCTGCTGGAGGTACTGCTGGTACTGGTGGTACTGCTGGTGCTGCTGGAGCTGCTAGAGGTACTCCTACTACTGGAGCTGCTACTGGTGCTGAGGACCCGGGTGTTGGAGCTGCTGCTGGTGCTGCGGACCCGGGTGTTGGAGCTGCTGCTGGTGCTGCGGACCCTGGAGTTGGAGCTGCTGCTGGTGCTGCCGACCCTGGAGTTGGAGCTGCTGCTGGAGCTGAGGACCCTGGAGTTGGAGCTGCTGCTGGTGCTGCGGACCCGGGAGCTGGTGCTGCTGGTGTAGCTGGAGACCCTGGAGCTGAGGGTACTGGTGGTGCCTCTGCTGGTTCTGGAGGCGCTGCGCGGCCGCGGCCGTACTTCGTTCCGCTCCTTCAGCAGGTTCTTGGTCAGCCGCCTCCCCCTAGTCCTGCTCCCTCCTTAGAGTGTCCTCCGCCCGTCCAGTCGCAGTCACAGTTACCGCCTGCCTCGCCACTCCCTGGTCCTTCTCCTTACACTGGTCCGACTGGAGGTCTTACAGAGCGTCGTGAGCCTGAGTCTCGTCCTGCGTCGCCAGAGTCTCGTCGTGCGTCACCTGTTCGTGCTGCTCACACTGGTCGTCGTGTTCCGCGTCAGCGTCCTCCTGCTGTCCCAGGCACTCACCAGATGGCACTTCGTCCTTCCACTGCTCCTCAGCGTGTCCCTCTGCCGTCTCCTCCTGCGTCTTCTCTTCCTGCTCTTGCTGACCCGGAGTCTGACTCCCTTCGTGCTGCCAGTCCTACTGTCACGCGTCTCCTCGCCACAGTTGTCACTGACCCTTCCTTTGAGTCCTCTGCTGCGTCTGCTCTAGTCGCTGAGTTAGTTGACTTTGCTGCCGCTTGTCGTCTAGACTACGCCGCTAGCCTTGTCGCTGAGTCTGAGTCTGTCTGTCCTTCGTCCGTCGGGGGTGAGTGTGCTCTTGGCACGGACGTCCTTGAGGACAGGCAGGAGGAGTTTGAGTGCTTTGCCGCTGCGTTACCTCATCTCGTGTCCATGCTGGTTGCCCCTGAGGGAGACCCGGATGCTCCAGACATCCCGACCCCGCGCTCTTACGCTGAGGCGATCGCGGGTGAGTACTCCTCTCAGTGGCAGACAGCCATGGACGCAGAGATGGCTTCTTGGAAGTCCACAGGCACCTACGTCGACGAGGTTCCCCCACCTGGGGCGAACATCGTCAGTGGCATGTGGATTTTCAGGGTGAAGCGGCCGCCGGGTTCTCCGCCTGCCTTCAAGGCGCGTTACGTTGCACGAGGCTTCAGTCAGCGAGAGGGAGTTGACTTCTTCCAGACCTTCTCCCCGACCCCGAAGATGACCACTCTTCGGGTTCTGCTGCACGTCGCCGCTCAGCGTGACTACGAGCTCCACTCTCTTGACTTCAGCACAGCTTTCTTGCAGGGCAGTCTGCACGAGGAGATCTGGCTGCGCCGCCCACCTGGCTTCACTGGGTCGTTCCCTCCTGGTACCCAGTGGAGCCTCCGACGGCCAGTCTACGGTCTCCGCCAGGCGCCGCGTGAGTGGCACAACACACTGAGGACTACACTTGCGGCTCTTGGGTTCGCTCCTTCTACTGCTGACCCGTCGCTGTTTCTACGCACCGACACTTCACTGCCGCCGTTCTACATCCTCGTGTACGTCGACGACTTGGTCTTTGCCACTGCTGACACTACGGCACTCGCCCACGTGAAGTCGGAGCTGCAGAAGAGACACACGTGCACAGACCTGGGTGAACTGACAAGCTATCTTGGCTTGCGGATCACCCGGGACAGAGCACGGCGCACCATCACCTTGACTCAGTCACACATGGTGCAGCAGGTCCTTCAGCGCTTCCGCTTCACGTACTCCTCGCCTCAGCCCACTCCTCTGCCTACCGGTCACTCGCTCTCAGCTCTGCCTTCGGATGAGTCCGTAGAGCCGAGTGGCCCGTATCCAGAGCTTGTGGGCTGCCTCATGTACCTGATGACCTGCACTCGACCTGACCTTGCATACCCTCTTAGCATCCTTGCACGCTATGTCGCTCCTGGTCGTCACCGGAAGGAGCACATGGATGCCGCTAAGAGGGTGTTGCATTACTTGTGCAGTACGTCGGGCATGGGGCTAGTGCTTGGAGGACGAGACCGAGTTGTACTCACTGGGCACTCAGACGCTTCTTGGGCTGACGACCAGGCTACTCAGCGGTCGTCTCAGGGTTACACCTTCAGCCTTGGCTCTGGTTCTGTTTCTTGGCGTTCTACACGCTCGTCTTCCGTTCTCAGCTCCAGTTGTGAGGCTGAGATCTACGCCACAGCCATGGCTGCACAGGAGTTACGCTGGCTCACCTACCTGCTGACCGACTTGGGAGAGCGGCCTCGTTCTCCTCCAGTGCTGTACGTCGACAACAAGGCTACCATTGCCTTGTGTGAGGAGCACAGACTGGAGCACAAAACGAAGCATATCGCTCTACGGTACTTCCTTGCTCGAGAGCTGCAGCAGCGTGGTCAGCTTCGTCTGCGTTACGTGGCCACTCGGGCCAACACTGCTGATGTGTTCACCAAGGCGCTTCAGCCTTGTGACCATCAGCGCTTCTGTACTGTTCTAGGCCTTGTGCCTACTGTGCCTCACTTGCTTACTTCTTGACTCTGTTTGTACTGTGATCTCTATATATATACCTGCATACTTACACTTGCTAGGTTGTGCTCACTGTACCCCTTGCTATATTATTAAACTGCATGTGAACTGGTCTTGTGACCACTTGCTTGTGCTCGGAATTTGTGTGGTTTCCTCGAGATCCACCCTGAGCTTGCTTTGCCCTTCCTGACTGGTCTTGTGACCACTACTTGCTCTGGCTATCCCCCATTTCGCCTATGGGGGTGTGTCAAAACATATGCATAATTGTATCTAGGCTATATTGGGGCTAGCCTTAGGGGGTACACAAATAGTCTCGACACTCTAGTCTTGTACCCCAATCTTCACCTAATCATCACCTTTTCTCGTTCCCTAGCTAGTGATTCTAACAGCAACACCTCATCACAGAGCTCACAGCTCGGTAACCATGCTGTGTCGGTTACACTTCATACTTCCATAGCCCCCAGGCCATTCAGTATCGCCACTCGCCCAATCGCCGGCACAGAACAAGTCTGGCGCGTAGTCAAACACTTGATGTGGCCCCTCATATACGCATGTGCTGGCCATGGCATTCATCGCTTGCACTGGGGGCGAGGTAAACGAGAGGTTGTTCGGGGATGACAAGGCACGACACAGGGGATGAGCGGCATGCTTAGCGACCGTCCGCCTGTTGGCCGATTAGAACTGTTCGCCTGCCTTTGGCATTTCCACGTTCTGCTGTATTTCGAAGAGGGAAAGATGGTAAGCGTCAGGAATGATAGTGGTCGTGATAGTCGTGACTTGTCATTTAGTTGTAGCACTGCGAGGAATGGTGTATTAACGCTCAGCCACTCGCTTTTGTTTTTTGGGCATTTATTGCCCTCTCTCATCTCATGAGAAAGGTATCATTCGCTGACAGAACCAATATCTCACCTTGTGAGGGGTGGAGCTGCAGAGATTTCTGCTCTAATCGGGAGTTGGAGCTCTACGGAATGCTTTCTGCGTAGACACGATATTGGTTGTTCACTAAGGAGATAGAAATTTGACTAAGTCCTTGAAGGCATAGAGTTGGCACACAAAGTAGTTCTCTAGAAAAGTTGAAAATAGAATACAACAATGGGTGAAATAGAAGCTACCCAATCAATGAACCATACAGAGAACGTTTGCCCAAGAACGTTTACATAACTACTTTTAGCTGCGCTTTGCCAACTCAGCGTCGGCAGGTGAAAATTACAACACGTGCTTAGTTGGTAATTTTTACCTACCTAAAAGTAGTTGTTTTAGCTGTTCAGGTTGTTTTAAACAACTTCTGTAACGCACGTTTTCGTAGTTACGAAAACGTGCGCCAGGTTCATTCTGTGCAGGTGGTTCAGTTTCGCCCCGGATTGAACACCCCGGTTTCCCGCACTGTTCCGTTTGGTCAATTTCTCAATGTCCCGAAATTCCGAAATTCCTCCGCAAAAGTTACGAAACGATCGCACTTTTGCGTCGGAGGGGGTCGTCGGTAGAAACCACGCTCCTCTGCAGAAATTCGCTTCTGCAGATGCGCCCTCCTCTGCAGACACGATTTCTGCAGACACGCGTTCCTCTGCAGACTTCCGCTTCTGCGCGAAGTCCTTCTGCTGCAGCGCAGAGCTCCGCCCAGTCCTCGGCAAATTTTCGCTTCGGCGGATTTCTCCCCTCCCCGGCAGAAAGCGACGACCCAGTCTGCAGGGTCAGTGCACACTCAACACTCCCCTGCACTGATCATGCTTGGTCGTCGCAGAGACAAGTGACCCGTCTACACCACACACCAGAACAGAACAAAAAGAAGAAGAAAAAAAAAAAACAAAAACAAACACACAAACACACAAGGAATTGCAGAAATCTGCAATTCACACACACCACTGCACCAGCCATGAAAAGGTCATGGCACCTATTCCTCGTCGCGAGGACCCTTTGCACTGCTCCCCTTCGCCGAAATCCTTACTTGACCAACTTTCTCAAAGCAGTTGTTGAACGCAGGGAAATGGAGTGCTTTCGTCAAGTAATCTGCCTGCTGCTCGGTCGTTTGAATGTACTGCAGCTTCAGCTTGCGACGTTTCACCATGCTCTGCAGCCACACGTAGCGTCGCTCCATATGTTTCAGCTTTCCTTTCAGCCCCATTCCCTCAGAAACAGAAATCGCAGATTGGTTGTCGACGTGGATAATCGTTGGTGACGTCTCGTCGAGCATGCGAAATTCTGCCATCAGAAAACGAAGCTTTCGAGCCTCCTTTCCAGCCTCCACTGCTGCGATGTACTCCGACTCTGTAGAAGAGTGAGTGATGCACCTGATCCTCTGACTTGCCCATGAAATAGCAGCTCCGCCAAGAGTGAAAATGTAGCCACTCGTGCTGCTGCGATTCTGCTTGTCTCCTGCATCGTCTGCATCTGCGAAGCCGACGAGACGCATCTCTCCAATTCCTCCGCCGAACTCGAGAGCAACATCGCGCGTTCCAACAAGGTACGCAATGCAGCGGTCGAGCTCCCTCCAATGCTGGTCGCTTGACGAGACGCAAGTTTGCTGCATGCGAAGGAGAGGTCGGGGCGAGTAGTGCAGGCAGCGAACTGCAGAGATCCGACCCTCTGCCGGTACTCTTCTTCCGTGCGCGCCTGCAACTTCTCGTCGTCAAATGTCAGCACCTTGAAGGCGTCGACCAAAATTGGCGTCTTCGGAACTCGCTGAGGAGGCCCTTCCGGCAGAAAACGCCTCTGCACCCTGTCGACGTAGCCTCTCTGGTGCAGCCAGATCTTCCCTGCTTCCCTGTCTCTGATCAGCTCCAGTCCCAGGTACTTGTTGACAGGGCTGATCTCCCGCAGCTTGAAGACACTTTCGAGCAGTGCCTTGAGTTCCGCCAGATGCTCCTTGCTGCGGCGAGCAGATCATCGACGTAGATGAGCACCCACCACATGTCGTGGTTCTCATCCTCGTGGAAGTAGAAAGCTTCGTCGACCTGGCTCTTCGACCATCCTGCGTCGACCAGCACTTCGTCGAGGGCCTCGTACCACAACATCGGACTCTGCTTCAGTCCGTAGAGACTTTTCTTCAGCATGCAGACTCGACCCGTCCCATCGTTGTAGAACTCGGGCTGCTCCATGAAGAGAGGACGGTCAAGTTTCGCATTTAAAAATGCATTCGTCATGTCGAGCTGCATCAACTCCAAATTTCCGTCAGTCGCGTTCGACACATGCATTCGAGCAGTTCCGTTGCTTCCGACGGGGGCAGAAATTGCGTCGAATTCGTCAGGGATCTGTGTGTATCCTTTGACGACAAGTCGTCCCTTCTCTCGGTCGACCGTATCGTCTGGGTTGTACTTCGTCGTTAAAACCCATCGATTCTTCATCACATTGACCCCAGGCGGACGAGGTACTAGCTCCCAAGTCTTTTGATCGTAGAGAGTCTGCATCTCTGCATCCATTGCTGCTTTGACTGCTTCACCCTTCCAGCTTCGCAGAGCTTCTGCAACTGTCATGGTCGAGATGTCCCAACGATGATCCACGTCGACGACACACTCGTCAGCAGAGTCGAGCTCTTTCTGTGCTACATCCTCATGCATGCCGTCGAGCGAAGTCGTCGTATACATCGTTACTGCTTCGCGGTAGCGGAGCAGCTTCTGAATCTTTCGACCATAACAAGAAACCTGAAATGTTTCGTCTGCAGGTCCTTCTTCGGCAGGTTTCTCTTCTGCGGCAATTTCTTCTAACGCACGCAGCTCTTCTTCGACATTGTCTTCTGCAGGCAGCTCGTCTTCGACATTTACTTCTGCGGGCAGCTCGTCTGCAGATCGCTCTTCAGCCGATCGCTCCTCTACGGATCGCTCTTCTGCGGATTTTTCATCTGCAGGCTGTTCGACTTCTCGACGCTCATTGGCGACGACATTCATCGGCACTTTGCTCCCCTCTTTGCCAAGGAGTGTCGACAATGGCACCAATTTTTCAGTTGAAGGAAAGAACGTCGAAGAAGTGGCAGTGGACAGCTGCTCCCCTGTCGAAGAAGAGTCCGAGCCAAGATCGTCAACAGAACGAATCTTCTCTGGAGAAGGGACATTTGCTGCAGGAAAAGGGTCCTCCGCAGGAGCTGTTGGCAAAGGAGAGAGTTGCACTGGAGGGTCGACTGAGGGAGGCTGCGATCGAGGAATCGGCGTGGGCACGGACCGAGGGGCTGGTGCTTGAACCATGTCGTCATCATCGTCCTCCTCATCCGCAGGATCCGTCGGGAACGATGACACATTCTCGAGCGCAGCACGGTCGACGATGGGACTCTGCGCCGTCGCCTTCCACTCTGCAAGAGACATTGTCTCGTAGAAGATGGCTTCGACCGTGGTGATCAAACGGTTGCTCGACAGGTCGAGGACCAACCACCCCTTACTCTGCTGCGAGACACCCAGGTGGAGGCCCCAACAAGCTTTCGGCTCCAACTTCCCTCCCCGCTGACTCTCGGGAATGAGGTATTGCACCATACACCCCCAAACCCTTGCCATGCCAAGATCAGGCTTCTCGTCGAAGAGCACCTCATAAGGAGTTATCCCTGATGGCAGAGAGGAATGTTCTAGACGATTCCTCACCCAAACAGCTTGCAGAGCTGCAAGATGCCACCAATGGTGGGGAGCCCCCATGTGTAGAAGCATCGTTCTAACAGCTTCGACGACTGTCCGCATTTCACGTTCCGCCATCCTGTTCTGCTGCGGCGTATAGGGGCAAGTGAGGTCGTGCTCAATCCCTTTCTCCTCGAGGAACTCGGTAAATTTACTTCCCAAAAATTCGCCACCTCGATTGGAGCGGAGAGCCTTCAGCGAAGCCTCACACTGCCTCTCTGCACGTGGAAGCCACTTCTGGAAGACGCGCAGAGCATCGCTTTTCTGCGCAATCGGGTAAATCCACACGTAGCGAGATTTGCGATCCTTGAGCAGAAGAAAGTAGCGGCTGCCATCTTTCGCAGGAACTCGCAAGGGCCCGCAGAGATCGATGTGCACTACTCCCAGCACCTTCTGCTCTTCACTCCCCTCTTGAGGGAAACTATGCCGAATAAGTTTCCCCCCCACGCAAGAAACACACGGTAGATCAGGGTTGGCTGACTTGTCAATGTCCAAGCCCGTCGCAGCACCATGCGTCGCCGTTTGCTTGATTATTTCGACGCCCGCATGTGCAAGCCGAGGGTGCCACACATCCATTTTTGCCCGTGTATCCGTCGCCAATGTTCGCAGAGCAATCGCCTCCCCTGCCGATTTCTGCAGCGGCCACACCTGGAGATCGGTGCTGAGCACTCGTCCTTGATAACGAGCGCGTCCAAGGACTGTCCCATCGGCAGAGAGAATGAGGGTCTCTTCACCTTCATCCTTCAGCTTTACTCCACAGTCCTTCAGCTGCCCTGCAGACAACAGATTCGCATGGATTCCAGGTACGTAGAGCACGTCCAGGATCAGAATCTGCTTCCCAGCTTCGCCGCGTAGAGCGATTGTTCCGCGACCGCGCACTGGTTGGAATGCCCCGTTGAAGCCGCGGACTTGTTTAATGTCGCCACCTTCATGCATTTCGACAAAGGCTGCGTCGTCGCCCATCAGATGATGTGAGCAGCCGCTGTCGAGAAGAACAACCGCAGGATCGGCCTCGACGGCTGCAGCAATCGCCTGAAAATCCTCGCCATCTTCCGCGTTCAGTGAAATGAGCAGATCGGTCGTCTGCGGTTTGTCGACAACTGGTCCCACCATTGAGCAAGAAGGGCCCTTCTTGTTGGTCGAAGTCGGCGGCGTTCAGGCGTGAATCACCCCACGGCGTTCTCGATGGACTCCCTCCACACGGATAAGTCATGACGTCCTTCTAGAAGCTTCGGCACCGAGATCTTGTCGGGAGAAATTTTGAAGTAGCCGTAATCAGGAGCAATTCCGCCGTCTTTCGATGCCGACGGATGAGAAACCGCCGAGCTTCCACCAGTCTTCACTGCAGATCCTCGACCGCTCACGCGTCCTTTGCCAGTCGCCTTCTTCGGACTTGCAAACGCCTTCTGCTGCGAGCCTTCTCCAGGGCTCATCGGTTCTCCTTGTCCTAGAACACCTCGTGGCTCCTGCATTCCGCCTTCTTCCGGTTCTTCAGCGTTGTCGTCATCTCCAGAAGTCTGCGATTCTCCGTCTCGCTCTTCACGAGTTGGTGGATGTTCCATCTCCCACTGAGCTCGTACTCCCAACAGCATGAAGTTGAGCTCCTGCTCGGTGAGGTTTCCGCCTTCATGACGAGCAAGCACCGCAGCCTCCCGCTCACTTAGACTGTCGATTCCCTCGAGGATATCCTCAGTATCCTCCATGCCGACAAGCTAAGTTCAATGAGACCTAACGTAGAAGAACGGGCTCTATGAGTGTTCGCTCCACGCTCACCGCACCATGCAGAGATTTCTGCTCTAATCGGGAGTTGGAGCTCTACGGAATGCTTTCTGCGTAGACACGATATTGGTTGTTCACTAAGGAGACAGAAATTTGACTAAGTCCTTGAAGGCATAGAGTTGGCACACAAAGTAGTTCTCTAGAAAAGTTGAAAATAGAATACAACAATGGGTGAAATAGAATCTACCCCATCAATGAACCATACAGAGAACGTTTGCCCAAGAACGTTTACATAACTACTTTTAGCTGCGCTTTGCCAACTCAGCGTCGGCAGGTGAAAATTACAACACGTGCTTAGTTGGTAATTTTTACCTACCTAAAAGTAGTTGTTTTAGCTGTTCAGGTTGTTTTAAACAACTTCTGTAACGCACGTTTTCGTAGTTACGAAAACGTGCGCCAGGTTCATTCTGTGCAGGTGGTTCAGTTTCGCCCCAGATTGAACACCCCAGTTTCACGCACTGTTCCGCGGGGTCAATTTCTCAATGACCCGAAATTCCGAAATTTCTCCGCAAAAGTTACGAAACGATCGCACTTTTGCGTCGGAGGGGGTCGTCGGTAGAAACCACGCCCCTCTGCAGAAATTCGCTTCTGCAGATGCGCCCTCCTCTGTAGACACGATTTCTGCAGACACGCGTTCCTCTGCAGATTTCCGCTTCTGCGCGAAGTCCTTCTGCTGCAGCGCAGAGCTCCGCCCAGTCCTCGGCAAATTTCCGCTTCGGCGGATTTCTCCCCTCCCCCGCAGAAAGCGACGACCCAGTCTGCAGGGTCAGTGCACACTCAACAGGAGCGTGACGCCGCCAGCCTGACTCGGCGTTACTACGGTCGCCTGGCGCGGGCGACGAGTTAAAGGCGGACGACGCATCACGGCAACGTCCCGTCCAGGCGCATGTTGTCGATGGCCTTCCACCACACGGTAGGCACTAGTACTCGTAACAGCGGCGGAAGCGATGAGCATGATGACGACGACTGTGAAAATAGTAGGTAGAGTTAGGAGCCATAGCTAGGTAAGTCCTAGCTAGGCAAGAGAAGTTTAGGCAAAAGAAGAAGAAGAGGGGGTTCACTAGAAAGCAGCAGGATACATATAGGAAACCCTAAGGGGTTGTACTCGCTATAAAGTACCCCACTGCAGGCTAGAGAACAATGACATTCTGCCACACCCCCATAGCCAAAGTGGGGTGTAATCAGCAGAGCAAGCAAAGCAGAACAAGCTCAGGGTGGATCACAATGTCACCACACAATCTGAGCACAAGTACAAGAAGCAATAGTTTAAAGTTCACAATTATGAGCAAAGCTAGAGGCTATCGCAGAGGGCAAGTGAGGAGGAGGAGGCGAGAGTGAGAGGAGAGGAGATAGGAGGCGACGGCTGAAGCTGCAGACACACGGGCAACAGGAGTCACACTGGCACAGCGGCTACCGGAACAACGCTCCGGACTACTGGAGTAACTGGCTCCGCGGCTAAAAGTAGCGGCAGACGAGCAACGGACCCACGGGCGACTGGCACAGCTGGCTGCGACTGGGCTACCGGAGCAACTCCCCGGACTACAGGTGCTGCTGGCGACACGACGGCAACCTCAGTTCAACCTCCCCAAACAGTCCCACTCCCCCTGACACACACCCCCTGCTTCACCCCTAGCTCCACTCCCCCTTCACCCCCCTTAGTACCACTCCGACGGCTCCAACAGGTCCACCCCCCTCAGCGGCAGCTGCAGCACTGGGAGACGGAGGAGGAGGAGGAGCAGGGGACGGCACACAGAAGCTGCACCCCCATACCCCCCACCCCCAAACCCTAATTCAGGAGAACGGGCAGCAGCAGGGGTGGGGCGCCATCAGAAGCACGGGGGACAGCGGGCAGCGCAGGGGCAGCGAAGAACGGGCCGCCCACGGGCCTGGCACAGCCGCCCGAACCGCGCGCAGGCGGCCCGAGCCGCGCGCGGGCCTGGCGCAGCCCGTACGGGCCGCGCACGGGCCTGGCGCAGCCCGTACGGGCCGCGCGCGGGCCTGGCGCAGCCCGTACGGGCCGCGCGCAGGCTGTACGAGCCGCGCGCAGGCCACGACGGGCGACGGGGGGCGACGCGCGGGTCCCCGTCGCCCGTCGCAGCGCCTCCCGGGAGCGACGCGCGGAGTGACGGGGCAGAAACCTGCCGCGCGCCTCGGGGCGCACGGCGGGCAGACAACCGCCACGCGCCTCGGGGCGCACGGCGGGCAGAAAACCGCCGCGCGCCTCGGGGCGCACGGCGGGCAGAAAACCGCCGCACGCTCCGAGCGCGCGGCGGGATGAAAAATCCGTCGCACGCCACGGGGCGTGCGACACAGAGAGTAGCAGTAGCAGCGGAAGCAGTGAGGTGGTGAGCCCACCCACAGGATCGACCCAAGGGGATCGACCTGCTCTGATAGCATGTGAAAATAGTAGGTAGAGTTAGGAGCCATAGCTAGGTAAGTCCTAGCTAGGCAAGAGAAGTTTAGGCAAAAGAAGAAGAAGAGGGGGTTCACTAGAAAGCAGCAGGATACATATAGGAAACCCTAAGGGGTTGTACTCGCTATAGAGTACCCCACTGCAGGCTAGAGAACAATGACATTCTGACAACGACCACGCGGGAGACAAAATACGGGTTGAGAGGGACGAACGTCAAGTTTCGTGCCATGGGAACTCGAAGACATAGAAACGCGTTGTAAAGAAACATGATGTGTTATGCAAAAACAAATAAATCAAGAAGCCTGGACTCCCGCGAATCAAAGGCCACGTTCGCCACGCCCTTTGTGGGCCGACGAAGGGATGAGGAGCGGATACAGAAACAAAGGCCGTGGAATCTCACTAAACCACGAGGGTTCCCGCGTTTCCGTTTCCACACAGTGCCAGTCTTTCTGTACTAGAGCAGGGGCAACAGAGCCATTAGGTAGAATAGAAAGTTCGCGACAGAAGCAATATCACGCGGGTTGCTTTCGCCTGTGCTCGACTGGCTTCGTCCAGCTCAGCCAAGGCAGAACTGGTTTCGAGTAAAAAATGTGGTTTCGGCGTGCAAGCTAGCTGATTGGTGGAAACATGAACTTTGTCTGCGATTTTCCTTTCCCATTATCTCCGTTGGGCATTCATGCTGACGCGGCAGCAAATCCCCACACACTTCAAAAACTGGAGCATTTGACTCCAACCTGTCACGATTGTGTTGGATTGTGGGAGTAGGGCGTGAACTACAACCGATCGATCGTCTCCATCAACCGCGATTCACAAGTTCCTAGAAACCGGGAGAAACGATCGAGGCAATCAGGAGCAATCTGCCCATCGCGATCGACTGGTTGACCCGACTCAATCAATCGCTACGATCTACCTCGATCGATTACGATCCATGTAGATTTATTTACATCAATTACGTTCCATTAGGGAACTACAGACCGGCAGCGATCGGGTGCCTTTAGCGACCCCCGCGACGACATCTGAAGTGACGGTTTAGCGGTGGTAACAATGTTGATGGCCACATCCTACTTCTTCGTCATATCTCGCCAACGCAACGCAATCAATGACGACGCACTTGCCACGAAATACTCCGCCAGAAAACTATTTTGGTCGGGCGGCGGGCACTGTAATCTGACCTGACCCGCTTCGACCCGTTTGACCTGATCAAGCCGATCAGTAGCGGTCTGGTTCACGTCCCAGCCCCTGACACCGCCAATTTAAAGGGGGCCCCAAGGCGCACCCTTGTCGTTTTGGCGTAGGAGTAAAATTGGGGCGAACAAACAAAATATGATCAGGGCAAATACCCTGTGAGCAAGGCCCCACGTTATAATCCCAAGGAGATATTCAACGTTAGTCAGTGCAAGGTATCTGCTCATGCTGACGTGGATGACAAACTTGCCGCGACTAGGCTTAGAAACAGCCCTGTACAGTAAAGAGAAACGGTGCGCGGGTTCATTCAAGTTGCTAAGTGTTGCACGAACACAAATATATCAAGAAACATGAACTCCCTCGAAGCAAGAAACTACCTCTTGGGTACCACTTGATTCAGACTTGCGAATAAGACTTGGGTACCTTCCGAACAATGCCCTGGAATTCACCAAGATAAATGTTAGGGCGTGTTACATATTTATTTTTTTCGTCCGGACTGCTAACCGTCCGGACGACTGTGTGATTACAAAACTCGTTTAATCTCGGTAGTGAGTTCGTCAGGGTCTATACGACGTCGCGTGCTTCGTTTTGCCTACTTACGACATCGCATTGGTCGCATCTGTCAGATTTATATGACATAGCTACTGTAGGCTATAGTGGGGTAGCACATATGGGGTACAGTTTTCTAGGGTTTACATTTGTACCCAACTTTCCCTTAGTCCATCCATTCTCGTTTCTATTCTAACATGGTATCAGAGCAGGTTCCCTCGTGGGAACTGTTCCTAGGGCCCACCAATTCAACAATTCCTCGTTATTCACCCGTCTCCCTGACTCCCTTCGCGTAGTCAGGGACCACTTCCTCTCAGTTTGCCCCACCACTCTCACCGTTGACCTCCTCGAGAAGGCCCTCCTAGCAGCAGAAAAGAGCATAGTAGCTGTAGGAGCCTCTCGTGGTGACCCTCGCACCCCCATCTTTGAGGGGTGTTCCCCCTCCCCTCTTTTGCCCTCTGTTGCCTCTGGTGCTGCGGCCGACCTCGTTGGTCTCGAGTCGGTCGGCGCTGCGTCTGCCCCGAGCGGGAGACGCCGCACCGGCAAGGGCAAGGGGGGCAAGGGTGCTGGAGGGGCTGGCGGGGGTGGCGGAGGTAGCGGTGGCGGCAGTGGAGGGGGTGGGGGTGGTGGTGGGAGTGGTGGCGGGGGTGGAGGTGTCGGTGGCGGCAGTGGAGGCGGAGGCGGCAGCGGCGGTGGCGGTGGGAGCGGAGGTGGCGGAGGTGGCGGCGGTGGAGGAGGCGGCGGCGGAGGAGGTGGAGCTGGTCGGGGTGGCGCTGGGCAGAGGGTCGGCTCCGGTGGTGGTCTGCGCCAGCAGCAGCAGCAGCAGCGGCAGCAGCGCACTCGTGACATCCCCCCCCCTCAGCAGCTCCGTGAGTGGTACGCTGCACGCCAGCGGGGTGGGGGTACTGGTCCGTGCACCTACGTCCTACGCACCGGCGACCGCGCAGGTGAGCAGTGCGGGGGTGCGCACTCCACCCAGCGCTGCTTTGGCCGCCTGACGGACGCTTGGTGTCACCAGTTCCCTGAGGCCACTGAGATCCCCCGCTGGGGCGAGCTGTCTAGGGCGGGTGTAGCTGTCTTTGACCTTGACTTTGATGCTATTCTTGCTGCCATGTATGCTGTGACTATTAGTGATGAGGGTGACTGTTACCGGTGTTTTCCGCCCGACCCGGGCATTGAGACTGCTGCTCTAGGTACTGGTGAGGCTGCTGCTCTAGGTGCTAGCGAGGCTGCTGCTCTAGGTGCTCGTGCGTCTGCTCACTCAGGTGCTGGTGAGTCTGCTCTCTCAGGTACTGCGTCGGCTTCGGCCTCCCACACCTTCACCCTTGACTCGGGGGCTTCTCGCTCCTTCTTTCGAGACCGCACCACACTCACGCCGCTTGGCCGGCCAGTTGCAGTCTCTCTGGCAGACCCCTCTGGGGGTCCTGTCCTTGCTCACTTCTCCACTGTCCTCCCGTGTCCGGCGGCCCCCTCTGGCACCCTGTCTGGTCTTTACCTCCCCTCGTTCTCTACGAACTTGGTGAGTGGTGCTGACCTACAGGATGCGGGGGTTCACCAGTTCACTCCTGCGAGTCAGCGGGTGACCCACTGCACGGACGCTCGGACAGGCCGACACCTGGCCACGTTTACACGTCGGCCGGGGTCGAGCCTGTACACACTGACCACTGCGTCTCCTCCAGTCACTGCGTCTGGTCAGGTAGCTGCGTCGGGTCAGGTGTTTGCTGCAGCGTCCAGGTCTGGTCCTGAGTCTGCCCCCTGTTCGTGTCGCCTCCTGTCGCACGAGACTCTCCTCTGGCACCACCGCCTTGGTCACCCCTCCCTGCTTCGTCTCCGAGGCATGGCCTCCCGTGTCCTTGTCTCTGGTCTTCCCCGGTCCCTCCCTCCCCTTCCTCCGGGGCCCGGCCCTACCTGCGTCCCTTGTGTCGAGGGGCGGCAGCGGGCTGCCCCTCACTCCTCCCAGTTTCCTCCGACAGAGGCCCCGCTGCAGACGCTTCACATGGACGTGTGGGGCCCGGCCCGCGTCCGTGGACAGGGTCACGAGCGCTACTTCCTACTGGTGGTTGACGACTACTCGCGTTACACCACGGTCTTCCCCTTGCGCAGCAAGGGTGATGTCACTGAGGTGTTGATCGACTGGATCCGTGCAGCTCGTCTCCAGCTCAGGCAGAGCTTCGGCTCGGACTTTCCTGTTCTGCGTCTGCACTCTGACAGAGGTGGAGAGTTCTCCTCTGGCCTTCTGCGAGCCTACTGTCGTGCACGAGGCATCCGCCAGACCTTCACGCTTCCGGACTCTCCACAGCAAAATGGGATTGCTGAGCGCCGCATTGGCATGGTCATGGACGTCGCCCGAACGTCCATGATGCATACGGCTGCCCCCCATTTTCTGTGGCCGTTTGCGGTTCGGTACGCAGCACATCAGATCAACCTTCACCCCAGGGTCTCCATGCCGGAGACCTCCCCAGCTTTGCTGTGGACGGGGAAGGTTGGCGATGCGTCTGCGTTCCGTGTCTGGGGATCTCGGGCGTTTGTCCGCGACTTGTCTGCGGACAAGCTGTCCCCTCGTGCTGCTCCCTGCGTCTTCCTTGGCTTCCCCCCTGACGCGCCAGGGTGGCAGTTCTACCACCCCACCTCTCGCCGTGTTCTGTCCTCCCAGGACGTCACGTTTGACGAGTCGGTCCCCTACTACCGCCTCTTCCCCTACCGCACTCCGTCCCTCCCCCCGCCACCGCTCTTCCTTGTGCCAGGTCCCCCCCCGGTAGACCCCCTCCCCCCTCAGGGTCCTGCCCCTTCAGGTGTGTCCCAGGTAGACGCAGTCGAGCCTGTCGAGGTTACTGGTGACTCTGGTGCTGCTGAGGGTGCTGAGCCTGGGGGTGCTGACTCTGGGGGTGCTGAGCGTGTGGGTGCTACGCCTGGGGGTGCTGAGCCTGAGGGTGCTACTACTGGGGGTGCTGAGCCTGGGGGTGCTACTACTGGGGGTGCTGAGCCTGGGGGTGCTGAGCCTGGGGGTGCTACGCCTGGGGGTGCTGAGCCTGGGGGTGCTACGCCTGGAGGTGCTGAGCCTGGGGGTGCGGAGCCTGAGGGAGCTGGGCCTGCTCGTGTGGCGTCTGGCGGTGCTGAGCCTGGAGGTTCTCCGGGTGCTTCGTCTCGGCGGGAGCCACTCTCTCCACAGGAGCTGCGAGAGTGGTTTGCCCGACGCTGGAGGCGTGCTGCTGGAGCTGGAGGTTCTTCGACTGCTGCGGGTGCTGGTGCCGCGGGTCCCGGAGGTGCTCGTACTGGGAGTACTGGAGCTGCTGGGCCTGCGGGTACGCCTGGAGCTGGAGCTGCTGAGGGTGTTGGCGCTGAGGCTACTGCTGTCGGTCCTGGAGGCGGTCCTGCTGGGGGTGCTCCTGGTGCTGCTGGAGGTACTGGAGCTGGAGGTGCTGCTGGCGCTGGTGCTGCCGCTGGGGGTACTGGTGCTGTCCCTGCTGTGTCTGGAGTCGCCGCGCGGCCTCGGCCGTACTTCGTTCCGCTCCTTCAGCAGGTTCTTGGTCTCCCGCCTTCTACTGGTCCTCCTCCTCCCTTAGAGTGTCCACAGCCTGTCCCGTCCCAGTTACAGTTACAGCCGGCCTCCCCACTGCCCGCTCCTTCTCCCTACACTGGTCCTACTGGAGGTCTGGCTGAGCGTCGTGAGCCTGCGTCTCGCCCTGCGTCGCCTGTCCGTCTTGCTCGCACTAGTGGCCGTGGTTCGCGTCAGCGTCCTCCTCCTGTCCTTGGCACGCACCGGATGTCTCTGCGTCCGTCCACTGCTCCTCTGCGTGCCCCTTTGCCTTCTCCTCCTGAGTCCTCTCTTCCTGCTCTTCCCGACCCGGAGTCGGACTCTCTTCGTGCTGCCAGTCCTACTGTCACGCGTCGCCTTGCTACTGTCGTCACTGACCCTTCCTTTGAGTCCACTGCTGCGTCTGCCCTAGTTGCTGAGCTCGTCGACTTTGCTGCTCGCTGTCGTCTAGACTACGCTGCTAGTCTTGTCGTTGCGTCTGAGTCTGTCTGTCCTCCGTCCGTCGGGGGTGAGTGTGCCCTTGGCACGGACGTCCTTGAGGACAGGCAGGAGGAGTTCCAGTGTTTGGCTGCTGCTTCACCTCATCTCGTGTCCGTACTGCTTACCCCTGAGGGAGACCCGGATGCACTTGACATCCCGACTCCGCGCTCTTACGCGGAGGCGATAGAGGGTCCGTAGTCCTCTCAGTGGCAGGCAGCTATGGACACAGAGATGGCTTCCTGGAAGTCCACAGGCACCTACGTTGACGAGGTTCCCCCGCCTGGGGCGAACATCGTCAGTGGGATGTGGATTTTTAGGGTGAAGCGACCGCCGGGTTCTCCGCCTATCTTCAAGGCACGTTACGTGGCTCGTGGCTTCAGTCAGCGGCAGGGAGTTGACTACTTTCAGACCTTCTCTCCCACCCCGAAGATGACCACTCTTTGGGTACTGCTGCACATAGCTGCTCACCGCGACTACGAGCTGCACTCTCTTGACTTCAGCACTGCTTTCTTGCAGGGCAGCCTGCACGAGGAGATCTGGCTGCGTCGCCCACCTGGCTTCACTGGGTCTTTTCCTCCTGGCACCCAGTGGAGCCTCCGGCGGCCAGTCTACGGTCTCCGCCAGGCACCGCGTGAGTGGCACGACACACTGAGGACTACAATTGCGGCTCTTGGGTTTGCTCCCTCTACTGCCGACCCGTCGCTGTTTCTGCGCACCGACACTTCTTTGCCGCCGTTCTACATCCTCGTGTACGTCGACGACTTGGTCTTTGCCACAGCTGACACTGCTGGACTCGCCCACGTGAAGTCCGAGCTGCAGAAGAGACACACGTGCACAGACCTGGGTGAACTGCGCAGCTACCTTGGCTTGCAGATCACCCGGGACAGAGCACGCCGCACCATTACCCTGACTCAGTCACACATGGTGCAGCAGGTCCTTCAGCGCTTCGGCTTCACGTACTCCTCGCCTCAGGCCACTCCTCTGCCTACTCGCCACTCGCTCTCAGCTCTGCCTTCGGATGAGTCCGTAGAGTCGAGTGGCCCGTACCCAGAGCTTGTTGGCTGCCTCATGTACCTGATGACCTGCACACGACCTGAACTCGCATACCCTCTTAGCATTCTCGCACGCTATGTTGCTCCTGGGAGACACAGACCGGAGCACATGGCTGCAGCGAAGAGGGTGTTGCGTTACTTGTGCAGTACGTCGGGCATGGGGCTTGTGCTTGGAGGGTGGAGTCCAGTGGTCCTCACTGGTCACGCAGACGCTTCTTGGGCTGACGACCAAGCTACGCAGCGGTCGTCACAGGGTTACACCTTCAGCCTTGGTTCCAGCTCTGTTTCGTGGCGGTCTACCCGCTCGTCTTCTGTTCTCGGCTCCAGTTGTGAGGCTGAGATCTACGCCGGGGCCATGGCTGCACAGGAGCTTCGCTGGCTCACCTACCTGCTGACTGACCTCGGAGAGCCGCCTCGTTCTCCTCCAGTGCTGTACGTAGACAACAAGGCCATGCTGGCCTTGTGTCGAGAGCAGAGACTGGAGCACAGAACGAAGCACATTGCTCTCCGCTACTTCCTTGCTCGTGAGCTACAGCAGCGTGGTCAGCTGCGGCTTGCGTACGTGGCCTCTCAGGCCAACACTGCTGATATCTTCACCAAGGCACTTGCGCCTTGTGATCATCAGCGCTTCTGTACTCAGCTGGGTCTTGTGCCTACCTTGACTCACTTGCTCACCCCTTGACCTTGTTTGTACTGTTGCATATATATATACACCTGCTCTTGCTTGTCTAGCCTTATATGTATATGTAATCCTGCATGTGAACTGGCCTTGTGGCCTTGAACTTGTGCTCGGAATGTGTGGTGACTTTGTGATCCACCCTGAGCTTGCTTTGCTGTGCTTGACTGGTCTTGTGACCCCTTGTTCTCCCCCACTTTGCCTATGGGGGTGTGTCAGATTTATATGACATAGCTACTGTAGGATATAGTGGGGTAGCACATATGGGGTACAGTTTTCTAGGGTTTACATTTGTACCCAACTTTCCCTTAGTCCATCCATTCTCGTTTCTATTCTAACAGCAACGCGACCGCGCGACGTCACAATCTTCGCACGCGTCCGGACGACCGTCCAGACTTTCAGCAATTTCAAAAAATATAACAGGCCCTTAGCGACTGAAGCATGAAGCTTGTGTGGGCTGCTTTCGCCTGTGCTCGGCTGGCTGCGTCCAGCTCAGTCAAGGCAGGACCAGAAGATGTGGTTTCCGCGTGCAAGCTATAGTCGATGCTCAGCCTACTGTATCAAAAAATTGCCCATCACAATTAGAAATTAAGTCACGTTTTTGCCTGTTATGTGACCAAATTGAGCATTGTGCAAAGTTTGGGGTACATTCCTCAAGTTGCGGAAGCCAACACCTACAGCTCATTAAAAAAGGTGTTGCCCGTCGCATGCATCAGCGCCTACGACATTGGAAAGGTGTACCTGGTTGCAAAACTTTAACGTTCATATTCCACTTTCATTTTACAATCGCTATTCTGCTCGTGGCAATAAAGGCAAGTTGAGTGAAATGCATAGAACCCGTTACGCGCACTCTCCACCCAGCTACAGGTGTTTCGGCTTATAGTCCGACGGGTTGAGACGCCGCGGGTGGACTGTATGCCGAAACCTTCAAACCCCAGGCAAAACGCGATACTTATAGTCCCGTTTAGGAAAATTGCATGTATAGGGGTTGTTTGCTAATAGTTTCTGTTTTTTTGCTTTTGCTTTGATTCAGACCGCGCTTGCTTCAACTTCTCGTCGCACGGATCCACGCGCTGAAAGATTTTGCATGACCAACGGGCAAAACAAAACAAAATAAATTATAGTTTGGGGGTCCACTAGAAGGTAAAAAAACGGTTTTACCCTGTAAACGAGATAAATGTGATGTCATCGTCGAGCGCACTGGAGACCGCGCGACGGGATTGAGAAGTGATCACGGTCAAGAGAAACAATTACTTACAATTTGAAAGTTAAATATCGACTTGATTACCCCTTCTTTTTCGTTTTCCCCGAATGTTGGTCTGGTTCAATCTGGAGCCTCTGATTGGCTGCTGACCTGATTCGTGAAATGATTCGGTCAAGCTTCGAAATTTCCCG
Source organism: Closterium sp. Naga37s-1 (assembly GCA_947471745.1). NCBI lineage: Eukaryota > Viridiplantae > Streptophyta > Zygnematophyceae > Desmidiales > Closteriaceae > Closterium > Closterium sp. Naga37s-1. The sequence continues at coordinate 765,172 of CANJKZ010000754.1, forward strand.
CCAAAAAAGGGACTATAGGGGTCGGGCCAACCCTAGGCGATATCGGAAAATTCTACTCAGGGGGGAAAAGGGACTCTCTCAGCGAGGGCCTCTAACCCGGAACACCTGTACCTGGTGTCTGATTAACGGGCGTTAACTGTAGCTGATTGGCGGGAACATCGTCTTCGTCTGCAGTTTCCCTGTCACATCTCTGTTGGACACTTCATGCTAACGTGTCAACAAATCCCCACAAATTTCAAAAGAAAAATAATCGAGCATTTGGCCCCTTCTTGAGACCTGTCATAATTGTGTTGCATTGTCGGAGGAGTGAATTTACAGTACACCTAACCCCCGCCAATTTCAAAAACGTGTCACTAATTTCGCATAGTTTCGTTTAGCAATTTGTTAAAGTACGCATTTCCTCCGATTATTCCACGCCCCATATCTTCACACCCTGACGTACCTACCCTTGTAAACACTGAGTTCGAACGTAGTTAGCAACACTCGCATAATTTTCGGGGATAATGCGATACAATCTCAATGCGAGCTTAACGAAGGAACAGTATGGCACTGGAAATTTTCCTCGCTCGCTCGGACTACAAAGTTTGAGTTATGAAAATGTCGGTCCCTAATGGTTCTTAACTGACAGACCTGCAATGTAAAGGCGGCCGTCTCATCGAACCTCAAACCGTATAGAGTGTCTTGGGGAAATGAGGGTGCTGTCTACGGGAGTTGTGTGTTGGCCTCGTCCTCGCTTAGGCGGAGCCGACTTTGTTGTCGGTGTGTGCGGGGAGCGCAGCCGACCTACTGCACTGGGGGACGCAGTCCTGGGCGCCTGGACGCCTCCATGGGCGTCTGGACGGTGTCCTGGGCGTCTGGACGCCGTCCTGGGCGTCTGGACGCCGTCCTAGGTGTTCTTGGCAAAGCCGACCTCGGTGTGGTATCTCGAGGTCGACGAGGAGGATCAGGTGCAGACGTCCGCACGTGGTCGGCGTAGCGTCCGCACTGCGCACATGATATGGCACAGGACGCCAACCAGCTGCGAGCATTTGTGAAGCGGGTGCGCTGCTTTCGTGCGGGTGCAATGCTGTGCAGCCACCTTGCTGCAGCGTTGGCACGCCATGAACCTGCAACGTTGGCAAGCCGCTTTTCTGCAGCGCTGGAGCAGTGCGAGCTTTGCAATGCTGGATCGCGGTCGACCGTGCAGCGCTGGAGGCCGACCTGCATGCTTGCTAGCTTTGATGTAGCCTCCGTTGCCAATGTTGTTGCAATCATTCTGAACCTCTGTTGTGAACCTTTGCTAGCGAAACTCTTGTCAAATTTCCCCGTGAATGTGCACGAAGAAAGAACACAAGCAAACGACTAAGGAACCCAGGTATCATCCTGTCTTGCCCGTAGTCTAGCTCCGCTGCCAGGGTGCATGGTGGCTGCGAACATCACGGCATCAGAGATCGTGGTGCGTATACTCCCGCCAGTGCATCAGCCTGTGTGGTAGCTTGTGGTGTTGTTTACCGTTAAGCACGTGTACTTCTTGCTCACACCTCATGAGTAAACACGTGTTGTCCACTACCCTTGCCCCACTGCTGCAGGCCCATACAGATGTGGCGATTCCACACACGAAAGGTGGGGCACTGGTCTCGAAGGGCGCGTTCATCAAGGCAAGCCCCAAGGAGAACTGGCTCACGGACTTTGCAGTGAAGTCGCCCAAGAAAGAAGACTGGTACGCCAAGGCGGTGTGTATTTTCAAGGTGGCCACGGCTGACGGCCAACGGAAGGGGTTTGTGTACATGCGGTGGTATGAACAGGTGGGGATCTTCCCTCTCACCACCTGCGTGCAGCTCACACCGTCCCGCAAAGACACAAGACATGCAGTGGTGGCGCTGGAGAGCATTCTGCGAGTTGTGCACATCTGCTGTTCTTACAGCAACCCACACGTGTTGCGACTTAACAAGTTTTTGTTGTGCGAGTGATCTGTGGGTGAGGGAGTTGTTGTGGACTTTGTGGATGCATGGGTCGGGCCACCACTTAACATGGCTAGCATGCGAAAAATGCATGCTATTGGAACCTGGCCCGTACTGGGCTACATAGATGCCGAGACCTTGTGTGACAGTATGGCAACCCTAATGGCAGCGCATGCCCTGTTGTCTATGCGGAGAGACACCCTACAACGGGAGTGGACTACGAAGGAGGGCACGGAGTTGTGTGGGTGATCGTAGCGCTCTAGTAGCATTCTATCAGCGTTCTTACTACTTGCTGTGTTCACAGAGAAATTTGGCAAAAGTTTCCACTAAGGAAATTGAAAGTACATTCAAAATTGAAAAATTAGAGTACAAGAATGAGCATGCAAAGTGATATCTCTGAAATGGCATTGCAATCCCTAGCAAGCATTCTGCAAGGCGAATTGCCAGCACTGCATCAGAGCGGTTCGCCAACGCTGAAACAGGGCGGCCTGCCAGCGCTGCATTCGCAGGTGAATATCTGCACAGGTGTGCACCTGCCGAGTAGGTGCAGGTAGACGGTTGCACCGTCAGAGACATTGTGCAAGTGCCAGATAGAAAACGCTTCGACGGTTTCGTCAGATGTCAATCGCTGAGCACGTGATGCCGTTCCGTAGGTCAAATTTCGCTAAGGACCACCTGAGCGAATTTCGCATGCCCTCGTAGAGTTTCGCAGTCGCGCGAATTCGGCCGACCAGTTTGCCGAGCTGACGCCCGCCGAACAGCGCCCTTCGATCAGAGAACGCGGCTCCTCGGACAGCACCCCGTCCATCAGAGATCGCGCGACCCAGAAGCAGATCTGAAGACGAGCTCGTCGAACAGCACCCCGTCGACCAGAGCTCGTTGACGGGCTGGTGAATCAGGGGACTGTTAACGGGAATGGAGTGTTGGCCCCGCCCTCGCTTGGGCAACGCCGACGACTTGGTCGGATGTACGGGAGTAGCAGCCGACTGTTCACAGTGGGAGAGCTGCTCGACAGGCTTCGTCGAGCTGCAGGGGACCGCTGTGGTGTTGATGTCGACCAGGGAGCTCGACAGCTGCAACGGACTAGTGTGGGCGACGGGTGGGCCGTCGATCAGGAGGGGCAGGTCGACCGGGAGGGCGCTGGAGCATCCCATCGACCTGCAGCTCGACCGGGAGGGCGCTGGAGCATCCCGTCGACCTGCAGCTCGACCGGGAGGGCGCTGGAGCATCCCGTCGACCTGCAGCTCGACCGGGAGGGCACCAGAGCATCCCATCAACCCGCAGTTTGACCGGGAGGTCGACGGAGCAGTTCTGGTTGACGGAAGGGGCCTGTCGACCAGGAGGTAGCTCGACGGGAGCTGTGGTCGACCAGAGGCACCTGGTGGTCGACCAGAGGCACCTGGTGGTCGACCGGAGGCACTGGTGGTGTCCAGGTCGACCGGGTAACCTGCTCGACGAGTTCTGCGGAGGCACGCGAACGTCGTCGAGGTCGCGATGGTGTAGGCGACTTCGGGCTGGTATCCCGAAGTCGATGTGGCTCGTCAGGCGCAGACAACAGCCGACGGATGCACAGCAATGCAAGTCGGGCCAATCGTCTGCGCGCACCTGCGAGCGTACGCACTGCTGTCAACTACGGATGCAACGCTGGCCAGCCGCACTGCTGCAGCGTTGGCACGCCGTCGACCTGCTGTGTTGGTAGGTTGCCCTACGGCAGTGCTGGCACGGCTCCACCACGCAACGCTGGCAGGCGGTCGACCAAGCTGCGTAGGCAGTCGACCAGGCTAGCTGCAGGGTTGCTAGGTGCTTGATGTAGTGATTATGTCATTGCTTGTTGATTATTCTGTATTCTCAATCTTTGCTAGTGGAAACTCATGCCAATTTCTCCCGTGAATGTGCAAGTGCTAAGGAACAGAGAGCGCAGAGATCACACGAGCATCCGTGCCTAGCCCGTAGTCTAGCTCCCGTTGTAGTAGTTATCTCCGCATGGTGCGGTGAGCGTGGAGGGCACACGACATACCTTTCAATCAGGTCGACGTAGTGGTCACTTACCTAAGTTGCTCATAGGCCGGCAGCCGTGCAGTCACTAGCGTGCGCGTAGGCGACGCAGAGGTGATGGACACCCTGGAGGGACGGCTGGAGGATGCGAGGAGACGCCATGAGGCCCAAGAGTACGGGGCGATACCCTGGGCGGTCGTCGAGGCTGGACTCCGTACCATGTGGGCGACGGAACATCCCCCTTCTCGACCGGTGAACGACGAAGGCAGCGTCGACGTGGGCGTCAATGCCGGTGGTGGTCAAGTCGGCAGTAGTGCGGGAGGCACGTCGATGCAGCGTGGGGTGATTCGCGCCTGAAATTTGACGAAGTCGGCGGCGTTCAAGCGCGAGGGGTGCGGTCGTCGGCGGCTGCAGGCTCCTCGCAGGGCGACGGCGGAGGACGACGAAGCGGATTGTCGCCGATGTCGGCGACCCAGGTGACGGCGGGCGGGATAGCACCGAGCTACGACTTCTTCAAGTTTACGCCGGACAGGATCTTGGTCACTCTGCCGCTCGTTGGTCGACAGGACATACTCACCTGGAAGGAAGCCATCGAGCCCCAGCTGGAGATGGCCGGGCTGATAAACTTTGCTCGAGGCACCGTGGTGACGCCGGACGACCCTGACTTGCGTGCGGAGTTTCACGCCATGCAGCTGTTGACCTTCACGGTCATCTCGCGGTGCTGCTCGCTAGGCGTCCAGATCGCCTTGAAGTGGTGCCGAGAGTACCTCGACGCCGGCCACCAGGCGTGGCACTTCATCGAGTCGACGTATCAGGTCACCGACGACCTGTTCATCGCCCAGCTGGAGGGGCAGCTGACGCACCTACGCATGGGCGACGAGGAGACTGCTACCGACTAGTGCAACCGTGCCCGGCGAATTCTCGCCACCATTAGGATGGCCGGCGCGCAGTATTCGACGGCGTCGTACGTCACGCACGTCATGCAAGGACTCCGGAGCAGCTACAACCTACTGAAAAGGCTGTCGATGGCGCCTAGCACGCGGGCGACGCTTAACGAGGACAACTTGACCTCGTACATCCTGCAGGACGAAGCGATGCAGGAGGCGGAGCGGTCCCAGAAGCTCTTGGCGCAGGTGAACCAAGTCGCCCTGGCAAAGCAAGGCGGTCGACCGGGGCAGCGTCGACTGTATGGCGGTGGTGGTAGCAGTGGCTCGAAACCAGCCAAGGAAATCGACAAGAAGAAGTCGACCAAGGACAAAGGTCGAGGAGGAGGAAGTCGACGACGGGAGTGCTGGCTGTGTGGCGACCCCGACCATCTCTCCTTCGAGTGCCCCGACCGCGATGAGAGCGACGAGGACGACAACAAGGGAGGCCGCGGTCGATCGGCCAGTCGTCGTCCCCGTCGAAATGAGAAGCCGCGCAAGGAGAAGCAGACGTCGAAGAAGGCGTCGTTGATGAAGGACGTCGACAACTCCAGCGGCAAGGGCCGAGGCGACGGGGAGGCGTCGTGCTCGATGGTCGGCGTGGTAGAGCCGACAGTCTCGCTGGCGCCGGAGGCTGGCGAGGACTTCCAGGCGGTGGCGGCAGCTGTGCAGGCCAACCCGATGGCGGTGTTGCTCAACAGCGGGTGCTCTCACCACCTGATGGGGACGAAGGAGGTCTTCGTCGACATGGGGCCGAGCGACGGCGTGAAGCACGTGCGTGGATTCAACGGCACACTGCAGACTGTTGAGGGTCGCGGAACCGTCGCTCTGCAGGGGGAGGCCGGGAAGCAGGTCCTCATCCCCGATGTGCTCTACGTTCTGGGCGTACAGGCAAACCTGCTGTCCTCCGGCCAGCTGAAGGAGAGCGGAGTGCAGCTGCAGGTTGACAGTGACGATATGCTGCTCGTCACAGCGACCGTGGAGGTGCTCGGTCGAGCACGCTACACCAGACTGCACCGACCTTCGCCCCTGCTCGAGGTGGTCGCCGTCGACCGAGGTGGTAGCTCTACGGACGATCGTCTCGGCGACAAAGGTCCCTCCCGACCGGTTGCACGCTAGGCTCGCGCACGTCAGCGTTGAAACGATCAAGAGCTCGGCAAAGCACGAAGTTGCTACTGGGCTAGACATCGCACCGTCGACTGGGGCAGACCCGCCGTGTGTCTCATGCGTCGGAGGAAAGCTGGCACGGCACACCTTCCCCGACAAGGGCTCGGACGCCGAAGAGGCACTGGCTGTCGTGCACATTGACTTGTGCGGGCCATTTTGGGTGGTTGCCAAGGATGGCAGCTTGTACTTCCTGTTGCTGAAGGATCGCCACACTCGATTTGTGTGGGCAATGCCGGTCGCTAAGAAGAGCGACGTGCTGCGGGAGTTTCAGAAGTGGCTGGTGCTGGTGGAACGGCAGACGAAAAAGTCGGTGCTGTCGCTTCGCTCGGACCAGGGAGGGGAGTTCCTCGGGAAGGAGTTCACCACCTTCGTCGATGGGAAGGGCATCGTCCACGACCTGACATGCCCCTACACTCCGCAACAGAACGGCATGGCTGAGCGGGAGATGCGCACGGTCGTCGAGTCCGTGCGGACGATGCTGCTGCACATGGGTGTGCAGCACCACTGGTGGCACCTCGCTCTTCGACAGGCTGTCTGGGTGCGCAACTGCTTGGAGCGGTCGACGACGCCGCCGGGGACAACTCCGTACCAGCTGCTGGCCGGGAAGAAGCCCGACCTCACACTGGCGAGGGTGTGGGGCTGTATGGTGCAGTTCCTGGATCCCGAGCAGCAGCGCGGTGGCAAGCTGGCGCCGAAGGCTCGTTGGGGGCTTCACCTTGGTGTGTCGTCGGAGAGTAAGGGCTGGGAGGTGCTCGACCTTACCGACAACAAGGTGGTCACGTCGGTCGAGGTGATCTTCTACGAGACGTTGTCGCTAGAGGTGTGGAAGGCGCAGTTTGGGCCGGCGTCGGGGCGGACGCAGGCACACCCGCCGACGGACACCTCGACGGCGACGGTCCCACTGCTCGCCAAAGTCGGCGGGCCCGCTGATGAGGATGTTGTGGAGGTTCCTCCCCCTCCCCCTGTTCTTACTCCTCCCCCCCCCCCCCGTCGCAGATCGGCCTGCGTCGACACCCATGTCGGCCACCGGCGATGAGGGGAGCCGTGAGGCGTCGCCTGTGGCGCCGGCCAGTGGCATCGCCGGCGGTCGGCAAGGCGCCAAGCTCGTTGACCAGGATGGGAAGCCGGTCGAACAGGAGGCAGTAGCAGGGGGCAATCGACAGGGGAGCAGCAGCCGGGGCGGTCGACAGGGGAGTTGTCGAGGTCAGCACTCAGCGAGTAGCCAGTCGAAGGGTCAAAGCAGCTGGTCGATGATACAAACGTCGACGAGGCAGGGGAGCTGTCGGCGGGAGAGGAGTCCACCGACAGTGATGTGGTGGAGGTTCCCGTCGAGAAGCCGACGCCAGAGCTGCGAAGGTCTGGTCGAGCTCGACGGCCGCCGGCGAAGCTGAGCTACCACGCCTGCCTTCACCACGGTGTACGACGAGGTCGACGACGACCTGCTGTACGATGACGCCGAGGAGGATGAAGACCTACCGGAGCTCGACCCCGACGTGCATGCCGACCCCGAACACCGCTGAGACATCGCCACGATGACGGTGAAGGAGGCGTTGGCGAGCTGGAAGGGTCCGACGGTGAAGGCCGCCATGGAGGAGGAGATTCGCAGCCTCATCAGCATGGGTACTTGGGAGCTGGTCGAACGCCCACGCGGGGTGAACATCATGAAGAACCGGTGGGTGTTAACGACCAAGTACCGCATCGACGACACCGTCGAGCGCGAGAAGGCGAGGCTGGTAGTGAAGGGCTTCACTCAGGTGTACGGTGCCGACTATGACGAGACGTACTCGCCGGTGAGCAGCAACATCACGCTGAGGATCTTCCTCAGCATCATCGCCGTCCTCGACCTCAACCTGATGCAACTCGACATGAAGAATGCTTTCCTGCAGAGCAAGCTCGACAGGGTGCTCTACATGTACCAGCCGGACTCCTTCGACGACGGGACCGGCCGGGTGTGTAAGCTGCTGTAGAGCCTCTACGGGCTGAAGCAATCGCCGCTGCTGAGGTACAGGGCTCTCGACGGTGTGCTGCTGGGCGCTGGCTGGAAGAAGAGCCAGGTCGACGAGGCGCTCTACTTGAAGGCCGGCGACGACGGAGTGACCTGCTGGGTGCTGGTCTACGTCGACGACCTGCTCGCCGCCAGCAGCAGCACCGCGATGCTGAAGGAGCTGAAGGAGCTGCTGGAGGCCGCCTTCGAGCTGCGGGAGATCTCGCCGGTGGTGAAGTACCTTGGGCTGGAGATCATCCGCGACAGGCCGGCGAGGAAGCTGTGGCTGCACCAACAGAATTACGCCGACAAGCTACGTAGGCGCTTCATCGACGAGGAGCAGGGCGGTCGAGTTCCGAAGACGCCGGTCTCGGTCGACGCCTATGCTGAGCTGACATTCGACGATGAGGAGGCCCAAGAGCGCGAGGAGGAGGAGTACCGGCAGAAGGTCGGCTCGCTGCAATCGCGGCGACGCCGACAAGGCCGGACATCGCGTTTACTTGTAGCAAGCTGGGGAGCGGCCTCACGGTGAGGAGCGACCAGCATTGGCGCGAGGTCGACCGCTGCCTCGCCTACTTCGATGACACCCGCGACACCGCCCTAGAGTTTGGCGGAGCCGATCGGCTACGTGGACGCCGATGACGCGGGCGACAAGCAGAGGCGGACGAGCACAGGCGGCTACGTGTTCGTCTTCGGAGGGGCCGCGGTCTCCTGGTCGAGCCAGCGCATCAAGCTTGTGACGCTCTCCTCGACCGAGTCGGAGTACGTCGCGGCCACAGACGCCGGCAAGGAGGGGCGTCGACTTCGCTTCCTCCTTGCGGAGTTCAAGCTGCTCGACGCTGGGAAGCCGACCATCCTCCGCGTCGACAACAAGTCGGCAATCACGGTCGCTGAGGAAGTGCAGATTTTGAAACATATGCTGCCTCTTTTTTCCTTGATTGAAAACAGAGCGTGTTGTGTATTTGCAACTCTGTCACCATTCTTTATTTCTACACACTGCGAGCCCTTCCACCATTCCCATTCCCACACCTGTGCCAACAGTAACATTTCCCACAACCAATTCACTGGCGTTGTTCCTCCTAGCATTTGGACCCTGACGTTCCTGACCTCCCTGTGAGTACCTGACCTCCCTGTGAGCTCCTGACGTCACCGTGAGTGCTGACACTCATCCCATCAAAATCTCCTCGTGGGATGAGGAAGGTAAGGAGCAGCGAATGAAGGCAAGGTGAGTACACTTTGACCAATGGCTAAACCAAGTCTCGACCCTTAGGTTCTGCCTGCAAGGTCTCCTGAGATATCACATACAAATGCCAACCAGGAGGCAGTAGGAAGAGAAACTCTTACATAGCATGCAGCTGTGGTTGAGGAAATTGATAGACCGTTACATTGATCAAAGGAATTGGAGAGAAGTCATACCAATGTGGGAGGAAAAATAAGTAAGTATATGGCCCACAAGGTAGTGTTGTGAGTACATTCGCAGTGCTCAGGCCACCAGTGTGAGGTGCTGGCGTTGATACAATTGGGACAGTTGTGATTGGAATGACCAACCACAGCTACTTGTGTTTGGAGGACCCACCACAAAGGTTGTACCCGACATTCATGTACAACACGTGTTTGAACACACTGGCTCACCGAATTTCACATCATTCCAACAATGGCCACTGGATGGCTCAAACCTCACTGCATCTGATGCATGTTACGATCTTATCAATTCCATCCACCGTTGCCCATGTGCTATTTCCAGCGACATGGCTAACAACCAGCTCCAGGGGCCTCTTCCTTCTGCTCTTGGCTGCACGCAACTTAGTGCTCTGTAAGCGCCTTAAAGTTGTTTGCTCCTGTATCGAAGGAGGGTGGGAGACACACATCCTGTAGCAAATGCTGCCTCATTGTCTCCTGTTTGCAATGGTACAAATTCCCTTTTGTACACACTGCGCGCCCTTTCCCCACTCCCATCCCGTGCATCCATACAGTGAGCTGCAAGGCAATGCATTCTCTGGCTCGCTTCCAAACTTTATTTCGTGGGGAACCCCTCTGCTACGTGTGCTCTGAGATCATTGCCATGTTCTTATTCTTCTCTGCCGCTTCTTTATCTATGTGTGCACTTCATGTGAATGCTATATTGCTTCTTATATCTTCTCCCCTTTAACAAGGCCAGATATGATATAGCAGCCACACTCCCTGTAACGCATGTCTCTGAGGGCATGGTAAGCCACCAGTTATTTGTGCCACGTTTTATGTATCCTGATTCCCCTCGCCTCCCCTTCCCCATCTTTCCAGTCTCTCCCCCCATTCTTCCCACAACTACCCACCCCACACTATTCCCAGTGATATAAGTCACAACCAGCTCAATGGATCCCTCCCTCAATCCATCTCCTTCCTTACATCGCTGCAGCACCTGTGAGCCGAAGACAGCCCTTGTGCACATGAGGCAGGGTGCTGTTGTGAAACTTGGATGTCTGAGAAAGCACGGATGCTGCCCTAAAAAAATGGGTCGTGTCTTGGCATAGCATGGCTGACAGCATCAGCCGGGGCAGCACATTTTGCTGCATTCCACAAAGTGGACTCGCAAAAAGGCTTCTCTCGAACATCATTGCAAGAAGCTGAATCACTTGGTTTGCTGGCATGCACGTGTGGCATGGCACGGCTTGGCAGGGGCCTTGGAGGCAACAACTTGAGTGGCCTCATACCAGCGAGCCTGGGGGGATTTGAGGATCTAACATCCCTGTGAGTAGCACAACCTGTCCCTGTCACCCACAAAACGTGGCTGCCCTCCTGGTAATGCTCGTATGGCTCACACCTTTCCTACTTGGGTCTCACAAGCACATCTCGCATCCCCCCCATTCGAATCACTGGCACCACAGATGTGTTGACTGTCATCTTTTTTGCATGCACTCCTTAATGGCACATGTCTCAATTGTTCAATTGCCCTGCCACAAGCGAGCCCAAACGGACATCACATGCAGTATCCAATCAAACTCACAGGACACATTCAGTCTGACATAATCATTTCTCATACATGCTTGTCGAAATGTGTGTTGCTATGAAGCGTTTGGCTCAAGGGGCACTTTCCTTCTCCATGGCTTTAACCTGTTCTTGTCTTCACGCATTCCTGGCTCACAGGATGGTTTTTTCAAAAATCTTGGACAGTATCCACATTTTATCGCTTGTGTATTCTTCCCTCCCTTCTCCCATCCGCCTCCTCCCCACCTCGCCCCCAGGAACGTCTCGGGCACGGGGCTGACTTGCCCTCCAGAGGGCAGCAAGAGTGTGGTGAAGCAGAGAAACACCACCAGCTTCTGCCGCCTCTGCTCCTCCTTCTGCTCCTCCTGCACTCCCCGTGCATGTGAGCCTCCTTTTTGCTATGACCGCACACACACACGCACATACACACACACATACACACACACACACGCACGCACGCACGAACACACGCACGCACTCATATGCACACGCACACGCGCACGCACACGCGCACGCACACACACACACACACACACACACACACACACACGCACACGCACATGCACACACACATACACACACACACACACAAACAAACAAACACAAGATCGATGCCACACCAACTTTGAACAAACCTTGCATAATTGGCCAGTTGGCGAGACAAGGCATGCCTTGCAGATTATAAATCAACTACGTCCAATCTATGTATGTGCCCACATTCCACTGTCAGCACCCACAGAAGCACCAGCATCGGCTGAAGCACCAGCATCGGCTGAAGCACCAGCATCAACTGGAGCACCAGCGTCGGCTGAAGCACCAGCATCAACTGGAGCACCAGCGTCGGCTGAAGCACCAGCATCAACTGGAGCACCAGCATCGGCTGAAGCACCAGCATCAACTGGAGCACCAGCGTCGGCTCCAGTGCCAGCACCTAGTTCCCCATCAGCATCTGCCCCTTGCACTCTCATTGCTGTTGCCATCAACCTCTCGGGTGCTGCTGCTCTTGCCTCCGTCTCGCTCCTTATCATTGGGATGTGAAGTGGAGTAGAGTTTTCACATCTTAGTTTCGTATCATTGGTGTGGAGAAGTGGATTTGTGTGATGGGACCCAAGTTTGAACTACTTAACTGAGGTATTTGTGTTGTAGCTTTTGTATACTGTTAGATGATTGTTGTAGTAGAGACAACCTTGTAAGCCAGCGTCAGTTGTGTACACTTGCAGTGTAATACTTATCCATGCTGTTTCCTAGCAAATTATAGGTCATGGTTTATTACAGTCTCGGGAATGCCTGTTATTGTATTCCCTCATTAATTACAGCACTAACATTGGCTCCAACTGCAGCACCTAAGGTCCCTTCAGTGTCTGGCCCTTGCACGCTCATTGCTCCAGCCATCAACCTTGGTTAAGGGCGAGTTGCAATTGTATTGTTTCTTTATTAAAAAAATCCAAAGAGAATCGATACAAATCAGGATTTTTTGGAGAAGTTTGTTACTGTGTGTTTGCCTTTTAGTGAACCGTGTTTTGTCTTGACTTAAGAGTGTTACTGTTCAGGTAGTGCACCCCACTTGTATTTGGACATACAACCTTGAATGCCATATGATCCCCAAACTCGGGCAAAGGATAATGCGAGAATCCCCCTCAAATGCTTGAACTTGACAGAGTTCTGCACTGCCCCAAAAAGTGAACTCTAGTTTTGCGTAGACGAAATGAGACGACTCTACTATGATGTTCACATTGTATGTGCGACCCCAATTTTAGGGTACGTGCAGTCAACCACAGAAGCACCAGCATCAACTGAAGCACCAGCCTCGGGTGAAGCACCAACATCAACTGAAGCACCACCGTCAACTCCAGCGCCACCATCGTTTGAAGCACCAGCATCGGCTGAAGCACCAGCATCGGCTGAAGCACCGGCATTGGCTGAAGCACCTTCATTAACTGCAGTGCCAGCACTCAAGTCCCTATCAGCATGTGCCCCTTGCACGTTCATTGCTGCTGCCATCAACCTCTCTAGTGCTGCTGCGATTGCAACCGTCTTGCTCATGATCTTTGTCATGTGAAGCGTAGATCTTTCATATCTTGGTTTTGTATGCCTTGGGCAGTTGGATTGTGTGTGCTGGGACCCAAGTCTGAAATAGCATGGCCAGGGTATTTTTTACCTGCGTGTGCTGTAGCTCCCTCAGGGATGATTGCTGTAATCGATTCTACTTTTGCTAGAAACAGTTTGGGTATTGTGTCTATGGACTGGATTATCATTAATCGTTGCTCGCACCAGGGAAAGGGCTCGTTGTGGCTTGTATTGTGTTTGTACACTTCGATTTGATTTTTGCATGGTTTATGGCCTTGGCAGCCCCCAGAAATCAAGAGAAATTTCTGTTTTTTTACTAAAAAAACATGAGGACGTAAATTTGACATCAAGGACCACAAATGCGTGCTCTACCCTCAGGGTCAGTCAAAACATATTGTACCTTTGAGCTTGTATACAAGTAATAAGGGTCGCCTAAAGTACCTGCTGGTCCTGGAAAATTGCCTTAGGAGAATCTTTCAGAGTTTAGTCCTTGAAGTATTATGCAGCAAAAGACTGGAATTCATGTGCTAGTCAATTGCGAGAACAAGAATTGATAGTCAAGAGAATATACAACAGATTTATAGTCTATGAAAGTACTTATTATGAGATCTACATGTTCATGAAGTGGGCTAAGTATTGAAGCAACTCTATAAAGCGGTATAAACATGTGTAACGCGAACAGTCGCAAGACTATTCGCACTACCGTCTATAACTCATGCGAAGGGACACCTCCTACAGTAACATGCACATATAGTAGGACGACAAAAAATTTGTAGCTATATGCTATCGAACTACTGAATGCGTAGTCAAATTTCTTTGTCCAACACTCCCCTTCAATTATGGAGTTCGATGTAGTCGCTGATGTGGCCATGTTAAGTCAGGATCACGCGGTACTAAAATTTCGGACGCTGTAGACTCTTGGTTAAGAAGTCCACGGCCATTTCGCTCGTTGGGCAGTAGCCGAGTTGTAACTTGCCTTGCTCAATTTCGTCCTTGACAAAAAAAGTAACGAAGCGAGATATGCTTCGTTCGATTGGCGAACCCAGATTTGTTCGCAATGCGGATTGCAAACTAGTTGTCACAAAAGAGCTGGAACTGTAAAAAGTCCAGTATTTTTGCTTCGCTAAGCAATGCACGAAGATAAATACCTTCCTTTGCAACGGTGCAGGCATCAATGAACTCTACCTTAGCTGATAAGAGTGCAATCTGCTCCTGCTTGCACAACTGCCAGGAGATTGTTCCAACGGAAAATATAGAACATACGTGAGCGTCTTGTTGCAGTATCACCTGCGTGATTTGTGTCTACATAGCCGAGTAGAAAGAGCAGCAATTTCAGCGAATTATGATACGCAAGTCCAACAATAGACGTAGATGCGAAATAAGGGACAGCTGTTTTTAGCTCTCGTAGGTTCTCCCCTTCAGGTCGATTAAGAAACTAAGAGAGCTGGCTAGCCAAATGAGCTAAATCCGGACGGCACGTTACTGCTGCAAATAGAAGACTACCAAGAAGTTGCTGATAGCAAGTGATACCCGCAGATGAAAGAGGCTCAGATTCGGCTCAGCGTACTTCCTTGTAGAGAGGTGAATAGAACTTGTCGGTGTCTTGGTGATATTTAGACCGAGGTTCTGAGTTACCTTGGTCGAAATCGTTATTGTTTGCTGCCAAAGACATGGCGCCTGTTAAAGATTTATTGAGGCAACAGAACAAGGGGTCAGTAACGTAACTGTGAGGTTGTTTGACGATGATGAGTGCGTCGACTAGAGCATAAAGATATGCCTTTGAAGTACCGATCTAGCGAAGCTTAAGACCTAATGCTGCTGCGAAGGCGAGGAGAATTTGAAGCGAGGTATGAAGTCTGACAGGAGTGAAAGTCGCGCTGTAATCCACGCGTTGCTTTTGATCAAACTCCCAAATGACCCAACGAGCCTTAAAACTCTCGATTGTTCCGTCAGCATTCGTCTTGATGCAAAAGACCCACTTCCCAAAGAGACTGTTCTTGCCAGGAACCATCAAAATAGGGATTTAGTCCCATGTGTTGTTATCATGTAGCACCTTCAGCTCCCTATCTATGGCTTCACGTCTTTTTTTCCCTCTGAGGCCCGTTGAGCACCTGAGTGTTCGGTTCGGTAAAAAGAGGTGGTTAAAATGCTACAGCGAGCCCCAGTATCTATAACCCAGACTGTCGATCGAGTCTGTTCCTCAGTTTTGGTAGTAGCAGATTCGTCACCAGGTTGAGAATCAAAGGTAAAGCGGCCGCTGACATTGTTGTGAGGATCTTCTTCATCGATCTCGATCGGATCAGAACAGTAAGGGGCGGCACCGGTAGCTGCTGATGCACTCGAGACAGCTTCCTCCACCGAGTTAGCTTCGTCGGCTTCTATACCAAAGGTACGTGTACATGAAAAACGAGTTGTCTTCACGGTTGGCATGCTGCCTCTGCCACGTATTTTAGGTTAGTCTCTCGTAGAAGATACGTCGCGTGTCAGAACTGTAACCTGATTTTTTATATTCCGTGCTGCAATTTCTATTTTATCTCTAAGTGCATTCCCCAAAGACTCGTAACAGCTGCAGGTGTATTTGGAGGCTGGTAGTGCACCATTCACCCAGAGACGTGTAACATTTTTGTGCTGCCCAGCTTCCCTGTCCATTCTTTGTGAAGTGAGGAGTTTCTTTGCATGGATGAGGAAGACAAAAGATTGTGGAGCAACACGGTGTGGTCCATAGCAAATGGCCACTGCCCTGCTAGCAGGCGTGCCTCCATGAGCAGTTTGCGCATGGTAGTCTATAGAGTCATGTTCATCCATTCTGCTACGCCTTGCTATTGATGCTGGTAAGGCAGCGAATGCAGCTTCCCCTTGCAGCAAGGTAGGTTCTGAAGCGTTGTAAGAGATACTCGAGAGCACCATCTTTCCGGAAACTCTTCAGCTTTAGATCACTCTCCTGTTCAACTGCAGATAGCCATGCCACAAAATGCATCGTACTTAAGATTCCGCGAAAAAATAAGCACGTGCCAGACCTATCGAGTTTCTCCGCCATAGCGAGAATCTCCTGAATGTCCGTAACGCCGTAGAGCTGGATTTCCTGAGTGATGTCGTGCTTCAGGCCGCCGATGTAGCGGTCGATGCGCTCGCTCTCATGCATGTAGCCCACATGCTCGCATAGCGCCAGAAACCCGCTGGTGCAGTCTTGGACAGAATTGAGTTGGCGCCAAGTGCGGAGCTTCTGACGCGCCGCGATCGAAGCCGCAATTGGCTCAAATCGAGCGTACAGACCTGTGCACCACGCATCCCACGTGCAATATTGGGGCACCTCCACAAAATACGACGACGCCCAGGGTCCAGTTTGTCCTTCCCGTGTCCGTAGAGTCGCATAGGCGTTCGGGTTTGTGACGATGACGAGCCACCAATCCATGGCGGGTCCTCGCAGCAGCGACACGGCGCAGCAAATTTTCATCGTGAACAACCACGCCCGAACGGTAGGACCACCCCGTTGACTCAAGTTAAAGCATGGCGAACGCTGCGGCTTCAGCGACATTGGTGACGACAGTGCCGGATCGCCGGTCGGTGCCGAAATCGTGACGCTGAGGCTGGCTTCTGGCCGCATTCGTCGCTTCGGGGTGTGTCGCGCCATGGTCGTCGTCTCCATCATGGCGGACGACGCCATCATTGGCCACGCTCGCAGGTCACCCCACACTTCCGTGCTGCGATGTCTGTGGTGCAGGTTGTCCCGGCATGCTAGGTACTTGCAATTGTGCTTGCCGTGCTCGTGCGACGTCATTCTGCAGGGAAATAAATATATATATATTTCATGCTTATAATAGTGTGTGTATGATGAGTCATGATGTCGAGTGTGTGTGTGTCAAGTCAATAGCGAGTTATCCCTAGTCGCATGTTACGCGGTCATTTTGTGTGTCCTGCGCGGTTTCTATTTCGCCGTTCGTGTGTCTCGCGCGGTTTCTATTTTGTCGTGCGTCGAACGTTCGGCGTGTCGCAGGTGTGTGCAGCAGACACATCAAGAACTCAAGAATAAGTTTATGATGAAGAACCCAAGCCTTGGTTTCAAGCTTCAACTGATTTCGAAGCTCGCCAAAAGGGTACACTTCAAGATGTTGAAGATAGTTACATTACAATGTGTAGTGTAACATTTCACTTGGTGTAGACCCTTGTGAAGGGTAGTTTCGAGACCATTCTTGGTTGGGGACAGTGTGGCACTGTTCCACATCACTGTACCTCGTCTCTTGGGTTTGTAGGAGCCGGGAGTCATTCCCAGCTCGTAACCTCTTCCTAGTTTTTCCTATGTTGCTGCCATAGTGCCGTTCGTTCAAACCGACGCTGCGTCGTTAAATCTTCATAAAATTGTGCGATCTAAATTGCCCAGTGTAGAGGCCTTTAAGACGCTCTAGATCCAGGTTGTATTAGGTCATTTGAAGCTGTGACCAGATCGCTATGAACGTTTAAAGCCGTTGTGCAGAAATCCGGCTGTGCACTCTATCTTTCGTTCTAGGCCCATTGAAGCCTATTGTGACTATAACAAGTGGTATCAGAGCGCCTTGGAGCAGCTTGGACGATGGCTGGACCTGAAGAAAGGGGTGGCAGAGGTGCTGGTGGCAGTGGGGGACCCCAAGCACCGGGTCAACCCCGTGATTCAGCCATGGCGCCCGTGCAACCTACTCTTGGACATTCAAGGGACGAACCAAGAGTGTTCGGGCTTGACAAGTTCAATGGCGACAACTTTGCTGAATGGTCCTTCATAATGGAGAACGTGTTTGACCACTATGACTTGCTAGAGGTGATGGAAGGAACCGAGAAGCGTCCTGAGAACGACCCGGAGAAGAGCCCGTGGGTGCGAAAGAGCGCACAAGGCTACCTCCTACTTGTGCAAGCGCTGGGGAGCAACCAGATCCGTCACATGAAGCCTTTCGAGCGTGAACCAGAGAAGGGGCCTAAAGCATGGGCTGCTCTCAAGGGTGTACACGCTCCTGCAACAGCGGCGGTAGCTGTAGTGTTGGGACGGCAAATGGCGACGCTACAAATTGAAGAAGATGAACCCGTGGAAGAAGGGGTGCAGAAATTCTTCGACTTGTTGACGCTTCTTGAGGGAGCTAAATTGAATTACAGTGAGCTCCAGAAGAAGACCAAGTTGTTGGCCCTACTCCCTGAGTCATGGTCCTCACTCATCATCAACTTGAACCAAGATCTGCCCCGTCTCTCGCTTGAAGACGTGAAGCGCGCGATCCTTCAAGAGGACTTCCGCCGCCGTGAGTTGGCAAGTGCGGATGGCGCTGGGGCAGCGAGCGTCGGCCGTGGATATGGCCAAGGAAGAGGCAGAGGACGAGGAGTAGGAAGGTTCGGAGGCAGCAACTTTAGTGGAGGCCGCGGAAGTGGAAGCTACGGCAGCGACGACAAGAGCTACGGTCGCGGTCGCGAACGATTCGATGGCAAATGTCACTATTGCCACAAGACCGGACACATGTGGCGCAATTACTTCAAACTACCTGAAGGATGGACCCCTACTCAAGGCCAAGAGGGTACAGGAGCAGGTGGAGGGAGAGGAACAGGCCGTGGAGGCCGTGGCGGTCGCGGAGGCGGTGCTGCAAACATGAAGAGCGGAGATAACGACAAGGACTCGAGCGACGATCACTACCCGGGTCAATTCTACTTCGTGTCGACGCAAGTACCAGCTGAAGGATGAAGGCTTTGAGGAGCCAGCAGCTGTGGGGAAGGTGACCCTACACCCCCTGGACTATTGGGTGATCGATAGTGGCGCTACCTATAGCATGACACCTCGCACGGACTTGCTCACCGAACTCGAGCCGTCACTGGTGAAGCATGTGACATCGGCTTTGGGGCAGCGAGCAGAGGTGAAAGGCATGGGCAAGGCCATGTTCAAGGGTGCTGATGGGAAGATGGTGGGCCTCAAGAACGTGCTTTGGGTGCACAGCCTTGCTGTGAACCTGATTTCCATGCGGCGGTTGGCAAAAGCCGGATGGACACGAACTCGAAGGGAGCCAAACCTACACCGCATGGATTGGCGACCGGATTCTTTGGGACCTTCATGGGGACAGGGATGTCTACAACGACATATGGCAGATCCCCGTGGTCCCAATGCCTAAGGAGAGGCAAGTGGCAGCAAGCGTCAACACCAAAGGTGAAGCGGTTGGTAGCGGCGATGGCGCGAACGTTCGCGCTAAGGAGAACGAGCTCAAGAAGAGCAAACCTGGAGAGACCAGCAAGCTCGCTGATCCTAAGGAAAGTGGTGCAGCAGCCAAGGAGCAGCACAAGGGTGAGGAGAACCCTGAGGCAGCAGTGGAGGAGGACTACGGAGAGAGTATGTGGGGCGCTATTGCTAGCGCGGCATTCTCCAATCCGACTTCGGCTACGGGGGAGTGTGATTGGCTCACCTTGCATCGGCAAATGGGGCATGTGGCCCTACCAATCTTGCAACAGCTAGTGAAGAACCAGATGGTTGCTAGCATACGTGTGAAGGGGGTGACCGATGAGGTGCTTGGCTGCCCGACGTGCATGCAAGCCAAGTTCACCCGTTTCCCGTTCTCTAGTTCGAAGGCAACGGCTAAGGCACCACTTGATGAGGTGGTGATGGACGTGGTGGGCCCCCTGAAGCTTGGAGCTGCTGGAGCTGAGTATTTCCTCACTATTGTTGACGCCTACACCTGCATGACTTGGGTGTATTTGCTGGCCAAGAAGAGAGACGTAGCTGAAACGGTGAAAACTGATTGGTTGCCGATGGTGGAGCGGCAACAAGACCGGCTAGTCAAGTCAATCCGCACCTATCGAGGGGGAGAGTTCCTGAGTAAGGAGTTTGGCATGTGGCTGAAGAAGAATGGCGTGAGGCACTCCCTTACCATGACATACTCCCCTGCAATGAACGGCATCGCCGAGCGAGCGAATTGCACAATCACGGAGACGGCACGCGGGTTGCTCATTGAAGCCGAGCTACCGGACTATTTCTGGCCTGATGCGGTGCGGAGTGCGTGTGTGGCCAAGAACAGAGCTTTGACTCATGTGGGAGCCACCACAAGGCAATCTTCCCTTGTGAATGGGGGAGAGGAGTCCAAGGGTGCAGAGGAAGAAGAGGAGGACGTGCAGCAAGTGAGCGAGCGTGCACCGACACTCCCTTCCCGCACTACGAGTGCTCCACGGTTCCGAGCCACACCGCAGCAACGCCAAGGCCTTCAAGTCCCTGCAGCTGAGGAGGAAGGAAGGGTCAAGAGGAGAGTTCAAACCCCTAATAGGCTGACATATGATGCACCGGGAAAGCAAGGCAAGACGGCCTTGGCCGGAGCGGCAATGATGATCGGAGACGACGAGGAGAGCGACTACGAGGAGTGTGCCTTCGCGTTCTTCTCTCCGGTGGAGATGCCGGGAGAACCAGCAACTCTCAAGGAGGCCTTGAAGAGTAGTGATGCAGAGGAGTGGAAGAAGGCAATGGAGAGTGAGCTTAAGAGCATTGAGGAGAACGATACGTTTGAATTGGTGGAGCTACCGGAGGGACGTAAGGCGATTACGTCCAAGTGGCTCTTCAAGATCAAGTCGGACGCCGATGGCATGATCGAGCGCTACAAGTCGAGACTTGTGGCTAAGGGGTACCAGCAGAAGGAGAAGGTGGACTTCAAGGAGCTGTTTGCTTCCGTGGTGAAGCTGACAATGTTGCGGACCCTACTTGCGGTAGCCGCCATCAAAGGATGGGTGGTGAAGCAGATGGACATCGTAACGGCATTCCTCTACGGCATTCTAGAGGAAGAGATCTTCATGGCGCAGCCAGAGGGGTTTGATGATGGTAGTGGCAGAGTGTGGAAGCTGAAGAAGGCCCTCTATGGGCTGAAGCAGGCCCCTAGGCAATGGTACATGAAGCTGCGCGAGATTGGCTTCACTCCCTCAACGGCCGATCACTCCTTGTTCATGCTTGGCGAGGGGGAGCAGAGGAGCTTCATGGTGGTGTATGTGGATGAGATCCTCATATTCTCAAAAGGCGCCAAAAGGGTGTGGATGGTGTGGAACCCGGGCGTTTGAACCCGGGCTTTGGCCGGAGAGGGTAAACTGAAGTTGCTTATTGTAGAGGACGTTAAGACGCTCCAGATCCAAGTTGAATTAGGTCATTTGAAGCTGGGACCAGATCGCTATGAACGTTAAAGCCGCTGTGCAGAAATCCGACTGTGCACTCTATCTTTCGTTCTAGGCCCATTGAAGCCTACTGTGACTACAACAAGTGGTTTCAGAGCCTTGGAGCAGCTTGGACGATGGCTGGACTTGAAGAAAGGGGTGACAGAGGTGCTGGTGGCAGTGGGGGACCCCAAGCACAAGGTCAACCCCGTGATTCAGCCACGGCGCCCGTGCAACCTACTCTTGGACCTTCAAGGGATGAACCCTGAGTGTTTGGGCTTGACAAGTTCAATGGCGACAACTTTGCTGAATGGTCCTTCAGAATGGAGAACGTGTTTGACCACTATGACCTGCTAGAGGTGATGGAAGGAACGGAGAAGCGTCCCGAGGGCTGGTCTCAAGGGTGTGCACGCTCCTGTAACAACGGCGGTAGCTGTGGTGTTGGAACGGCAAATGGCGACACTACGAATTGAAAAAGTGAACCCGTGGAAGAAAGGGTGCAGAAATTCTTCGACTTGTTGACGCGGCTAGAGGGAACTGATTTGAACTACAGCGAGCTCCAAAAGAAGACCAAGTTGCTGGCCTTACTCCTAGAGTCGTGGTCCTCGCTCATCATCAACCTAAACCGTGATTTGTCCCGTCTCTCGCTTGAAGACGTGAAGCGCGCGATCCTTCAAGAGGACTTCCGCTGCCGTGAGTTGGCGAGTGCAGATGGCGCTGGGGCAGCGATCATCAGCCGGGGGTACGGCCGTAGAAGAGGCAGAGGACGAGAGGGAGGCAGAACTGGCAGCAACAACTTCAATGGAGGCCGCGGTAGTGTCGGTTACGGCAGCGACGACAACAGCTACGGACGTTGTCGCGGACGATTTGATGGTGAATGTCACTATGGCGGACAAGAGCGAACACATGTGGCGCGATTGCTTCAAACTCCCTGAAGGATGGACCCCTACTCAAGGCCAAGAGGGTACAGGAGCAGGTGGAGGGAGAGGAAGAGGCCGTGGAGGCTGTGGCGGTCGCGGAGGCAATCCTGCAAACATGAAGAGCGGAGATAACGACAAGGACTCGAGCGACGATCGCTACCCAGGTCAATTCTACTTCGTGTCGACGCAAGTACCAGCTGGTTTAGAGAAGGATGAAGGCTTTGAGGAGCCATCAGCTGTGGGGAAGGTGACCCTACACCCCCTGGACTATTGGGTGATCGATAGTGGCGCTACCTATAGCATGACACCTCGCATGGACTTGCTCACCGAACTCGAGCCGTCACTGGTGAAGCATGTGACATCGGCTTTGGGGCAGCGAGCAAAGGTGAAAGGCATGGGCAAGGCCATGTTCAAGTGTGCTGATGGGAAGATGGTGGGCCTCAAGAACGTGCTTTGGGTGCACAGACTTGCTGTGAACCTGATTTCCATGCGGCGGTTGGCAAAAGCCGGATGGACACGAACTCGAAGGGAGCCAAACCTACACCGCATGGATTGGCGACCGGATTCTTTGGGACCTTCATAAGGACAGGGATGTCTACAATGACATATGGCAGATCTCTGTGGTCCCAATGCCTAAGGAGAGGCAAGTGGCAGCAAGCGTCAACACCGAAGGTGAAGCGGTTGGTAGCGGCGATGGCGCGAACGTTCGCGCTAAGGAGAACGAGCTCAAGAAGAGCAAACCTGGAGAGACCAGCAAGCTCGGTGATCCTAAGGAAAGTGGTGCAGCAGCCAAGGAGCAGCACAAGGGTGAGGAGAACCCTGAGGCAGCAGTGGAGGAGGACTACGGAGAGAGTATGTGGGGCGCTATTGCTAGCGCGACATTCTCCAATCCGACTTCGGCTACGGGGGAGTGTGATTGGCTCACCTTGCATCGACAAATGGGGCATGTGGCCCTACCTATCTTGCAACAGCTAGTGAAGAACCAGATGGTTGCTGGCATACGTGTGAAGGGGGTGACCGATGAGGTGCTTGGCTGCCCGACGTGCATGCAAGCCAAGTTCACACGTTTCCCGTTCTCTAGTTCGAAGGCAACGGCTAAGGCACCACTTGATGAGGTGGTGATGGACGTGGTGGGCCCCCTGAAGCTTGGAGCCGCTGGAGCTGAGTATTGTCGACGTCTACACCCGCATGACTTGGGTGTACTTGCTGGCCAAGGAGAGCGACGTAGCTGAAACGGTGAAAACCGCTTGGTTGCCGATGGTGGAGCGGCAGCAAGACCGGCTAGTCAAGTCAATCCGCACCTATTGAGGGGGAGAGTTCCTGAGCAAGGAGTTTGGCATGTGGCTGAAGAAGAATGGTAGAAGTCACTCCCTTACCATGACATACTCCCCTACAATGAACGGCATCGCCGAGCGAGCGAACCGCACAATCATGGAGACGGCACGCGGGTTGCTCATTGAAGCCGATCTACCGGACTATTTCTGGCCTGATGCGGTGCGGAGTGCGTGTGTGGCCAAGAACAGAGCTTTGACTTATGTGGGAGCCACCACAAGGCGATCTTCCCTTGTGAATGGGGGAGAGGAGTCCAAGGATGCAGAGGAAGAAGAGGAGGAGGTGCAGCAAGTGAGCGAGCTTGCACCGACACTCCCTTCCCGCACTACGAGTGCTCCACGGTTCCGAGCCACACCGCAGCAACGCCAAGGCCTTCAAGTCCCTGCAGCTGAGGAGGAAGGAAGGGTCAAGAGGAGAGTTCAAGCCCCTAATAGGCTGACATATGATGCACCGGGAAAGCAAGGCAAGACGGCCTTGGCCGGAGCGGCAATGATGATCGGAGACGACGAGGAGAGCGACTACGAGAAGTGTGCCTTCGCGTTCTTCTCTCCGGTGGAGATGCCGGGAGAACCAGCAACTCTCAAGGAGGCCTTGAAGAGTAGTGATGCTGAGGAGTGGAAGAAGGCAATGGAGAGTGAGCTTAAGAGCATTGAGGAGAACGATACGTTTGAATTGGTGGAGCTACCGGAGGGACGTAAGGCGATTACGTCCAAGTGGCTCTTCAAGATCAAGTCGGACGCCAATGGCATGATCGAGCGCTACAAGTCGAGACTTGTGGCTAAGGGGTACCAGCAGAAGGAGAAGGTGGACTTCAAGGAGTTGTTTGCTTCCGTGGTGAAGCTGACAATGTTGCGGACCCTACTCGCGGAGCCGCCATCAAAGGATGGGTGGTGAAGCAGATGGACATCGTAACGGCATTCCTCAACGGCATTCTAGAGGAAGAGATCTTCATGGCGCAGCTAGAGGGGTTTGATGATGGTAGTGGCAGAGTGTGGAAGCTGAAGAAGGCCCTCTATGGGCTGAAGAAGGCCCCTAGGCACTAGTACATGAAGCTGCACAAAGTGTTGGAGAGATCGGCTTCACTCCCTCAACGACCGATCACTCCTTGTTCATGCATGGCGAGGGGGAGCAGAGGAGCTTCATGGTGGTGTATGTGGATGAGATCCTCATATTCTCACCCTCTTCTGACCTTGTGAACTTAAGGACAAATTCAAGGGCAAGGCACTTGGCGACGTGAACTTCTAACTTGGGCTCCACATCGAACGAGACGTGGAGAAGCGGTGCACGGGGTGCACCAACGAAAGTACCTGGAGGCCTTGGCTGCCAACTTTGGGCAGAGTGAAGGCCATGTGGCTACTCTATTCCCTTCAGGGCTCAA
Organism: Closterium sp. Naga37s-1; assembly: GCA_947471745.1. Lineage (NCBI taxonomy): Eukaryota > Viridiplantae > Streptophyta > Zygnematophyceae > Desmidiales > Closteriaceae > Closterium > Closterium sp. Naga37s-1. The sequence goes on from CANJKZ010000754.1 coordinate 789,963, forward strand.
GTGTGTGAAGGGACCAGAGGAGGATAGCGTTGGCGAAGAGGAGAGGCGCCGTTTTCACTCATTGGTGGGCAGCCTCATGTATGCGGCGGTCAACACACGACCGGATGTTGCATTTGCTACCGGGCACATGGCTAGGGTTGTTCAATGTCCTAATGAGGAGCAAGTAGCAGCTGGGATGAGGGTGGCCAAGTATCTTGGCCAAACACCAGCCGTTGGGCTAAAATTTTCGGCGGCGGCACAAAGGCGCCAAAAGGGCGCGGATGGTGTGGAACCCGGGCGTTTGTTCCTCACCGTATTCTTGGATCCTCCTATGCATCAGAACTGGAGGACATGACAAGTGTGGGAGGCTTCATTTGCTGTGTTGGTGGAGGCCCAACTTCTTGGGAGAGCAAAAAGCATGTGGACCAAACATTGAGCTCGGTGGAGTCTGAGTACATGGCACTCTTCCGTGCCATACGGGAGATTGTGTGGCAGCGGCGGTTGCTGGCTGAATTGGGGGAGGTGCAGCAAGGACCTACTCCTCTCTATTGTGACAGCCACGGAGCCATTGCTCTAGCTAAGAATCCTGTGCTTCACTGCCTCACCAAGCACATGAGGGTGAAGTGGCACTGGACGAGGAGTATGGTGGCCGCAGGTGAAGTTGAGTTGCGTTACGTGAAGACGACGTGGCAGCCTGCTGACATAATGACCAAGAGGCTGGTGGAGCAGCAGCATTGGAAGTGTTGCAAGCTGGTTGGGATGGCTCTGCACTGAGAGAGCAAGATCCTAAGGCCAACAACCTGAGGGGGAGTTTGTTGGTGCAACCCTACGGTTTGCACTCTGCTTGTTGTCCGTGTGCGTGCATGCATGTGTGTGCATGGAATGGTATGTGTGCATTAAATAAATATATATTTCACGCCTTGTCCACCGTTGCTCCCACCATTTTGCGTGACAACCGTTCCTTGTCTTCTTCCGTGTATTCACGTGGAGCGGGGTCGAAGAGAGTAGGCACGGTTGACGGTCGAGGTAGCTGAACCGTGCGCTGCATGTCCCCATTCTGTCCACCAAGTTGACGTTCCAGCACTTCCACATGTGCACGTCGCATGACGCCACTTGACTGCAGTCCGTATCCCATCCGTCCCATGCTGTCCACAGGATGTACTCCTATCGGTGGACGTGGTGCACTTGAAGGTATGTCATAGCCGCCATAAAGGTGAGACCTGGCCATGGGAGGAACTCCAATGGGATGGGAGTTAGCCGCAAGTCGTCGTAGTGGGGGAGCACCAATAGTGTAGGAGGCAAAGCCCACACCTTCCACGCCCACTTCACCATTTCCGTCACTCTGTTGCCCAATCTTTCCACTTCTCATTTTGCCATGCTCCATTGCATTCTCTTCACTCCCGTACACATCATTCCTCCCCCGTGCTTCCCTTTGCATGGATGACTGAGGTGCGAGATTGGAGCTCTCCTCGCCTTGGACGGATGCATCCCTCCCTTGTGATGACTCTCCTCCTTGAGGTATGCCCATTTCTCCATCACCATCAATTCCTGCATTGACATTGGATGCACGAGTTTGGTTAGTACAAGGAGTGCTTGGATGAGATTGCCCATGAGTGGCCGGATTGCTGAGCTTGTCAGTGTGCGTTGTCACTGGCATGTTGAACTTGACTCGTAATGATGCTTGAAGTGCTGGTGGTGCCCGTGCGATCATGTTTTCCAGGTGCTCATGCTGAGCCAAGATGGCTTCCTCGAAAGCCGCATATCCAGCATCCACTTCATTGTCGAAGTGCGCCATGATGTTGTCAAACCGTACACCAAGTGCGCGCTAAGCGCACGGCTGTTCCCAGAAGCGAACACCAGGTATACGACAGCGTAGACCGGGTGTGCGGTACCCTGACTGTATGCAGGTACCTATCCAAAGTAAATGCAAGTAAATTCCTGAACCAATTTTGGCAGCATGCCCACTAGAGTCGCTCTGATACCATGCTAGAAAGGCATAGTGCCAGCGTAGCGGAAACGTGTTTGTAGAAAAGAACAAGATAGAAATCTTGCACTAGGAACATGTTGATCATTGAAAGAGAGAATGATTGTGTGACACACAGCAGGCAGGGTTTTTATCCATCCATCTAACCTTCCCAAATGACCCCATTCACACCAATAATGGTGTACCAATAATTCTACCCTCTACCCTCCAATAATGCTGAACTCCAATAATTGTGGCCCTACAATAATTGTGACAATTATTGTAGGCCCTGGAGGCTTATAAAGGGGACTACACTAAAACCGATCAGCACACTGGTATACAGTATTCGTTATACTCTATTCGGATTTCCAACAAGTCCTACGTCGACAAGCTGCGTATGCGCATCATCGACGAGGAGCAGATTGGCCAGCGTCCAAAGACACATGTTTCCGTCGACGCGTATGCCGAGTTGACTTTCGACGACGAGGATTTCCAGTCGCGCGAAGAAGGGGAGTACCGTCAGAAGGTCGGTTCCTTACGGTTCGCCGCCACGACAACTCGGCCCGACATCGCTTTTGCGTGCAGCAAGCTTGGATCTGGTCTGACGGTCATCGCGAAAATGGGAAGTTCGGAAAGCAACTCAATATACACTCTTCCGCAACTTTCCCGATTTTTTTTGCCCGTCGTTTTTTAGTCAAGGTTTCAAAACTGCATACCGACCATCACTTACAAGGCAACTTCTCAGTCACTCTTCCGTCACTAACTGTACGCATTGGGGCATCTGACCAAGTATACAGTAAAGCAACATTTCCGTCAACTTTGAGCAACCTGTGCGAAAGTGTCATGACGACGCCACGTGGCGTACGCCGTACTCTAGATGAAACTCAGAAATGCTGACGTGGTGTTCACTGTACCCTAACGTCAACCGTCGAATAAGTTGATGATCAACGCACGTAATTTGTCTATGTGCACCAATCAGATCCTGCGATTTGTTGTACAGTAACAAATTCTTATTGGCTGGCGACAAAAACGCCTGCGCCGATTGTGATTCATCCGATGATAGCGAACTCATAATGGATTTGTTCTCATTATTACCGTCTATTTAGTATTCACAACTCACACACAAACTGTACACATTCATTTTCCACCTACGCCTAACTTAAGTCTGCAGTAGTAGGTTTCTAGACCTGCGTCACTGAAAGAAAAACTCTACAAGTTGGAGCAGATGGAAACTGAAAAACAGACATGGGAACATGTCAAAAAAACCAAAATTGCGTTTCTAGCGCTCACCTTTGGGGTTAATAAAAATGGAGTGCTGTAGTGTTGGAAATATACAAAGTGTGTTTATCGTTGACAATAAGCATGCAGTAGTAGGTACGCCCTGCAAATGACGCAAAATACGATTGTCGACATTTATACTCCTGCAAGGAAAAAGGTTAGTGTTCACATCTGTGAAACCTGCACACATAATGCACAACTTTAAGCTTGCTCCAATGGAACCACCAAATGCATCGTACTTAGCCTTTGCATAGTCGGTTGCGGCAGCTCTAACTACGACGGTTACGCAGGGCGACGAGATGCTGCACAGTGTTAGTCTCAAACTGAATAAAAGTAGAATTGTAAGAACCAGGGTACCATGATTTGTGACAGGAAACATAGGACATAAGGCGAAACCATGTGGGCCAAAAGATATAGTAGTAGAAATGTATACCTAAGCAGCAATACATATACCGTTCTCATCGAGAAACTCGCCGAACAGGCGCTGACCGCGTCACCAGTTGCACGCATGTCGTCCGCACGAAGGCGTTGAACAGTCGATTTGCGAAGGGGAATGGGAGGTGAGAGGGATAAATAGACGGTACATATCAGACAGAGAGCCCTGTTTACAACGACTATGCTGTTGCGACAGCCATATTCGCGAAGGCAAAATTGGCTAGCCTCTGTTGGAAACTGGGTATGCACATGATTAGTTGCAAACACAGAACACATTGCCAAAAACAGAATACATCGCGACAATAGTAGCTACGCACGAAACGAAGCTCGGAATCGATACATTGAGATTGAGTAACAACCTTACGAAACTTGCTAGCAAAAACTGAACGAAATAAACAAAATAGGCAGATTGAAACAACATCCATTAATCACACCTGGGATGCTGCGCGACGACTTCCGTGCTCTGCGTGAACGACGTCCACCCAAGCAGCCAGCGCAGCTGCTGCAGCGCGATGGTGATGTTGAAAAATTTCCGTCAATACCTGGTGGCGCAACAGGGGGAAACAAAAAAGAGGCAGGGGACGGAAGACTGATGAAAAACGGATGACGTCAACAGGACAACAAGGTTAACGAAACGCCTAAGTTAGTTAGCGTGCGGTTACTGTAAACCACTATCTAAGTTGCGGATCTAAGGAACTAGGAGGACGGTAGTGATGAACATTGAGTACAAAATGAACAAGGTGAGGGGGAGTAAGGTTGGTTGTAGGTACGACACGAATGCAGGGGTTATGGGGGAATCATGGGTGGTTCTAGCTGACGTGTACAAAACGGCGGGTGCAGATTGATTGACTACTCACACAAACAACAGTGATTGGCTTACAATAGATTTTGTGGCTTACACGTCACGCCCCTAAAGAAATCAGCACACTTGTGGGGGTTGGGTTGGGTGGTTGGGTTCAGATTGGGTACTGAATGAAAACAATGTATGCAGTTGTTGAACCTCACTGGACTTCGTGTGTTCGATTTGTTTCATTAAATTTGTGGTTACATTACGCTGCCCTCGTCACTCTGCAAAATCGAATGGAATCTCTCTCGAACGTGCGCCACCGACTGACAAAAAAAAATTGACGGAAAAGCAACTAGTGTACCGAATGTTGCGATTTTCGTGCGTTGGTTTTTGGATACTTCGCGCAACTTGTACGCAAGGTATACGCAGAAAAACCTTCGAAGGCCAATTTTCGCAACTTCCCTTTTTCGCGATGGTGAGGAGAGACCAGCACTGGCGCTAGGTCGATCGCTGCCTCACATATCTAGCCGACACGCGCGATGTTGCTATGGAATTTGGCAGCGGGCCGGAGACTCTGAAACTGGTGGGCTACGCGGACACCGACGACGTCGACGACAAGCAGACACGCAGCAGCACGAAAGGCTACGTCTTCACCTTCGGCGGCGCAGCTGTCTCCTGGACGAACCAACGCATCAAGTGCGTGACCCTGCCCTCTATAGAATCAGGGTATATCGCGGCCACTGAAGCCGGCAAGGAGGCTCGTCGTCTTCGATTCCTCCTCGCCGAGTTCCAGGTCCTCGACGCTGGGATGTCGAATGTTCTGAACGTGAACAACCAGCCCGCCATTGCGGTCGCTAAGGGCTTGGGGCTGAAGGGCAACCTCAAGCATATGGAGCAACGCTACGCCTGGCTGCAGCAGATGATGATGCGCAAGAAGATTGCACTGGAGTACATTCCAGCATCCGAGCAGCTGACGGACTTCGCCTTTCCGACGTCGGCGACGACGACAACGATGTGCAGCAGTAGGTGCCATGTCCTCGAATATGGCTGGTGCGGTGATCAGCGTGCGGGGGTGTGCACACCAGAGAAATATCCCCTTCTATTCTACTAGTTAGGTTCTGGGTGGACCTTGTGTGTAGGTGCCCAAGCTTGAGCTGGGCAGGGGAGTGTCGAAGTGAAAGGCCCCGCCCTCGCTTGGGCGCAAGCATTCTCTGCAGCGCCATGGTGAATTCGACGAAAGCTGTCGTCGAATTGGCTCTCAGGTTTAGATGTCCAGCGCGTCCTCTGAAACGACGGGTGGTTTTCGAGGAGGCCATTCTCTGGTCGGCTAGCCTATCAACAAGCTCTGGTCGACGGGGTGCTGTTCGAAGAGCTCGTCCTCTGATGTGCTAGTGAGTCGCGCAATCTCTGACGAACGGGGTGCTTTTCGAGGAGCACCGTCCTCTGATTGAAGGGCGCTGTTCGGCGAGCCTCGACTCGACGAAGTGGTCGGGCGAATTCGCGCGACTGCTGAACTCTGCGAAGGCATGCGAAATTCGCTTAGGTTGTTCTTAGCAAAATACGACCTGCGGAATGGCATCCCGTGCTCGACGGTGGACATCTGGCGAAACCGTCGGAACTTTTCTACCTGGCACCTGCGCAATGTGCTTGATGCTGAAACCGCCAACCTGCACCTACTTGGTAGGTGCGCACACCTGCGCTGGTATCCATCTGCGCATCAGCAGGCCACCGTGCTGCAGCGCTGGCATGTCGCCCTTCTGCTACGCTGGCAGGCCGACCTGTTGCAGCGTTGGCGAACCACTCTGATGCAGTGCTAGACATCTCATTGCAGAGTGCTTCATAGGGGTTGCAATGCCATTCTAATCATATCAACTTTCATGCCTCATTTTGTACTCTAATTCTCAATTCTCAATGTTCTATCAATTTCCTTAGTGGAAACTCTTGCCAATTTTTTCTGTGAACACAGCAAGTAGTAAGAACGCTGCTAGAGCGCTACGATCACCCGCACAACCCCGTGACCCCATCCGTGGTCCACTCTCATTGTAGGGTGACTCTCCGCATGGTGCGGTGAGCATGTAACGGCCCCGCGTTTAGGACCTTCAGATTAGCCGAGTTTTGCGCTCAATACCTAAGTCGTTGTTGGCCGGCAACCGTGTAGACCGCCATGGACGACCAAGGGGTCGATGCAGGAGTAGGAGATACTCAGAAGGTGCAGTTGGTGTTCGGGCACGCCACAAGGCTGGCGGGTATGGCGAGGCAGATTCGGAGATTTTGCTCCTTGGAACTCGTGCGTAGTGGCCCCTCTCCCCGTGCTGAAGCGGACGCCGCGTCCGCCTCTTCCCGACCCGTTCATAACGAATGTGATGGCAGCAACACATACGGCAAAGGAAGTACGAGGGTTCGTGGAGTGATTCGGGCCGCCGACGTTGGCAGCGGCTGAGTGCAGGCGCAAGTGCGACGGTCAACGGCGGCTGCAAGCAGCTCGAACGTCAACATCAATGGTCGACGCTATTCTCCTCAGCAGAGCGGAGTCAGGCCGACTTCGACTCATGCGTCGGCTGGTCGAGACGGAGGCATCGCGCTAGCGTACGGCTACTTCAATTTTCTGCCGGACAAGATTGTTGTGCCGATGCTGCTCGAAGGACGAGACGACTTAATCATATAGATAAAATCCATTGAGCCTCGCCTGGAGATTACGGGATTAAAGAATTGTGGAGACGCCACACGGAGACGACTCTGAATTGTGGGCGAAATTTCGCGCTGCTCATCTTCTGACCTTCATGTTCATTTCGAGGTGCTGCTCACCGCTGGTGCAAGTTGCGTTGAAACCGTGCCGACTTTGAGTGGATCGCAATCGCCCAAGCAACAACCCCCAACTGTATCCACCAATGGTACGAAACTGCGCACCAATGGCTGCAGGACCGTTCCAAATCCGACCACCTCTTCCCTATCCGCATCACGTTCCTGCCGGATACCTGTACCTCGGCACACGAAATCTGGGCACCTACGTGTTTACTGTAGCTCAAATTCCGTCTAGCATGCATTCGCGATACAGTACACTCCTCCATAACACGAAGCTTAAAAGTACCAAGTGCTTCGCCCACAACACGCCTATTCTAAGGTATGACGAATGTACGTCTTCGTCTTATCAACTCTCTCAGAAACGTTTAGACTGTTGGAGTGAAAGGCCCCGCCCTCGCTTGGGCACAGGCATTCTCTGCGACGACGTGGTGAATTCGACGAAGTGATCGTCGCATTGGATCAGCCCGTCCTCTGAAACCGCGGGTGGTTTTCGAGGAGGTTGTCCCCTGATTCACCAGCCCGTCAACGAGCTCTGGTCGACGCGGTGCTATTCGACGAGCTCGTCTTCATATCTGCTTCTGGGTCACGCGATCTCTGACGGACGGGGTGCTGTCCGAGGAGCCGCGTTCTCTGATCGAAGGGCGCTGTTCGGCGAGCGTCAGCTCGGCGAACTGGTCGGCCGAACTCGCGCGACTGCGAAACTCTGCGAGGGCATGCGAAATTCGCTCAGGTGGTCCTTAGCGAAATTTGACCTACGCAACGGCATCACGTGCTCAGCGGTTGACATCTGACGAAACCGTCGAAGCGTTTTCTATCTAGCACCTGCGCAATGTCTCTGACGGTGCAACCGTCTACCTGCACCTACTCCGCAGGTGCACACATGCGCAGATATTCACCTGCGAATGCAGCGCTGGCAGGCTGCCTTGTTGCAGCGCTGGCATGTCGCCCTTCTGCTACGCTGGCAGGCCACCCTGTTTCAGCGTTGGCAAACCGCTCTGATGCAGTGCTGGCAATTCGCCTTGCAGAATGCTTGCTAGGGATTGCAATGCCATTCTAGAGATATCACTTTGCATGCTCATTCTTGTACCCAATTTTTTCAATTTTCAATGTACTTGCAATTTCCTTAGTGGAAACTCTTGCCAAATTTCTCTGTGAACACAGCAAGTAGTAAGAACTCTTATAGAATGCTACTAGAGCGCTACGATCACCCACAAAACTCCGTGCCCTCCTTCGTAGTCCACTCCCATTGTAGGGTGTCTCTCCGCATGGTGCAGTGAGTGTGGAACGGCCCCGCGTTGGAACCTTAAGAGTAGCCAACTTTTGCCCTCTATACCTAAGTTGTTGTAGGCCGGGAACCATTTAGACCGCCATGGTCGACCAAGAGGAGGTCGCTGCAGGCGTAGAGGATACTATGCAAGCGCGGTTAGATGACGTTCGGGCACGCCACGCAGCTGGCGAGTACGGCGGAGCGAACTTGGATGTTGTGCTCTTTGGAACCCGCGTGCAGTGGGCGCGCGATCACCCAACGACCCGTATTGAGGCGGATCGTCTGCCCGCCACTCCCCGACCGGCACGCAACGAAGGAGGCGTCGACGACCAGGTCGACGGTGGTAACCAAGTCGGCAGCGAATGCAGCACGAGGCTTCGTGGAGTGATTCGACGTCGGCGGACTTCAGGCGCGATTTTAGCGTTCGGCGGCAACGGGAAGTTCGAACGGCAACATCGATGGTCGACGCCTTTCTCCCCAGCGAAGTGGAGTCAGGCCGACTTCGGCGACTCATGCGTCGGCTGGTCGAGACGGAGGCATCGCGCCTGCGTACGGCTACTTCAAATTTTCGCCGGACAATATCGCGGTGCCGAAGCCGCTCGAAGGTCGACACGATTTGATAACATGGATTGAATCCATCGAGCCTCAGCTAGAGATCGCGGCATTGAAGAAGTTCGTTGACGGCAAGGTGGACATGCCGGACGAAGAGGACTCTGAATTGTTGGCGGAATTTCGCTCTACTCACCTTCTGACCTTCATGGTTATTTCGAGGTGTTGTTCGCCGCTGGTGCAGGTCGCGCTGAAGCCGTGCCGACTTCGAGTGGACGCCGGCTACCAAGCGTGGCAGTACATCATGCGCACCTACAGAGCGACCGACGACCTCTACATCAGCCAACTGGCCAACATTCGCATGGGCGAGCAGGAATCGGCGACCGAGTACTGCAATCGAGCGCGGCGAATTTTGGCCGAGGATGGCTGGTTTCGAGTACTCGGTGGCATCGTATGTCACGCATGTCATCAATGGCCTCCCCTTGAGCTACAATCTGATGCGACAGATGCTGATAATGCCCGGCACGCGCGAGACTCTGAATGAGGATTCGCTTTCGAGTCACATCATCCAGGACGAGTTTATGTAGGAGTCTGAGCGGTCTTCAGAGCTCCTTCCGCAGGCTAACTACGTCGCTCCAACAAAGTAGGGTCGTCAGACAGGGCAGCATGGGAAGTCGGGCGGAGGTGGAGGAGGTGGCGGAAAGTCGTCGAACACCAAGTCTACAGAGGGCGCCGACCGCGGGAAGTCGGCGAAGGGCAATGATCGCGGAAGCAGTGGTTCGCGTCGAGGAGGACGCCGCTGCTACATTTGCGGAGACCCTGACCATCTCTCGTATGACTGCCCTGACTGCGACGAGTCCGACGACGATCAGAGAGGAAGCTATGGAAAGTCGGAAAACGCTCGTCGATCAGAGGACGGAAGTCTGAAAACGATCGTCAGCGTCGAGACAACACGTTGCGGAAGGAGAAGCCTGCGTCGTCGAAAACGCCGTCGACATCAGAGGCTGGTACCTCGAGCGGAAAGGAAGCTTCTTGTTCGATGGTTGGCGTGGTCGAGCCAACAATTTTGCTGGCGCCGGAGGCTGGCGAAGACTTCCAGGCGGTCACAGCAGCCGTCCAGGCGAATCCGACTGTGGTTCTCCTCGACAGTGGCTGCTCCCATCATCTGATGGGAACACGAGAGGCCTTCGTCGAAATGAAGCCAAGAGGAGAAATCCGTCACGTGCGCGGATTCAACGGGGCGCTTCAGAACGTCGAAGGCCGTGGCACAGTTGCTCTGAAAGGGGAGACTGGGAAGCAGATTCTCATCCCCGATGTGTTGTACGTTCCGGGCGTACACGTGAACCTACTGACTTCTGGCCAGCTGGAGGAAAACGGCGTGAAGCTGAAGAACGAGGGTGACGAGATGCTGCTCGTTTCCGCTGCAGGAGATGTGCTCGGTTGAGCACGCTACACCGGCCGAGTCCTCTGCACCGACCTCCGCCCCTGCTCCTCGAAAACGACTACATCTGCGACAGAAGCAGTCGCTCTGCGGACGATCACCTCGGCGACGAAGTCAAAGCCGGCTAAGTGGCACGCGAGGCTCGCGCACGTCGGCATCGACACGATTATGAGCTCGGCGAAGCATGAAGTTGCCATCGGTCTGGACATTGCGAAGTCAACTGGAGCCGACTTGCCGTGTACCTCTTGTGTCGGCGGTAAGCTGGCGCGTCATACATTTCCAGAGATGGGATCAGAGGCTGCAAACGCCCTCGACGTCATGCACATTGACCTCTGTGGCCCCTTCCGTGTGGCCGCCGCTGATGGGAGCCTCTACTTCCTCCTCCTCAAAGACCGCAAGACCCGCTTTGTGTGGGTTCGTTCGATCGCGAAGAAGAGCGACGTGCTGGTCGTTTTCGAGAAGTGGCTGAAGGAAGTGGAGCGGCAGACTTCGACGACGGTGAAAAGGTTGCGCTCAGATCGCGGAGGCGAATTTCTTGGTAGGAAATTCACCGAACTTGTCGAGGACAAGGGTATCCTCCACAACCTCACTTGCCCCTACACTCCGCAGCAGAATGGCATGGCGGAGTGGGAGATGCGCACGGTCGTCGAATCTGTGCGGACGATGCTGCTTCACATGGGAGTGAAGAATCACTGGTGGCACCTCGCTCTTCGTCACGCCGTCTGGGTGCGCAACTGCCTCGAACGGGCCTCCCTTCCTCCGAGAACGACGCCGTATGAGCTGCTGTTCGCGCAGAAGCCGGACCTTACGCTGGCGCGCGTGTGGGGCTGCATGGTGCAGTTCATGGTCCCGGAGCAGCCGGGGGAAGGGTTACAGGCACGTTGGCCTGGGGGGTTATGTGCGCACTGACCCGCTACTTAAACAAGCCCTTTTATCCCAATGGTCTAGTGGTTGGGAATCTCACAGGTACCCCTTGGCTACAAGCCTAGACTTGTAGCGCTCGATCTTGCCGTCGGCATCCGACTTGAATTTGAAGAGCCACTTGGACGTTATCGCCGTACGCCCCTCCGGTAGCTCCACCAATTCAAACGTGTCATTCTCCTTGATGCTCTTCAGCTCACTCTCCATGGCCTTCTTCCACTCCTCAGCATCACTACTCTCCAAAGCCTCCTTGAGAGTTGCTGGTTCTCCCGGCATCTCCACCGGAGAGAAGAACGCGAGGGCACACTCCTCGTAGTCACTCTCCTCGTCGTCTCCGACCATCATTGCCGCTCCGGCCAGGGCTGTCTTGCCCTGCTTTCCCGGTGCATCATAGGTCAGCCTATTAGGGGGTTGAACTCTCCTCTTCCCCCTTCCTTCCTCCTCAGCTGCAGGGACTTGAAGGCCTTGGCGTTGCTGCGGTGTGGCTCGAATCCGTGGAGCACTCGTAGTACGGGAAGGGAGTGACGGTGCACGCTCGCTCACTTGCTGCACCTCCTCCTCTTCTTCCTCTGCATCATTGGCCTCCTCTCCCCCATTCACAAGGGAGGATTGCCTTGTGGTTGTGCTGCCGCTGCTCAGCTCCAAAGGCAGCTCCACATGCTCCAAGCCGGAACTCTTCACCTCCCCAAACCGCACGCCTATCTTCGCCTCATTCTCCGCCTTCCAATCCTTGTACATGAAGTTCTCCATGAACTTGCAGTCCCTGCTCACCAAGAACTTCTTGGTGAATGGGTCCCAAAGAAGCCATCCCTTGCTGTTTTGAGCCATGCCCAAGTGCACGGCCCACACCGCCTTGGCACCAAGCTTGTTGTGCCGAAGATGCTTAGGCACGAGCGCCATGCACATGCACCCGAACACCCGAAGCATATCCACCTTTGGCTTCCTTCCTAGCCACTCCACATAGGGCACCCATTTGTCTGCTCCCACATGAGTCAAGGCTCTGTTCTTGGCCACACACGCGCTCCGCACCGCATCAGGCCAGAAATAGTCGGGTAGCCCGGCTTCAATGAGCAACCCGCGTGCCGCCTCCGTGATTGTGCGGTTCGCTCGCTCGGCGATGCCGTTCATTGCAGGGGAGTATGGCATGGTGAGGGAGTGCCGAATACCATTCTTCTTCAGCCACAACCCGAAATCCTTGCTCAGGAACTCTCCCCCTCGATCGGTGCGGATTGACTTGACTAGACGGTCTTGTTGCCGCTCCACCATCGGGAACCAATCCGTCTTCAACGTTTCAGCCACGTCGCTCTTCTTGGCCAGCACATACACCCAAGTGATGCGGGTGTAGACGTCGACAATGGTGAGAAAATACTCAGCTCCAGCAGCTCCAAGCTTCAGGGGGCCCACCACGTCCATCACCACCTCATCAAGCGGTGCCTTTGCCGTTGCCTCCGAACTAGGGAACGGAAACCGGGTGAACTTGGCTTGAATGCACGTCGGGCAGCCAAGCACCTCATCGGGCTCCCCCTTCACACGTATGCCAGCAACCATCTCATTCTTCACTAGCTGCTGCAAGATGGGCAGGGCCACATGCCCCATGCGCCGATGCAAGGTGAGCCAATCACACTCCCCCGTAGCCGAAGTTGGATTGGAGAATGCCGCGCTCGCAATAGCGCCCCACATACTCTCTCCGTAGTCCTCCTCCGCTGCTGCCTCGGGGTTCTCCTCACCCTTTTTCTGCTCCTTGGTTGCTGCACCACTCTCCTTAGGTTCACTGAACTTGCTGGTCCCTCCAGGTTTGCTCTTCTTGAGCTCATTCTCCTTAGCGCGACCGTTCGCGCCATCGTCGCTACCGACCGCTCCATCCTTTGTGCTGATGCTTGCTGCCACTTGCCTCTCCTTAGGCATTGGGACCACTGGGATCTGCCACATCTCGTTGTAGACATCCCTGTCCTCATGAAGGTCCCAAAGAATTCGATCGCCAAGCCTTGCGGTGTAGGTCTTGGCTCCCTTCGAGTTCGTGTCCATGCCGGCCTTTGCCAACCGCCGCACGGAAATCAGGTTTGCAGCAAGGCTGGGCACCCAAAGCACGTTCTTGAGGCCCACCATCTTCCCATCAGCACCCTTGAACATGGCCTTGCCCTTGCCTTTCACCTCTGCTCGCTGCCCCAAAGCCGATGTGACATGCTTCACCGGTGACGGCTCGAGTTCGGTGAGCAAGTCCGGGCGAGGTGTCATGCTATAGGTAGCGCCACTATCAATCACCCAATAGTCCAGGGTAGAGTGGACATTGGCGGGCAGATGATGATCGACGGGCAGCCATATCTACCTTTCAAGGGCACCCGCTGTGCAAACAATCTGGACACTTCGGGTGTGGTGAAGCCGCAGGTGCAGGTGTCGTGGCAGCTTGGCACCGATGCAAGCAAGGCTGCTTGCCGCGCATTCGACTTCTTCCAGGATTTCAACTGCAACGGAAAGCTGCTGGGCAGTTTCCCGGACGGCAAGTCGCGGTGCGCTTTCCATTCTTGCTCGCCCTGCTTGCTCCTATGCTCTCTTCTGCTCTTTAAACGCCGCTCGTTTGTTCCCCCACCTGACCAACGACCTGTGCGCTCGTGTCGTGCCCCCTCACCCCTCCTTTGTGCGCAGCACCATGACTCTCCCCGGTACAGTGAAATCCGCCCGCTGCATCATTGGTGCGTCCCCTCTTGCCTTGCCCCGCCCGCCTCTCCTCCTTTCCTCTCCTCCTTTCCCCTCCTCCTTTCCTCTCCTCCTTTCCTCTCCTCCTTTCCCCTCCTCTTTTCCTCTCCTCTTTCCCCTCCTCCTTTCCTCTCCTCCTTTCCTCTCTGCGCAAAGTCGTTCTCTCTCTCTCCCGCTCTCTCGCTACACTCTCGCCTGCACAGCTTAGTTTGTTGCGCTGCACTCTGGTGTCGTGCCCCATCTCTGCCTTCCCTTCCTCCCTCCCTCCGTTCGCGCTGTGCTGTGCTGTGCTGTGCCGCAGACGACCTGTGCCCGTATGTGAGCTGCCCATTCTGGTCCAATTGCGTCAGAACCACCGACGACAGCGCGTATGCAAGGTGCAAGTGCATCTATGGCTACGTCGCTCGCAACGGGCAATGCCAGCGCCAGGTGAGCTTCGTGTCCTGTTTGCTCACCAAGGTCTCGTCTCGTCGCTGCAACCTTCTCCTCCTCCGCGCTCCCTCTCTTGCCCTCTCTCTGAATGCTGGCTTGCCTGGATGCACACACAAGCTCTCCGGCCCTCTCTCTCTCTCTCTCTCTCTCTCTCTCTCTCTCTCTCTCTCTCTCTCTCTCTCTCTCTCTCTCTCAAGCGGTCCATGTATTAACAATCCGGGAGGTACAGAGATGCAAGGGTGACCAGGGCACAAGGATGACACAGCGCGGATACTAACCTGCCCCTATGACCCCCCCCCCCCTCCCCCCCATTCTACTGCTCCTCCTAAGGGAGCTCCAGTGCTGGCTCCAGGGTTGCAAAGCAATCCCCGAGGGACAAGCCCTCCCCTGGCATCCCGACAGGTGGGTTCTCCACCTGTGCCGCAAAATTACACTTCGTCATGAAGCTCACCTACTGAGCACGCTGCAGCGCTACGGACCAACACTGACGGAACTGATGCAGCAGCTTCGTCGCCTGGTAAGAGGTAGGAGCGGCGTTGAAGTGCCTACGGGCAGCAGTGTCAGCCAGGAGTTTGAGGAATGCGGGGACCTCCGCGCACGGGCATCCGTACGTCTCAACAGCCAGGGGGAAGAATCCGACCCATGAGGCCGTGGAGCCCTCGTAGTCGGATATCTTCTTGTCTGCGGCTTCCCGTGCCGCCCAGCCCCTCCCCTTGACCGCGTTGGGGTCACGAGTACTAATGGGGTCCGTGATTGTCACGTCCCCAATCCAAACTGCCCCAGAGGAGCGGTCAAGAATGGCAATGTCTGCCTTCTTTCTGGTGACCGGGCAGAACGCGGTCGTTTCGCTATGGGTCATGAAGCCAGCGTCTTCCGCCATGTGCACGCACTCGTCCCGAAGTTCATTGTGAGTAATAGTTCCCCCCCCCCCCCCCCCCCCCCCCCCCCTGTGTCGCAGCGGAGCAGGTGGTTGGGCAGCCTCCTATCTGCGATTGCCATCTCCTTGCGGCAATCGCAGGCACCAGGGGCAGAGGAGGGCAGACCCATCCGAAACTGCAGCGCATGGGCGACGTGGGCTGGGGCAAGGCGGAGTGATGGGTTGAAGGGGACCGCGTGCAGCCAGTCCCCTGCCCCGTAGCCAGATAAGGAGAGCATCCGCTGGGTGTGGCCGCAGAGGGGATTGGGCTGCATCGTGCGCGTGTCCCGAACCTGCTCGGCGTACCGTAACCCCTGAACCGATATGGTGAGCCCGTGCTGCAGGTTGATGCCTTTGGGTTCCGCCCGCTCGCTTTGTAACAGCTCCTTCCCCTCCTCTGGCAGCGCCTCCTCACACCTCTCTAGCCAATCAAAGAGGGGTGCTGTGTTTTGGAAGGGCCCTGCCATCTGAGCCCGTGTCTCGGCCAGGGCTCCAACTGTGAAATTGGTAGGTAGAGTTAGGAGCCATAGCTAGGTAAGTCCTAGCTAGGCAAGAGAAGTTTAGGCAAAAGAGGAGGAGTTCACTAGCAGCAATGAGGATACATATAGCAAACCCTAGATGGGTTGTACTCGCTATAGAGCACCCCACTACAGGCTAGAGAATAACATTCTGACACACCCCCATAGCCAAAGTGGGGTGTAATCAGTACAATGAGCAAGCAGGTATAGAGCAGGAGTTCACAAAGGTAAGCAAAGCTAGAGCTAATCACAGCGGGCAAGTGAGGAGGAGGAGGAGCTGTGGAGGTAGAGAAGATGGGAGGCAACGACTGAAGCTGCAGAGGCACGGGCACAGGAGCGGCTGACTCAGAGGCTACCGAAGCAAGGGCGACGGACTACTGGAGTAACTGGCTCGGCGGCTATAGAAGAGCGGCAGGAGCAACGGACCCACTGGCGACTGGTG
The DNA here is from genome assembly GCA_947471745.1 of Closterium sp. Naga37s-1. Classification (NCBI taxonomy): domain Eukaryota; kingdom Viridiplantae; phylum Streptophyta; class Zygnematophyceae; order Desmidiales; family Closteriaceae; genus Closterium; species Closterium sp. Naga37s-1. The sequence goes on from CANJKZ010000754.1 coordinate 806,387, forward strand.
CAGCAGGCTCACTGGCTACCGAAGCAAGGGCGACGGACTACAGGCGCTGCAGGCGACACGACAGGTACCTCCACACAACCTCCTCCAACTGCCCCACACCCTCGACACACACCCACTGCTCAAACCCTAGCTCCACTCCCACGCACCCCCCTAAAACCCTAAACCCTAGGCTCCCACACACCCACCCCCCTCAGCGGCAGCTGCAGCAGTGGGAGACCAGGGAGGAGGAGGAGCAAGGGGAGTAACACACAACCGCCACCCCCACACTCCTCACCCCCAACCCCTAATTCAGGAGAACGGGCAGCAGTAGGGGTGGGGCACCGTCAGAAGCACGGGGGACAGCGAGCAGCTCAGGGACAGAGAGGAACGGGCCGCCCACGGGCCTGGCACAGCCCGACGAACCGCGCGCAGGCGGCCCGAGCCGCGCGCGGGCCTGGCGCAGCCCGTACGGGCCGCGCGCGGGCCTGGCGCAGCCCGTACGGGCCGCGCGCGGGCCTGGCGCAGCCCGCGCTGGCCAGGACGGGCGACGGGGGACGACGGGCTGGTCCCCGTCGCCCGTCGAAGCGCCACCCGGGGGCGACGCGTGGACCGACGGGGCAGAAGGCCGCCGCGCGCCTCGGGGCGCACGGCGGGCAGAGAACCGCCGCACGCCCCGGGGCGCACGGCGGGCAGAAAACCGCCGCGCGCCTCGGGGCGCACGGCGGGCAGAAAACCGCCGCACGCTCCGAGCGCGCGGCGGGATGAAAAATCCGTCGCACGCCACGGGGCGTGCGACACAGAGAGTGGCAGTAGCAGCGGAAGCAGTGAGGTGGTGAGCCCACCCACAGGATCGACCCAAGGGGATCGACCTGCTCTGATAGCATGTGAAATTGGTAGGTAGAGTTAGGAGCCATAGCTAGGTAAGTCCTAGCTAGGCAAGAGAAGTTTAGGCAAAAGAGGAGGAGTTCACTAGCAGCAATGAGGATACAAATAGCAAACCCTAGATGGGTTGTACTCGCTATAGAGCACCCCACTACAGGCTAGAGAATAACATTCTGACACCAACTGATGCCTCGTCGAGGGAGGTGAGTAGGTGGTTGGCCTGTGTGTAACTTGCGATGAATCCGACACGCCCCTCCACCGACGGGTCCGCCTCTCTCTCTCTCTCTCTCTCTCTCTCTCTCTCTCTCTCTCTCTCTCTCTCTCTCTCTCTCTCTCTCTCTCTCTCTCTCTCTCCTTGCATGTGCTGCAATGATCACATGACCTACCATCACGGCACCTTTCAGGGAGGACAGCTCCGAAGGTCACCTTGAAAGCCAACGGTTGGCACAGACGATAGGACTTTGAGCATGTGTGCTTGGCAAGACGGTTAGTTGGTGCGCGCTTGTCAAGGAAGGTTGTGGAGCAAGTGCCAAGTGTTCAAGAAGGATTGACGTATCCAACCAACCTGAATACCGTAATACCCCGGATATAAGCGCACCTGCGCTTATAATAAAACAGTGTTTTTTGGGGGGGTGCGCTTATAATTGAGTCAGATTTATAAGCGCATGCGCTTATATAATAACAAATGCAAATTTATAATTCATTGGCACCAAACTGTACATCTCCTTCTTGTGATTTCAATCGAATCGAAGTGGTAGCGAGTCGCAATTCAGATTCGCGCGTGAGCGATTTTCTGCCGGCGCACAGGGGAAAATTTACACGTCACTATCAGAAATGCCAGCTCATACTGACTGGACGCGCAGTATGTGAGGTCCTCGAAAGTCAATCGAAGCGAAAATAGTTGTATCCTCACTGCAAAATTTGAAATCGCTACCGTTTTAATCTGGTTTAAATTTTAGAATTATACGTGCGCTTATAATAAATCAAGGTTTTACAGGGGGTGCGCTTATAAATGAGGATCGGCCATAAGCGCATTGCTCCAGATACAAGCGCATGCGCTTATAATAGGCCTGCGCTTATATCCGGGGCCATACGGTAGCTACATGTACCGGCTGGGCAGCTTATCATCAACTTAGTATCAGACCTTCCAGGGTATATTAGATTTCCCCTAGCGCCCTTCTCCAATCCCCACTGCCCCCTTCCATTCCCTTCCTCCCCCCCACCTCTCTCTATCCACCCCTGCCCCCCGCTCTCTTTGTTTGTTGTACCTTGTATGGTACTGTATGTTATGATACAGTTTGATGTTGGAAGAAAAGTTATTGAGAAAGCTACTTGACTAGCAGTAGGAAGTAGAGCATGGATGAGAGCAGCCTCTAAAACGTACCGTACTGATATATTTTGATTTCAGAAAGGGTGTCTGGTTTTGGCCATGAAATTTTAAGACAATGCTATTTCTTGCCCCATAAACACACAGGGTGATTGTAGGCGTGTGTTGCCCCGTAACCACTCTGCTTTGCACTCAATATTTTGTTATTAAACTTTAAGACCTCAGATGTAAAACTGTTTTACGTACCGTACAAGTACATCCAAGATTGTCGTAGGGGAAAATATGTCAATGGTGACTTATATGGGGCCTTATAACGCGTACGATAACTTGTTCCGCGCGTTTGGTAACTCGTTTCACGCATTTGGTAACTCGTTTCACTCGTTTGGTAACTATACACTGCCAAGCGATCATGCGAATGGTAACTAGAAGAAACCCTCACCCAAAATAACACTGAATGTGGCTTTTCCCGCTCGCGCCAAACTAAATCGACGAATCATGAAATACCACTTTCTGACACACTTTCTGAAATATGGGAAATTAACTTACGAGTTGCTAAGCCGAAGATATTTTAACACATTGTAATGATTTTTTTCAGCGCTTGTTTTGAACATTGATTTTATCCAATTCTATCTTACAGCGGGGGCAAAAAATACACCTTTCGAATTTTAAGCGATTCTGAGAGCATGAACCCTAAACACCTTGCGACCAGGCGTTTAGGGCGTTCAAAATATGGGTTAAGTTTATTTTCAGTTTATTTTTGTTTTTTTTTTTTTCCACCGGTTTTAGCCTTGTCGCGAGGTTGTTTTTTTGCAAAATCGCATGCCATCCGAAAGGGTTCTAAAATTTTGGCACAAAGACACAACCGAAATATACAAACATGAGGTTCAGAACGTGCGGTTCGGAATGTCTCAATTGAATTAAACGGGTACAAACAAAATGTACATACGTGCTAATTATCTTGACTCGGAAAATGTGTGTGGCACACCCAAATTTCCGTTTATTTCACCGAGCGCGTTTCGGTCGGAGGTGGTTGTCGTATTTGCCACGTGCTTTTAACGTCTGAGTGCCCTGCTTGTTGCCGTCCCTTGCTCTCAAAATGTGGCTATAATCTTGCTTTTGGAACTGTAGTGTAGACCGGCCTGACCTAATCAAACCTACATCATTTGGCCTCGTCGTTAGCGCTAATGCGTGTAACTATAGCGTTGTGCAACAAATCTTCTTCAACGTTTAGCAATTCAATGCTGAACTGACCACCAGGCCCTCAGATTGCAGGAATTTTACCCTGATTTGGGCTTTGAACACTGATTTTCAGGGTGTTTTTTGGACCCAGCACTGATGAGAAAGTTTTTTTTTTAATGCCTATCCTGATTTTCAAGCGTGTTTTTTCGTACCAGGTCTGATTTTCCAGCGTGTTTTTGCTTGGGGACCCTGAATCGATTCATACAGTAGAGGGTACAGGTGTAGTTGCGAAAATGCCTAGATTCAGTTGATCCGGAAAAAAAAAATTCCCGCCATTCCGCCGTCACCGTCAATAACGGGAAATTGCATCTTTACTGTATCCACACACGTACCACTCTTGATGTGTTGTCGCCATCATCTCTCAGGCTTGCATGTGGTTGGGCAGTTTCAGGTAATTACACACCGTGCCCAATCAGTGCTGGCAAGATTCCACTGCGTCACGGTCGAAACTCGTGACGCTGTGGAATCGTGCTGGAAACGGGGCACATACATCCCATTTCGTGGATGGCCCATAGGGGACCATCCACGCCTGCATGGAGGCTTTTGTTTGAGGGTGTCAACCAATCACCAACGAGGTGTGGTGACCCTCCCTTCCCCATCCCTTTCACCCCATTCTTGAGCGCCGTGTTAGATTAGGTGAGCTTCGATCTCCCTGCTGTTTCTCGGCTGACTCTCCACTCCTCCCTCCATCTCTCGTCCATACTCCCGCCATGGCTGGACCCGTTGATGGTTCTCCTGCCGATGACGATGCTGACGACATAGAGGTCGAGATAGCACGCACGGGCCTAGACCTGTTGCTGTGTTCCCTCTCTAAACCAACCATCCCACCTTGTAGCAAGAATCCGCCCGTCACTTCAGTTACGGCTGTTCCCACCGTCACTTCCGCCCCACCTGACTCAATCGTCGCCCCAGTTATTAACACCACCATGCCAACCAATGTCACAGACCCAGTACCCACTACGGTACCCGCATCCGAGCCGTCAACACCAGCAGCACCGTCCCCGGCTTCTCCTATGGGTACATCTCCATCGCTTCCACCAGGTTTTGAGATGGCGTCCCCGTCATCTCGGCCCGTTCCACCTGCATCGCAACCAGCTGCTCCCGAAGCGGCGTCCCCTGCAGGTCGGCCCGTTCCACCTGCATCTCACCCTCACGCAGCTGCATCGGCGTCCCCGGCTGCTCGGCTTGTCCAGACGAAGTTGAACTTCCTTCGCCCCTCATCTGCGCCACCGACAGCACCCACCAACGTGCCCACTCCGCCCGTACTCGAAGCTGCAGCCTCGAACCAGCCGTCAGTTCCTCCCGAGGAGCAGTATGCCATTGCTCTTGAAAGGTTCAAAACGCGTTGGCAAGGTCAATTTGCCTGGTTGCAGCTTGTCAAAACTTCTACTGGTCACCCTGCCTTCAAGTGTTCTTTGTGTACAGAACATTCAAGATTGACTGGCAAGACCGGCAAGTGCACCGAAGGGGCAGTCGACGTTCAAAAGCAGGCATTCACGCGTCACGCAGCCACGAACAAGCACAAGCTCGCGAAACAACAGCAGGATCAGCTCGTTTACATTGGCACACGACAGCGAGAAGGTCCGAGTGGTGAATCTGATGAATGCCCTACTCTTTGTCAGCACGCAAGATGCACCAATGGATCTGTGGGTGGGATTGGTCCGTTACATGGCTGAGAAGGGAGTCCCCGGATTCCCAAAGAAGGGATACGGGACGTACTACACAACGTAAGTCCGTTTCCTTTTTTAGATTGCACCGTATTTTCTTTTGATGGCCCATGCTAACCCACCTGATCTTGTTTGCCTGTCAGGTATGGATTCGGGGAGCTGACTCATTCTATGGCAACGTGGCTGCAGACTACACAGCTCGAGGAGATCCTGGCAAGTCCCTACATCGGCATCTCATGCGATGAGAGCACCGATCGATGCAGAGGCAAACACCTCATCTTGTTTGTCACGTTCATTCGCAACTCACGCCTCGCCTGCGAGTTCATGGCTCTGCTGACGGTTGACAAGGCGGATGCGGCTTCGCTATTGCAGTTGTTGCTGTCCCACCTGCAGGCGTGCGGTGTTGACCTGAGACACATCGTGGGCATCAGCACGGACGGGGCGTTCGTGATGATGGGAGCACGGTCGGGCTTGGTTGCAAGGCTTCGGCTACGCATACCGCACCTCGTCTCTTGTCATTGTATTGCACACCGGTAAGTTAATATCCTGCTCCAGGGTTTTGACTGATCTGTTCGGTGATATTGTTCTAATACACTGTCCCTGTGTGTTTGCCGCAGGGAAGCTCTTGCCGCTAAGGATGCTGCCGAGAGCTTGCCTGTCTTCAACATGATCGACAACACGGTCCGTGCCATCGTCGAGCATCTGGGCCGGTCGGGTCCATGGCATCAGCGCTTCAAGGACCTCCAAGAGGTTTTTATCGAGACCTTTCTGGAGCTGCAAGGGATTTACACCGTACGGTGGCTATCACGTGGTGATGCCATCGCCAGGTTTGTGGCGGTCCTGCCGGTAGTCATCACGATGGTGAAGGAGTGGAATGACAAGCTGTACAAGGTGGTGACGTCGTTCCGGTTCCACTTTCTCCTGTTCTTCCTTGCCGACGTGCTTGACCAGATGAACGTCCTGAGTAGGACGTTCCAGCGACGAGAGGTGCGTCCACGTAGGCTAGACTTGCATGGCCATTGTCTATGCGTTCTGTCTGTATTTTAACTGGTGTTTCTTATAAAATATGGCGCCTAATTTCTGCCACCTTGCTTCCATTCCTTCCCCCACAGCTTGATCTCTCAGCTGTGCACACGCAGATCCGCCGTACAACTGGACATCTGGAGGCCCGTTACGTCGACTGCGGGGACGAGTTTGGCGGAGGGCTCAGTCCAAGGCTCTCGCCATGGCTTGAGAAGCACGGCCCCGAAGACAAGCGGGAAGTCTGCATCGAGGGCAGCGACTCGGACAGGCAGGCATGCACCTTCACGTTCATACTGCATGAGGATAAACTTGACGACTACCCCGGACCTGGGCACCAAGACGCATGCATCGACATCTGCACCGAGTTCGCTGAGCTCATCGTGGCCAACCTCCTGGATCGGTTGGGCAACCTCGACAAGCTCTCGGGCGTGGGCTTGTTCACCCCCGACAATTGGCCGCACGGCAGGCACGAGCGCCAAGCGAAGTGTCAGGAGCATCTTGAGGCGCTGATCACTCTCTTCCGGGCGGAAGAGTGCGAGGAGATCATACCTGGTGAGCCCGATGCCTTATGTGTGCATGCTGTGCCTCTCCATCCTTGTGTCATGTCGGATTTCTTATCAACCACTATGTTTCCATATCCATGCTTGGTTTTCTAACTGCAGGTGTCGACAAGAAGAAAGCAGTCAAGGAAGTGCGACTGCTAATCCCCGTCCTTTCACGTGCACCGAAGGGTGAGCGAGGATTCCACACTGGTCTTACCGCCATGCTCAAGACCGACGACTGGCAGCAGCACTACCCGAACCTGGTGCGGCTGTGGGTGGCGGTGTCGGTCCTACCGTTGAGCACAGTCGAATGCGAGCGCGGCTTCTCGCGGCAGAACGTCATTAAGTCCTGGCAGCGAGGCAGCCTCAAAGATGCTCGGCTTAGTGACTTGATGTGCATGTCCCTGCTCCGTTACAAGCCCAACTGGGACGAAATAGTCGAGATCTGGCGTAACTACAAGAAGCGGAAGCCGCTCAACACCTGCAACTTCTCCAGGCAGGAGGCAGATAGGAGGCGTCGGGGGAAGGAGGAGGCAGAGGCAGGAGACCAGGCCAACCCTGTAGACCTAGATGAAGAGGAGGATGCAGCAGGTGCAACTGACGGTGGTGATGATGAGGATGCGATGTGGTATTAGTACTAGTAGTGGTTGTATGCGATTGTTAGTTAGTTAGTGGTATTCGCTTGCTGAACTATAATGAATCAATCAGCGTGGCAATTGTTGTCGACTCTGATAAGAAAGTTTTTTCCCAGAGAGCACCCTGATTTTTCAGGGTGTTTTCACATGGCGACCCTGACAGAAAGTTTTTTTTTTTTACTAACACTGACCAGAAAGTGTTGACAAAAACCAATCTGAGGCCCTGCTGACCACGCGTGTGATTCGATTCTATGTGACGTAAACGCATCGGTCCCAACCTTCCATGTGAACGTACCGAGCAGGTGGCATAATCGCGGGTGCAGCAAACGAATAAGAGGGTGTAGGCAGAACCCGATGCATCAGGATTCGTCAAAAAAGTTTCGCGCGAGCGCAAAAAATTCGAGTCAAGGTCATTTCGGGCGATTGTTTCTTCTAGTTACCATTCGCGTGATCTGTAAGGAATTACAATTCCTTACTGTACTCGCACTTTAGCGAGTACATCCCGAGGGTGTCGCGACGAACCTGCCTTGCCTATTTCGTCGCACCAAACCACCCCCGAGTCGGCCTCCGCTCCAATCGCAACCATCACCGAGCCATCCCATCCCGAACCCTCCGCCTAGCTAGGTTTTCCCCTATTTAGGCCTCGCTACTTCATTGTTCAGTCATTCTGTAATCAGTTCATTCTCGATATTCGTTTTACTGCGCACTCTGCAAGTTCATTCATAACATGATCGCTTTGCAGTGTATAGTTACCAAACGCGTTAAAACTCATTGTAATGGTTACCGTACGCGTTATAGAGCCCCATGTAAGTTACCATTGACATAATTTCCCTTGTTGTAGGCCTTCATTACCATAAATCCCTGTAGGCCCTTAAAAGTACACACTCTTGACGAAGCCGTTTTGCCTTCCCGACGCGTCGCGATGCTCGAAGCGCCCGCAGGAACGGCCAGCGCGATTCCGGTGGTGGACTTGTCGGCAGGAGAGGCGGCGTGCGCCGCCGCCGTGGATAAGGTGGGGGGAACCGTTGGCGGCGTGCGGAAGCAAGGTGCGCAGCTGGGGGACGCGGATTGGCGCGGGTGGGGGACAAGAAGATGCGGGGAGAAGTTGCGCGGGGCATATCCCGCTGATACCGTACGGACATCGCGCTGAGAGCCGTGTCGCAGCCGCGCAGCGCGGCGGGCTGTGATTGTGGCCTTTAGATGCTGCCGCGCTGTGCGGGCGGCGTTGTGGTATCTAGCTCAGACGCGCCGCGACGACGAAGCAGTGAAGGCGACGCGAGCTTGACACCTCTTTTGAGAGTTAATAACAGTCATTAAAAAACAACCGCTATTGCTGCGCTGTCCTCTCAACTCTTGCCGTTAACACTCCTCAAAAGCGACTCATATACATGCTAGTCTCCCTTCCTCTTTCCCCGTCTACCTCCCCCGCCCTCCCAACCCTTCCTCCCCGGTCTTCCCCTCTGTTCTCCCCCTCCCCATCCCTGTGCCCCGTTCCCCCTTCCTCCAGGAGACTAGCAGCGGCCTCTTGATTATCTTTGCGCTCCTCCCCTTCCCCCGTTCCCCATTGCCCTCACATGCTTGTCGCATCGCCATCCTCCCATGGTGCGTCCATCCATTCACTCACTCTCCCCTCTTGCCTTCCCCCCTGCGCACTTCCCCCTGCGCACTTCCCCCTGCGTACTTCCCCCTGCGCCCTCTTTTCTGCACCTTCCCCTTGCGCCCTCCTTCCTGTCCTCTCTTCCCTCCTGCCCCTCCAGGCATGCAGCGAGGTCGGCTTCTTCCTGCTGGCCAATCACGGCGTGCCACGTCAGCTCATCGCCGACGCCTTCCACCAGACGAGGCTGCTCTTCGGCCTGCCCCCTGAAGCCAAGGCGGCTGTGCGGCAGGTGGGTGGCTGTGCGGCAGGTGGGTGGCTGTGCGGCAGGTGGGTGGCTGTGCGGCAGGTGGGTGGCTGTGCGGCAGGTGGGTGGCTGTGCGCCAGGTGGGTTGCTGTGCGCCAGGTGGGTTGCTGTGCGCCAGGTGGGTTGCTGTGCGCCAGGTGGGTTGCTGTGCGCCAGGTGGGTTGCTGTGCGCCAGGTGGGGCACATGAGCATGGGCTGATGCAACCTGCCAGGCGGCTGTGCGCCAGGTATTCACAGCATGTTTCCTGGCATGGGCAAAAAGCAGGTGAACTGGGGGGGAAGGAAGGAACAAAGCCATGGGTATGTGGCTGTGTGTGGGCAGCACCGCACCACCCAACCTCCCTTCTCTGCTGTGGTGTGACCTCTCGTTCCATCTTCGTCGCTCCCTTTCACCTCTCATTTCCTCCCAAGGTGACTGTTGAGTCAACTCAAAAGTCATCCTTCCAACTCTCTCTCCCTCCCAATCACTCCTGTTGCCGTCTCCACCCAACTCACTTTCTTCTTTCGCTCTCCCCTCCTCCTCGCTCCTGCCTATCATCACTCGTCGCACCACATCAAACTCTGCACTTTCTCTATCCATTCTCTTCCCGCCCACCTCCCTCTCCCCTCACGCTCTCTCCCCTCAACCCCCCACGCTTCTCGTCTCCGCTCTCGTCACCCCTTCACTCCCTCACCCTCTCCTTTATGTCGTCTCCCCTATGACCTGCCCTCCCCGCACTCCCCTCCTGTCCGTCCCTCCCTGCCATCCTCCCCGTCTCCCGTGTCCCCCTCTCTCCCCACTCTGCCCCATTCCATCCGCGGCTCCCCTTCCCCCCACCTTTCCCCCCCTCCCCACCCCCTTTCCCCCCCCCCTTCCCCACCCCCTTTCCCCCCCCCCCCACCAGGACAGCAACAACCGCGGGTACACGGCGTTCGAGGAGGAGGCATTAGACCCGGCGGTGCAGGGGCAGCGCGGCGACACCAAGGAGGGCTACTACGTGGGGGTGGACATCCCCCCGCACGACCCCCGTGCCCACAAGCCCCTGCACGGCCCCAACGTCTGGCCGCCCGCAGGTGTGTGTGTGTGTGTGGGGCAGCACGTGGGGCAGCACGTGGGGCACTTATGTATTGTCCGGGGAAGTAGTTGGGGGCTGTCTATCGTACCTGCTCGTTCACCTCATCCCACCTCAACATCACCTCACCTCACCTCACCTTACCTCACCTCACCGTTCTCTGCTTTGGATTCACCACCCCCTCTTCCCTCCCACCCCCTCCGCTTCCCCTCCTTCCCGGCCTTTTGCTCCTTTTGTTCATCCTCCTTCCCCCCACCGCTCCTCCCTTGCCCCCCCACACCCCACCAGACCTCCTCCCCGCCTTCCGTCCCACCATCACTGCCTACTTCTCCGCCTGCCTCTCCCTCGCCCGCCGCCTCCTCCCCATCCTCGCACTCGCGCTCGGGCAGCCGCGGGACTTTTTCGATCTGCCCGGAAGATTCGACGACCCAATAGCGCTGCTGCGGCTGCTGCACTACTCGGGGGAGGCGTCTCGGCCGCAGGAGGGCGTGCTGGGCGCGGGCGCGCACACGGACTATGGCATGCTCACCCTGCTGCTCGTGTCACACCCTGGCCTGGAGGTGGGGGGTTGGGTGGGGAATGGGGAGGGGAAGAGAGTGGCGGTTTGGGAAAGTAGGGGAGACGGGGGCAGGGAGGTGGGCCGGACGAGAGGGAAAGCGAGGAGGGGTCATGCCTTCTTTACGTTGTGAACGCAAAGAAAATCGCAGGAGGGCGTGCTGGGCATGGGCGCTCATTGTGATATTTGAGTCGACATAATAATCACGCTCACCCCTTTCATGTGGGGATAGGGCGGCATGGAGTTGGACAGGCATTGCAAGAATGGGGGTAATCTCTTACATTTGACACGCTTCGCTGAATTCAGAACTATCAGCCACCTCTCTCTGCTCCCCACTCCTCCCTGCTGTCCCCATAACTCCAGATCTGTGTGGATCGCAGCAGTGCGGCACAGCAGTGGGTGCGCGTGCCAGTGGTACCAGGCACGTACATTGTGAACATAGGCGACATGCTGGAGCGGTGGAGCAACGCCACATGGCGCTCCACCCTGCACCGCGTGCTCGTGCTGCCCGATGGGGAGGAGGGGGAGGAGGAGGATGGTGGCGGCAGCATCAGTGCTTGTGGGATTGAGGGTCATCCCGCTGGTAGTGCTGCTGCAGGCGGTGGTACTGCTGCTGGCACTGGCGACTCTGGTGGTGGTGGCGGTGGCAGCGAGGTGTTGGCAGCGGGGAGGGTGTCGCTGCCGTTCTTCTTTGAGCCCAACTTCGACTGCCTTGTGGAGTGCGTGCCCTCTCGGGTTGATGCTGCCAACCCTGCACGGTATGGCCATGCACGGGCACAGCACAGCATGGCACGATACGGTACGGATATGGTTCAGTACGGGCACTGACTGATGGGGCTCACCGTAGTGCTGCAGGTATGCTAGTTTGTGCTTCCCTCTTACACACATTGCAATGTGCACGCCATAGGAGACATGCTGGAGCGATGGAGCAATGCCACATGTTCACATGGATCTGCATGCCCTGCCCTCCCCCTCTTTCTTGCCACTGCTCTTCCTCCTCACGCATGTCCCTCCCCCCAATCCTCCCGCCTTCCACTTCTCTCCCTCCTCTCATGCCCCTCTCTATCCTCCCATGCCCCGCACCCCTTTCACTCCTCTCCACCTACCTCTCCCCAACGTCACTCCAGGTTTCCCCCAACCACCAGCGGGCACTACCTGCTATCACGCTATCAGGCCACCCACAAGGACCTTCATGACTCCCTCAAATAACCCCCGCACATCCGTGTGCATACACACAGCATCTTTGCACATATCCCCTTGTCCGTGTATGTGCCATTCTCCCACTCACTCACCATCACTCATGGCATGACCGCCCACCCATTCCACCACTTTCCTCTGCCTGCTTGTGCTGGGGTCTGGTCTGGTCTGGCACACACGCACACACCATGTACAGTTCACTCCATAACGATACAGCATTGGACACTAGTAGTGCAGAGCTTTGCATATCGGTCCAATGCGGTACCTCAAAGCATAGTGCAGTGCAGCGCGTTGGTAAATCTAAAGTGCAGTGACGTGTGTGATACCATCCATGCCGTGTGTGATACCATCCATGCCGTGTGTGATACCATCCATGACGTGTGTGATACCATCCATGCCGTGTGTGATACCATCCATGCCGTGTGTGATACCATCCATGACGTGTGTGATACCATCCATGCTGTGTGTGATACCATCCATGCCGTGTGTGATACCATCCATGCCGTGTGTGATACCATCCATGCCGTGTGTGATACCATCCATGCCGTGTGTGATACCATCCATGACGTGTGTGATACCATCCATGCCGTGTGTGATACCATCCATGCCGTGTGTGATACCATCCATGCCGTGTGTGATACCATCCATGCCGTGTGTGATACCAGCAATGGCGTCCGTTACACCACAATCCACCACAATGTGAACATAGTCACAGGTTTTGCCCGAAGCATGCCTTCTCTCACAGATTGTAAGTTACTAACACATTCAAAAGGTTATGTAGAGTGCGTAAATGCTTGCAATAATTTATACTAAACCTCATTCTATTCCCACATCTTTCCCCCCTGGCTATCCAAATCCTACGACAGTCCCTGCATGCACAAGCCTGAGTCACATCACAGCAGTCAGTCAGGCTGCTCCTACCACAATCCCAGAACAAAATCTGTAACAACACACGAAAACCACAGAGCAGCAGCAAACATGCTCCACCACATCACGAGTCACATCACCCAAACATGCTCCACCACGTGCACACTGAAGTACACATCACACCTGGGGCCACAACCCGCTCACTCCCTTCACTCTCCACCACACGAGCAGCCCGTGGCTCCCAATGGGCTGGCCACAGGCCAACCCGCAGCCATACCCAACCCAGCCCTCAGTGTCGCTGCGACTAGCACACGCACGGTACACAACACATACACATTCGCACTGGAGCAGGCACAGGTCACCGAATGTGCCTGTATCAGGCGCGCAGCCTTTTTCACTAAGTCAGTCTTTCTACACTGGTGATGGCTATACCTATGGGCCATGCCCCCACCCACCCACCAACGCACTCTTAGTAACCTCCCAATCCTCCGCAGCCCCATCATTCCTCAACCTCTCTCCCACCCACCTCTCGTACCATCCCTCTCCTACTCCTCCCCCTTCCTCACTTCACCTTCTTCCCCTCCCGGCTCTCCTCCTCCCCCTCCACCACCTTCGCCTTCCCCTTCACCCGCCGCCGCTCCTCCTCATACTCCTCAGGCGAGTGCAGGGTCCCAAACAGCCAGTCAAACAGCACAGTATAATGCCCGTAGTTGTGCCGGTACGTGGTGTGGTGAATGGTGTGGTACTTGGCGCCCATGATGAAGAGCACGTTGCCGTGTAGGTTGTCGTGGATGTTGGTGGTCCAGATGCCCTCCGCGAAGAGCAGCAGCAGGTGTGTGGTGAAGTGCGTGGGGACGAGGAAGAGGGAGAGCACGTGTGGGAGGGCCTGGATGATGCCGTCTAGCGGATGGAACGCCAGGCCTGGAGTGCGGGGATAGGGGGGTGGGGGGGTGGGGGTGAGACAAGGGAGGGTGGGTTGTTGGGAGGTGATTTTTCAGTCGACTCAATTGAGAATTCATCATGAACAGCACGCCGACTCATAAGCACGAAGTTGAGAACTTTCGAACGAGAAAGGTGAGTTGGGAGGAAGGAGCGTTTTAGTTTGGAAAGGAGCCGGCCCGGTGGACGGCATGGTGTGGATGGCGAGGCGTGGTGTGGGGCGGATGAGAGGAGTGGAGAATCGAGAAGATGCGGCGAGAAGGAGGAGGAAGGTTGGAGATGGGACAAGAGGGAGTGGCGAGGCAAGAGGGAGTGACGAGGCAAGAGGGAGTGATGGGAGGTGGTAGGAAAGGAAGGGGTAGAGGGAAGGGGGACAAGGTTGGGTGCGGACTGGGCATGGGGAGGCATCAGAAAGCATGTGTAACGTGTTTGCGCAGAGCTTGCATGGCGCCAATTCCTGGGTTGACGTTTCAAGAACTAAGTGTTCTCTAGAGTTGTTTGCCTAGGCGAAACGCCATAATGACAGCATGTGAGAGGAAGGAGGAGAGCTAAGGGGAGGGAAAGGGAAGGAGAAGGAGCGGGAAGGGGAGAGAGAGGAGGAAGGGGGGGAGAGGGAAGGCGAGGGAAAGGGAAGGGGAGGGAAAGAGGGGAGGGAAAGAAAAGGGGAGGGAAAGAGGGGAGGGAAAGAAAAGGGGAGGGAAAGAGGGGAGGGAAAGAAAAGGGGAGGGAAAGAGGGGAGGGAAAGAAAAGGGGAGGGAAAGAGGGGAGGGAAAGAAAAGGGGAGGGAAAGAGGGGAGGGAAAGGGAAGGGGAGGGAAAGAGGGGAGGGAAAGAAAAGGGGAGGGAAAGAGGGGAGGGAAAGAAAAGGGGAGGGAAAGAGGGGAGGGAAAGGGAAGGGGAGGGAAAGAGGGGAGGGAAAGGGAAGGGGATGGAAAGAAAAGGGGAGGGAAAGGGAGGGAAAGGGACGAGGAGGGAAAGGGACGAGGAGGGAAAGGGACGAGGAGGGAAAGGGACGAGGAGGGAAGGGGACGAGGAGGGAACGGGACGAGGAGGGAAGGGGACGAGGAGGGATAGGGACGAGGAGGGAAAGGGACGAGGGGGGAAAGGGACGAGGAGGGAAAGGGACGAGGGGGGAAAGGGACGAGGAGGGAAAGGGACGAGGAGGGAAAGGGACGAGGAGGGAAAGGGACGAGGAGGGAAAGGGACGAGGAGGGAAAGAGACGAGGAGGGAAGGGGACGAGGAGGGAACGGGACGAGGAGGGAAAGGGACGAGGAGGGAAAGGGACGAGGAGGGAAAGGGAAGGGGAGGGAGTGGCGGGAATCGGGGTAGGCGGGACACGAGAGGTGATTTAGGGTGGGAACGGATATGGTGAATTGCTATACGGTTGATTTTTCTGATGCTGGCGCACTGTGTGCCCCGTGGTTCATACACGTGGGCCATGTGGGCCACGTGAGCCAGCTGCAATCCACCAGCACTAACTCTTTCTCTTTTCGCAGCCACGTGGAGCGATAGTGCTGTCTGGTCATGGTCTTTGCGTTCGCTTCCGCACTGGCGGCCGCATAACGCGCTGCTCTTTTCTTCCATGTTCCATCATGTTCCATCATGTTCCATCATGTTCCATCATGTTCCATCATGTTCCATCATGTCCCATCATGTTCCATCATGTTCCATCATGTTCCATCATGTCCCATCATGTCCCATCATGTTCCATCATGTTCCATCATGTTCCATGTTCGTGCGCACGTGCGTGAGCAGGCGCGCAAAGACCAAGACCAGGAATTGGTTTCCTCTCTCAAAGGTGCAGATCTGAAACCCGCGTACCCACGCGCGCCTGATCCGCACGATCGCGACTCGATTGGATCTTGATCCGCGCACCGCTGATCGCGGCCCGCCCTGCCGCGCATCCCGCGGGATGCGCGGGAGGCACGGAGCGAGGGCGACGTTCAGGGCGCGCGCGCACTCGCGTCGCGGGAAGAGGGCGGACGAGGGGAGGCGGGGGGCGGCAAGGGGAGAAGAAGGGGGCGCGGGAGAAAGGGCGGAACCCGTGGCAGCTGGTTAGACAGAGGCGTGGCGGGTGGCGTACCTGCGAAGGGCGAGAGCGTGTTCTGCTTGTTGTAGATGTGGTGAATGGCGTGCAGGTGACTTATTCTGAGTCGACTCAAAAGGTCTAAGACGTACCTGCGAAAGGAGAGAGCGTGTTCTGCTTGTTGTAGATGTGGTGGATCGCGTGCAGGTGCGTGTAGAGCGGCTTGATATCGTGCAGCAGGCGGTGCGCCCAGTAGATGCCGAGCTCCACGATCAGCATGTACAGCAGCAGCCCCAGGATGTAGCGCGGCGCGGCCGTCTCGCGGATCTGGCTGTAGCAGCGCGTCCAGCCGGTCTCGACGAGCCGCTCCGAGATGGTCGGCAGGAGCGTGTAGAGCGGCATGGCGCGCATCGACACGCCGATCTGCCGCCACATGGCTTTAAGAGACGGGATGTCGTCGGGGCCCGAGTAGAGGAACCAGCCAAAGAGCGAGTAAACCACGAGGCTCCATAGCCCCGATCCGATGAGATACAGGAGGCAGCCCGCGACGTAGTTGCGCAGCCAGGTTTGCGGGAAGTGCGGGAGCGCGGAGACGAAGGAGGAGGGGAGGAAGGAGAGTACGAGGCGGTTGTAGAAGCTCGTTTCCTGCACGAATAGGTTTAAGTACTCCGGGCTGCCCGGTTCGAGCGTCCTAGCGTCGGGTGTTGGGGGGTAGAGCGACGCGAGAGACCGCGACGCGGTTTTGGCGAGTCGCGCGACCGGATCTAGCGCTGCGAGCAGGGAGGAAGGGATTGGAGTGGAGGAGAATGAAGCGTTGGGTGCGGCGGCGGAAGCGGAAGACGCGGGAGGGGCGGTGGAGGCGGGGGAGTCGCTCGCGGACGAGGCGGAATGGCGGAGATCATGCGGATCCGAAAGCGCGTGGATTGCGGGGATCGTAATCGTGATCGCCAGAAGGAGCGACAGAACGAGCGCGTGGCGCGCGTAGGCCGGGGAGATGGCCCTGGAAGGGGCCATGGTTGCGGGGGAGCGAGGAAGGCCGAGGAAAGATAGAGGCGGACCGAGCTCAGATCAAGACTCAGAACTAGTCGCCCCTAGTCTGCCTTCTGGCTTGTAAATTGTGTAATAGCCAGCGCCTTGAGCTGAGCTCTTGTGAGGATGGCCTAAGTGATTGCAACCTTGGGGAGATCGATGACCCTGTCTGTGATGGTCGCCAACTTAGGGCGTGATACCCTGCTGCACAGCGACCTTCATGTCGTGTTTTGGTGACTCTGCCATTGCTAAGGTTAGTAGGGTTCAAAGATTGCTGGAGGATCGCGAGACCTTGTCGAAATTAAGCTAGGTAAGGATACCATTGGCGACATGCATTATAGTGGGGTTTCGGCAGTTGAACAACCAGCGATTGCAGGTGCTTGCGAAACACGGGAGCTCGTCAACCAATGGATAGGCGGCACCTTGTGAACCGTTTTTGTGAACACATCAGTGCGGTGCATTTCGTGACCCGCAGAGATGCTACTTGTAACTCGTGCAAACGATACACTACAGCAGGAGAGGGGTCTGTGCAACAGGAAACTATCTTCTGCTCAGAATGATCGTAGAGTAGATTTCCCGCCAGTGAATCGAACGGCTCAGAAACGATGCGCGGGCAGGAAGATGTTGGTGGTCGACAGCTCATCAACTGTCGAGACCCCCACGCTGCGCTGCTGACTCGACGACGACGAGAAGCCCAGCTTCGGGTTGCTCGATCTAGCTGGTCGCCGAAGCACCCTGCAGAAGGTCTCCTCGTGGTTTGGAAGAAATGCGCGATTTCATTGGTTCATGGAAAGTGGGGCTGGCCGACGAATGTAGGGGCACCAAAGACCCGTTACAAACAACCCCACAAGGGAGGCAATGGAGATATGAAGTCGCGTGTCAATGCAGTTCATAGTTCCTAACGATCTTGTTTATACATGCAAAATCCTACACAGTACATCGCGGTATAACAGCAAAAGTGATAATCGCGTTTAGAAGGATTACCATTGTTCATTCACCAGTTTTTTTTTTTTCCTCATCAATCTGGTCTAAAACTTCATACCTCCTGGAGACCACCCCAGCAAAAGAGATCCTCATGGTTAGATTAGAAGAGTAACCATTGGTTATTAGCCAACCATTTTCTCCATCTGCAACACCCCGACCGAATGTGCTTCCATTCTCGTCCCTGAATTCGTACGCCTGGCCTACAAACTCCAGTCAATTCGAGTCGACACGCACTGCTTGTGGCCCAGCAGCATGTTACACAATGGATCTGCAAAAACCCACACCACACGAGTGGCATTAACGGTCAAAACTGAGTAACTGTGTGAGAGGTGGTAAAAAGGAGGCATGCGGTGGAGACATGAGATGAGGTAGCAAGAGCAGGAGCGAAAAGGGCCAAGGAAGAGGGGGGGAGGGAAGGGGTAGAGGACTGAGGAAGGGAGGCAGGAAAGGACGGATAAGTAGAAATAGAACAGCACAATGCACACGCGGAGTCGTGTCCGTCACTTGCCTTGCCTCGCATACCTCAAATCGAAGCAACCCTCCCCGCCTGATTCTAACGCCCCATAGAGCGGTTGGGCGGGTCCTTTTGTCTGGGAGTGGGGGCAAACTTCATGCTGCCAGCCATGAGTGAGCCCTCGTCCCGGTTGCCCTCATACGCCACTCTCAGCCGCGGCCGTGCACCCGCCACCGCTGCTGCTGCTGCTCCCCCTGCCCCTCCGCCTGCTGCCGCTGCTGCTGTCCCTGCTGCTGCTGACCCTGCACTTGCCCCATGAAGCCTCTCCCCATGCCCATGCCTCTCCCCATGCCCATGCCTCTCCCCATGCCCATGCCTCTCCCCATGCCCATGCCTCTCCCCATGCCCATGCCTCTCCCCATGCCCATGCCTCTCCCCATGCCCATGCCTCTCCCCATGCCCATGCCTCTCCCCATGCCCATGCCTCTCCCCATGCCCATGCCTCTCCCCATGCCCATGACCCACAGCATGCCCATGCACATTCCCATGCCCATGCACATGCCCGTGCCCATGTGCCTGGGTGTGATGCACATGCGGTTGCTGTTGATGATGGTGCCCTGCCCCATTCAACCCCGCTGCTCCTCCTATTCCTGTGCTGGACCCTCCACCAGTAACCCCACCGCCTGCACCACCCCCACCGCCACCAACCCCAGCAGCAGCAGCAGCAGCAGCAGCAGCAGCAGCAACCGCTTCCACATCTCGCCCCTCAGCCTCGTCCTCCTTCACTCCCTCCATCCCCCTCACACCTCTCCCTCCTGCTGTTCTCCCTTGCTGTTTTCCCCCCCTTCCTCCCCCTCCTCCTCCCGCGCCGCCTCCACCACCCGTTTCACCTCCTTCTTCCCCCACTCTCACCCCACTGCTTCCTCCTCCTCCCCCTTCCGCCCTCCCCCCCCCTCCCCCTGCGCCACCCGCGCTCACACTCCCGCCCCTATCAGTAAACTTGGCTCCAAAGGGCGGGGCGAAGGCAGGCACACCCGGGGAAGGCGCCACCCCAAAGGACGGGCCCGGGGACTCAGGGATATTCCCACGAGCGGCTGTGGCAGGGAGCATGAGAGGTGTGGGGCCGATCGATAGCTTCGCAATGGTGGATGCTGCAGCAGCGGCGGAGGACGGGGAGGAGCGCACGTTAGCGCCAGAAGGGGAGGCAGCAGCTGCGCCAGGGGGTGGCTGGGCGGCGGCGGAGGGGGAGCCAAACGCGGCTGGCGCATGGGGGATGGTCGCAGGGGGGAAGGCGGGGCCTGAGGAGGAGGGCGCAGCGACGTCACCACTCCCCCCCATGGCCAGGGTACTGCTGTTATCACTGGAGGTGGTGGTGGTGGTGGTGCCGCTGATGCTGCTGCTGGGGTCTTCCACCCCAGAAGCCATGAGGAACTGTGTGGGACGGAGAAGTGGTGCCGGGAGGAAGGAAGGCCCTGTGGGGAGAGTGGTGGAGACCTACAGCAACTCAAACTCGGCTAGCTGCCAACAGCAACTACCAGTTTCAGCACATGTCCGTGAGAAGTAGCAAGTGCCAGGTGGAAGCGATTGTGCGGAGAGTGAGGTGCGCGGGAGCTGGGAAAGACTGCGAGATTGGTGCAGAGGACGCGGGGTGCCGGTGTTGCTGGGGCGTGGCGGGAGCAGGGCACACGGGAAAGGAAGGGGGGTGGCAGGAATGATTGCGGAGGATGAGAAGTAAGAGGCGCACACTGGTACATACGGTGACACAGAGGACGCTGTGGGGAGGAGAGGCGGAAGGAGGAAGGGGGACGTGGGGGGCGTGGGGGAAGCGGGGGGAGTGGGGGGAGTGGGGGAAGTGGGGGGAGTGGGGGAAGTGGGGGAAGTGGGGGAAGTGGGGGAGGGGAGATTATTTTCATCACGACTGGCACTTCAGGAGAGCCTTGCCTGACTGACTGGCAGCAGCCGGCACGAGATGAGCACAGACGCACAAGCGACGCTTCACCTCTTGTCGCACTCGTTTCATTTAAAGCCCGTCGTACGCGTTTTTTTCGTGTGTCGCGCTTAATGCGAGATTATGAAACCCGGAAAAAAAAAAAAAAAAAAGGTCACTGGAATGGAACGAATTTTGCTCGCGGATGGTAGTGCAAGGGCATAAAAATACGCCTAAAATGTCCTATTTTCACGGCTGAATCAAGAGTAACTCTCGATTCGAGTCTGAACCCGACGCTGTGAGCATGGCTTCTGAGCCACGTGGATGCACAAGCCATGTCACCTCGACGCTGTCGCAGCAGGGAGAACAGCGGCGTCGATCCGGATGCGCGCGGAGAGTAATGATGTGCACGGGAGGGATAAAAAAAATCGCAGAATCCTAGAATCGCCGAATTGCAGAATTGCATACTAGCTGAATGGCAGAATCTCGAGGTCCGGTCGTCGCATGTGGGGGGCGGGGCTCGATCGATCTCGTCACCACGACGCAGCAAATGACGCCTTCTACAGGTTCTGACCGCGAATGCGCTAACGCGATCTACGCGACGAGACGAGACCCGTTCCGCAGAATGACAAGCGCGATACCACCGCCGTTGCTCCCACCCACCTAACAGCTCCTCTATCCCCAACAAGTCTCCGCGCAACTTGTATGGCAGCACGCGGGGAACGAACCTCTTGAGCATGCGATGTGTTGTGGAAGCACAGATGGTCCATTTTAGTCGATGCAACAGCCGAGTCAGGGGAATGCCGGGAATTCAGTGAATGGAGTAAAACAAGCGCATTCACCAGCTGATTTGTTTCCTCCTCATACGCGGTGCGAGTGACTGTCGAGTAAGAGGACACAGTTAAAAAAAAAAAGGAAGGAAGCTGCGCGGGGAAAGGGCACGCTGATGTCATACCTGTGAAGGTGAGATGGATTGAACGGCTGCGATCTGCCCGTTATAAGAGAACCCTAATCTGCACTGGAGCCTGCAAGCTCGTCGCGTCGCGTTCGCCACGTATAGCGCCGAATAGCACCGCGCTTGCAGCGCTCCTCTTTTAACTCGAAAGAAATGAAAACCTCGAAATTCCAACCTTGAGGTTTTCTGGCCAGAAGACACGGAGGGGGGTATGCACTTGGGAAACCAGTGCGTGGAATGTGCTCCGCCGAACTACGGAAGGAAGGCTCGTGTTTTGTGAGCAGAGGATGGAATGAGATGAGACGGTCAGTAAACAAGTGCTGCTGCAGTGAGACTATTAGCTGGTGTGGTGTGGGACTGGGGCGGGGCAGGGCAGGTGAGAGGTGAGGTGAGGTGAAAGACTGCCTGGCTGCTGCTGCTGCTGGAGCGGTCCACGTGATGGTGGGGAGTCGAGGCAGGAAGACCGTAGGAAGGGTGGGATGGAGTACGGTGAGTTTTGAAGACTTTCGTAACGCTTCGGAGTGTTACCACCAGCTTCAGAATTTCGGTTCGTTCGTCAGATGAATTCTCTGGTTTGCAATGCCGTACACTGAGGATGTACACAACAAAATGCTTGCTAATACGAAAAAACAAACATGACAAGAACACTTGGACCCATGTGGGCCAAACTAGCACTAACATCAGGGTTGGCTCAAGCCCACATGTGCCCCATGTGGGCTCCAAGAACCAACCCAAAGCTAATCACACATGCTCCCCCAGCTCCTAGAATGATGCTAGCATGCTCATTGCTCAACGCCACAACAAAAGATCTCCACCAATCTCACCATCCCAGCGTGACCCACAGCCTCCTCAGTGCTTCAAAACTCCCTCTTTGCCCGTTAAGCTTGATGATTCATCCCGATCTAAACAACAATGTCACATTCAATCAGTCGAGGCCAAAGGAGATCTCGACCATGCCATCTCCAGCATCGCACATGGGCCCACTCCACTCAAAGAGGTCGCTCGCAGCTGCAACCACAGCAGCGCGCGCACCATCCCTGCACCCCTCCGACCTGCCACTCTGCTTTGGCACAGCAGCAGCAGCAGCAGCAACAGCAGCAGTGGCTTCTCTACATGTGCCAGCATCATAACTGCGACTTCTGGACCAAGACGAAGCACGACCAAAACCGTTGCCATTGCCACTACCGCTGCCACTGGCACTTCTACTGGAAGAGGAGGACCTTTTGGCCTTGAACGAGCTGCTGCTGTGCTGCTTCTTGTGCTTGCGACTCTTGCTCTTCTTCCTTCCCATCTCACTGCTTCCCTCTGCCTTCCTGCTCCTCTCAAACCTGCTGCGATACCCACTGCCATGGTCCTCCCCCTCCCTCGCCCTGCTGTGCCCCTCCGGCTGCGCAGTAAACTCAGCAACCCTCTCACTACCACCAACACCACCGCCACCACCAGCAGCACCAGAACCACCACCGGCACCACCAACACCAGCACCAGCACCAGCAGCGCCAGCAGCATCAGCAGCAGCCTCAAGAGCGCAGGGGTCGTGCAGCAGAAGCACGCTGTCAATCTCAGCCATGAAGTTGAACGACATGCCCTCACAGTCCAACCCCTCCAGCAGCTCCAACTCCCCCCCCATTAAATCCTCCTCCTCCTCCTCCCCACCGTCCCCCCCGCCCACCTCCACACCCATCCCCAGCGACGCACCAGCGGCACCAGAAGCGTTTACCACGCCTTGCCGCGTGTCTGCATGGTGCTTCCCTTGGGATTCCTCCCCCTTCTCGTCAGCATCATCCAGTGCCATGGTCTCCTGCTCAAACTCCAGAGTCAGGTCGAAATCAGCATCATCCAGCACAAACCCCCTCTCCAACTCATCGCCCAGAAGCTCCAAATCCATCCCCTCTCCCCCTTCCTCTCCCCCTTCCTCTCCCCCTTCCTCTCCCCCTTCCCCTCCCTCCTCCTCCTCTCCCACATACCCCTCCCTGTCCGCCTGCTGCTCCTCGTCCTCCCGACTCGACTCATCCAGGTCATTGAGATCGTCATCAAGTTGTGCCATGCCAGCCATGCCAGCCATGGCATCGAGGTGCTCCAAGTCCATGTGGTGCAGGTCGAATGCGTCCAGGCACAGGTCCCCGTGCAGCAGCAGCAGGCCCTCGTCGCTGTCGTCGTCGCCGCCACCACCACCGCTACCAAAGAGCGCGCAGGAGATGTCATCGAGATCCTGCACACACGCAGACGCCGCCACGCCCACACCACCACCACCGCCGGCACCAGCACCAGCAGCACCAGCGCCAGCAACGGCGGCAGCAGTAGCCGCAGCTGCACCGGTAGCAGCAGGAGCGGTGTCAGCAGCAAGAGCAGAGGGGAGCAGCAGCAAGGCATCATCAGACACGCCCGACGCTGCCACGCTCTCAAACGACCCACACCCACGCCGCTCCACCTCCTCCTCACCGCCTGCCCCACCCGCACCTCCCTCTGCCTCTCCCTCTGCCTCTCCTGCTGCCTCTCCTGCTGCCTCTGAGCGCGACCCAGCAACGCCACCTGCAGTGGCTGCTGCTGCTGCTGACGCCTTAGGTGTCTTGTGCTCTCGAGGAAGCACCTTGGCACCTGCTTCAGCCACTTCCGCTGCTGCTGCTGCTGCTGCTGCCGCCGCTGCCTCTGCTGCTTCTGCTGGTGCAGGAGGTGCAGGGATGCTGTCTCCAGCCACCCATCTGCGAGTGGGAGCAGCTGCGGACTCACGCCCGCCTGCCCCCGCACCTGCTCCCACACGCTTTGCCACGGATCCTGGTCCACACCGGCGCTTAAAGGGTCTGCATCTGGCGCACGTGGCATCATCAGCGCGAGTGCCAGCGACCGCTTCTGATCCTACAATGCCTGCTGCTGCTGCTGCTGCTGCCGTTTTGCCTGTGGTGGAACGAGTCGTGCGGGCAGCAGCACCGGTGATGACAGGACATGTAACAGAAACACCGGCCAGCGCCGCTTTTCCAGCTGAGACACCAGCACCAGCAACAGCAGCAGGAGCAGCAGCAGCAGCAGCAGGGGAAGGAGGGGGAAGAAGAGAAGTGGGAGCAGCGGTAGCAGCAGCAGGAGCAGGTGCGAAAGAAGGAGCAGCAGTTCCACCGCTGCACACACCACTGCTGCTGCTGCTGTTGCCGCCCCCGTCACTCCCCCCCGCACCACCACTACCGGCACCACTGGCACCACCATCAGCATCCCCACCTCCACCATCACCACCACCACCACCACCACCACCACCACCACCACCACCACCACCACCACCACCACCACCACCACTCCCGCCACTCCCATCCTCTCCCACACCCCCGCCCTCTTCCCCAAGCGGGGCGAAATTGGTCTTGGCACGAGGCCCGCGGATGGCACGTGCAGCAGCGTCGTAGGCGCGGGCAGCGGCGTCAGCAGAGTCGTACGTGCCCAGCCACACGCGCACCCCGCGCGTGTGATCGCGGATCTCCGCCGCCCACTTGCCCCACGGCCGCTGCCGCACCCCACGGTAACCGCACGTTGTAACAGTTGTCGCTGCTGTCGTTGCTGCCGCGAGAGTGCCGGCCTCCCCTCCTACTGCTGCTTCTGGTCCTGCTGTTGCTGCTGCTTCAGCACGTGGTGAGACCGCACGCATAACTGCAGATGGTGGTGATTGCACCCGCGCCCCTGCTGCTGTTGCTGCTGTTGCTGTTGCTGCTGTCGGCGGGTGCAAGAGAGCTTCTCCTGCTGAGGTTCTTTCTCCAATGCCTGCCGCTGCCGTTGCAACTCCTGACACGGGCCCTGGCGCACTCGAAGCAGCAGAAGCATCAGCAGGGGCAGGAGCAGGAGTGAACGAGCGAGGAAACGGCTCTTTGTTGCTTGTCCACTGCATCGCACTCAAGTGCTCCTCGTCTTTCCATCCTGCTGCACCTGCTGCCACGCCTGCTGCCAGTCCTCCAGGCAGCACCATCGCATGATTATCCACTCCTGCCCTTCCCATCACTTCCGCCTTCCTCGCCTGCTGCTCCTCTCCACGCCACTCCGTGCCCCACACTTCCCCGCCTTGCGCCACTGCCTGCTGCTGCTGCGCCATCACCACTGCGCTGCGCTGCTGCTGCAGCGGCGGCTGCTGCTGCTGCGCGCCCAACTGATGCGCGCCGAGCTGCTGCGCGAACCTCCCATGCGCCAGCCCGCTCATCGGCGCGCCCACGGCGCCGTCCAAAGCACCGCCCTCCGCATGCAAGTTACCGCACGCGCGGCTGCCGTTCACAGGGTAGCAGCACGCGGGCAGCGGCGGCGGAAGCGGCGGAGGCGCGGGAGGCGGAAGGGGCATGGGCGCGCCCGCGCCCCCCTGCCAGCGCCTGCACGCCCAGTCGTAGCACCCCGCCACTCCGCACGGCGGCATCCCCGCGGGCGGCGGCGCGGACGCGGCGGAAAAAGGAGGGTAGGGATAGTAGGGGAAGGCGGCGGGTAGATCGCCCCCCATGTGCGGAGCGGGCTGCGCATATAGCTCGCGGGGCGAGCAGCGCGCGGAGGTCGCGGAAGCGGGGGCACAGCACGCCGGCGCAGCGAATAGCGCACCGTCGCGCGATGCGGACACAGCAGGTGGAGGCGCGCGGGAGGGCGAGGCGGGAGTGACTGGCGCAACGGGCGGAAAAGGCTGCATGTGCATTGGCGGCACATGCGCGGACGGAGGCGCTGCGCGCGCGGGCGCAAGGTGTCCTTCGCGAGAGGAGAATTGAGGCGCGAATCGCTCGTCGCCCGGTCGCCATGCGCGGTAGGGATAGTAGTACACAGCGCCAGGACCCCCGCCCATTGCGCCCGTTCCGCCTATTGCGCCCGTTCCGCCCATTGCGCCCGTTCCGCCCGTTGCGCCTATTGCGGACATGGCGCCGATCGCGCCCATTGCGCCCATGGGTAATGGCGCAGAAGCATAAGCGCCCGTGCTGTGCCCAGTCGCAGCCCCTGCTGCTTCCGCTGCCGCGCCCGAAGCAGACCACCAATTCGCCCGCGATCGCCTCGCCCACGATCCCGCCGCCGCCGCCGCCGCCTTTCCAGATTGAGAATAACCGTTAGCATCGACGCTGACGCCGCTGCGGGCGGCGGCGGTGGCGCCGGCAGCAGCGGCGCTGCGGGCACTGGGAAACGGAGCGGAGAGGAAGCGATAGGTCCACGTGTTCGAATCCGCGTTATAGTCAAACTCCTGCTCGTCGTCCGACGAATCCGTCGCGTCGGGGTCCGTATTCACGACGAGCGCGCGCCCCCCGCGCACGCTCACGCGCGGCACTCCCCCAACCCCCGCCGTCGCTGGCGGGGCCGGCTGCGGCGGCTCCCCCCGTCCGCGCTTATTGCCGTTAGATAGGCTTGCTCTGCTGCTGACGATGCTCGAGTCCTGCGGCGAAGGATGATCCGACGCAGACTGATCGTGTCGCCGACCGTGCGACTGCTGCTGCGGCTGATTGTGCGACCGCTGTTGCGACTGATGTTCAAGGGGGTGAGTGACAAGGGCGTCTTGAACGTTCGCATCGCCTGAACCGTCCAAATCGGCCGTATCGTTCTCAAACTTCTGCTGCTGCTCCTTGTGCTCCTTCTGATCTTGCTGCTGCTCTTGCAGCGAGTCACTGTTGCTCAACTCGCGTCTGGGCGCGTTAACTTGATCGCGTCGAAGCCCTGCGGCTGCAGATCCGTCGCAATTGACCGATCGTTGCTGTCCCTTCTCCGCCTCCTGCTCCTCTTGCCGCCGCCTAAACTGTTGCTGCTGCCGATCCTGCTGCTGCCGATCCTGCTGCTGCCGACCCTGCTGATGACCATCCGGCCCGCGCCGATCCTGCCCCTGCCGATCCGGCTGCTGCGGATCCTGCTGCCGACGCTCCCCGTGTTGCTGCTGCCGTTGCTGGAAACAACTCGGAAGATCGTCGCGGTCCTGAACGTTAACCTTACGCGCATGCATTGCCACCGGCAATTGCGGCGACTCAGCCTCCTGGGCAGTAGCTCGCAGCGCATGTGCTTCGTGCCTGTCCGTCTCACCCGTTTCAACCATATTTACGTTACCGTCAACGGTACAATTACCGCCCCCACTCCGCGTTACACTTGCCGGATCCGCTTGGCGCGTGCAGTCTGCCGCTGAGTCGTACGTGCAGGGCTCCGATTGGTTGCCGATCAGGCACTTTCGGTCGCCGTCTGCGAGATCTACACCGTCCGATGCTGCATTTTGTCGGAGGAACGAGCTCGCGACGGCTGAACTCGGGAGCTGACTCGGAACCATAGAAGACGAAATCGGCGACATGCTGAGAGCCTCGCTATCGCCAGAACGAGTAGCGGCAGCAGCAGCAACAACAGCAGCAGCGGGAGAGGGAACGGGAGCAGACGAGAAGGATGATCGAGGCGAGGAGTAAGTAAGGGAGCTTCGCGGCGACTTTAACGGCTTATTCTCGACCGGAATCGGCAGCTGTTTCGGACTCGGGTCCACTGGTGCCGCCGCCGCCGCGTCCGTTATTGCGCCTGCGAAGCGCCGAGAAAGACAGGCCTTGGCGGGAGGGATTGAGGGAACGCCCGCGGAGAAACTCGAGTTGAGATCGGAATGCAAATGCGCCAAAAGATCGGGCGCTCTTCGTTGCACGAGTTGAGGTCCTGGCATCCTTTATGCTAAGGGCGAACGGATCACTTCCTGCTGCCGAAAGCTTCGCTCGAGCGAACGGGATCCGCAATCGGCGTTTCGAGGCGCGAGGAGCTGCGATCAGCGAGTTAGATTAAAGGGCCTCCGAATGAGGGCCCTACGAAATCGGAGGGGAAAAAAAAAGGAGGAAACCCCTCCGGTGAATAAAGAGTGGCGAATGCCACTAGAGATAAGCAGCTCTAATCCCAGCCACTCCAGAGATTACCATGACGGCAAAATCCGTGGCTGTGTAGCTGGGACGAGAGCCGAAAAGGACGCCACTGGGTTATGCAGTGAGTTTATGAACCCCGGAGGACAGTCGGGTTGCTTGCAGCATGGGGCACCTCGAGCCTCGACCCTCGCAACTCGATGAGTAGGAGCGAGCGGAAAGTGGCGGAGAGGGGGGGGGACGGGCAGGACGAGAACAAGAAAGAGGCGACAGGGAGGGAGAATTGGGTGGGACCTTGCTGCTCCCGTTTCTCCTCCCACTCTCCCATCTCACTAAGCGCTACTTTCTGCTTGTTTGCATGCACTGTACAACACTGTTTTTTTTTAGGTCCTCCAGTTGCCCAACGCAACGCGCCGAGCCAAGACATTGCCATTGGCTCATATCGATCACTTTGTCCCCACACCACACCTGCCCCACATTGCGGCGGCATGGTATGAGGCGGCTGCGCTGCTTTGCTGCAGGATTTGTTTCCAGGCTGCCCTAGATGCTGGAAAAAGGGACGAGATTTTAAGGCACGCCGAACCTCGAACACCATGGCCCATGCCATGCTGGCACACTAGCTTTGGGAAGGAGCTATGATGTGGAGAATATAAATAGAGAGTACATCTAGATTTGCCTTTATATGGTCCAACATATAGTTTCACGTACAAGTACCGGAACCAACACCGCGTTTCGGAAAAACTGGCCGAACCCACTGGATGCAGCTTCTTAGTACAGAAAAAAAAACACACAAAAAACACAAAAAAACAAACAAAAGTTTCAAACAAAATAGCCCAGTGCTGCCCGGAATGTCGTCCGACAGGCATCAGACAAATTTGTGTCAGAATCCCAGTCACTAACCACTGGGATAAAAAGGCTTGTTAAGTAGCGGGTCAGTGCGCCCATAACCCCCCAGGACAACGAGCCTGTAACCCTTCCCTAGGATCAATCGGGGATCTCCAGTGGACCTCTGACACCCCCCCGCACTGGGATGCCCGAAGTGCACACACTGGGATTCGAACCCGAGACCGCTCTGATACCATGTCAGAATCCCAGCCACTAACCACTGGGATAAAAAGGCTTGTTAAGTAGCGGGTCAGTGCGCCCATAACCCCCCAGGTGAACGAGCATGTAACCCTTCCCTATGATCAATCGGGGATCTCCAGTGGACCTCTGACAATTTGGTGACCGTGTCAGGTAAGGACGTAGGCCCAATCGAATTTGATCGCCTCGATCATACTCGATTAAGAACTTCCAGGAAGCCTGGAGGCCAATTTCAGGCAATCGGGGGCAATCAACTGATCGCGATCAACTGATCGCTCCAACTCAATCAGACCCAATTTTCAGCCCGATCAGAGCCGATTTTCCTCGATCACAGGCGACCACCTGATTGCTTGTGATCGGGGCCCCCAGCGATGCTTGCGAGTTGTTACACTGTTGCCTTTACATGGAAACGAAGATTTTCGCCAGGTGACTTCTGGTCGCCAATCTCGCTAGAATGGGGACGAAAATGCCAGGTAGATGTATCCCGCTTGCTGAGCAGGCGCTGACAACCTTCTTCGAAAAACATGACTGATCGGGCGGCTCGCAGGCCTCTGGTTAACAGGGTGAATCACCCTTATGACACTGACTATAAGGCTGGTTTTCATAATGCACCCTTTTTTTTTCAGAATGGTTCATTTCAGGACCCTTCCAAAAAAAAGATGTTTGGTTCTAGGACACTGATATTTCAGAGTTACGAGATGTAGACACACTGACGAAACCGAGTTCGCTCTAACAGAGATGTTACATTTTCCTGCGTAAAACACAATAACACGGCATCCCACAACAGAGATCACCTACATCGAGTATCGAACCTGCATCCTTAGCATCAAATTTACACCGCAAATCACACAAACACCATACAATGTAAGTGTAGCAGATATAACGTTTTCTAGCCTATTTCTGCACCCTGCTAGGAAAGAGTGTTTTTGCCACGTACCCTTTCAGAAAGAGTGAAGACGGAGCATTGGCCTTACGAGAAAGAGAGGCTCAAATCCTAACCAGAGGCCTGGCGGCTCGGGCACTGCGATCACAAGCAACCCGATCTGATCCAACCCGATCAGATCAGTCGCGATCAAACTCGATTGGGCCCACGTCCTAAGTATCCTGCCAAGTTTGGTGGTTCCAGCTTCTAAAAGCCAACTGGCCACGTGGACTTTAGTGGGAGGAGGCTCGGTCCAAAGCTGGCTCTTTGGTACACCAAATCTCACCATACCAAAAAGAAGCGGTTAGGAAATTTTGCGAACCCAGGCTTCAGGGCTAAAAAGTTATGTCTAACAAATGTTTGTGTAACACGTGAATTTGGCACAGCTATGAAGAGTCTAACTCGAGTGCACAAAGCTCGCAAATGTTGAGGGTTTTACATTTCGGAAAAAAAACAAATTCATGACGAATAGAATCAGAGGGGTGAGAGATCAAGGGCTCACAAACCTAATTTGGGCTGATAAATGTTGGAAACAATTGACTTAAGCGCCTCTGTCGTGTCGAAACACTAAGTCATAAGCGAAGCAGAACATATCGAAGCATCGGCGAGTCAACCCTCGGAGGTTGAGCAACTGCTGGAGGTTACGCGAAAGTCAAAGGTCAGCGACCTTTGACCCGACAAATACAGTGCGACAGCAAGGACAAACAACTGACTCGTTATTGAACAGTTGCCCGAGTCGTCACTGTATCGAACCGCAACAGCAACAGCAAAAAACAGTTATTAGTTATAACCCTTCATATTCCCTTGTACTCTTATAAAAGCTTGTATCCCTTTGTTTTAATTAATGTACTTTGCCCTCACATACCAGCGCAAGGTGGTTCACAAACTCCTCATTAATTAAACGCTTCCGCTATTATGTCAGAATCCCAACCACTAGACCATTGGGATAAAAGGGCTTGTTAAGTAGCGGGTCAGTGCGCTCATAACCCCCGAGGCGAACGCGCCTGTAACCCTCTCCAAGATCAATCGGGCATCCACAGTGCAGATCTACTGACACCCCCCCACACTGGGAGGCCCAGGACTAAGCACAGCGGCAACGACCTACATGTGCATATACCGGGAATCGAACCCGAGACCGCTCTGATACCATGTCAGAATCCCAACCACTAGACCATTGGGATAAAAGGGCTTGTTAAGTAGCGGGTCAGTGCGCTCATAACCCCCCAGGCGAACGCGCCTGTAACCCTCTCTAGGATCAATCGTGCATCCACAGTGCAGATCTACTGACATATTACATCATCCCTAACCAGCGTTTAGTCCTGTAAAGATCCTAAGGGCTTTCTCAGCCCAACATGGTATGAGAGCTGTCAAGACAAATTCCACTATCAAGACACCTACAACATCAGAAAGCATGGCTACTCAGAAAGGAAAGGAGTTCCTCTAATGGTTCTCCCGGCACTACCCCTACTCCACCTCCTGCCTCTGGCCTACAGACAGAGCAGGGTACGGCGACAAGACCAGCAGCAGGGTCCACCGAAACTCCTGCGAATCAACCTGCAGGCTTCGACCAGAACATGATAGAGAAGTTCTTCTCCTTCATGTCCTTCTACGAGCAACACCAGCAGTCGACACCTGCGCAGTCAAACAACAGCAACAACAACAACGACGTGACGCCCATGAGTCTCGACGGCTCATCCTACGCACGCGGAAATCAACAGCAGCAGCCTACCTTTGCTCCGTACGAGCCCCAGCGCGGCTTCGTCAGTTTCATACCACACCAGCAGCCTGCACCAGGACAAGAGAAGACGTTGGACGCACTCCAAGTTCAGTCGCAATTCGCGCATGTCTTAAAACTGCAAACTTCAAGACCGTTCGATGGGAAGGACTTCTTCACCTGGTAATTCGAGTTTGAGCTAATGATGGAAGGCGCGCAGATACTCGGCTTCTTCGACGGGTCCCTGCCATATCCAACAAATGGCACGCAATACGATAAACAGCAGTACACGTATCAGTCAATGATGGCGTACACAATCCTACTGAGGAACATCACTCCGAATCAGCAACATAACATTCGGTCTTACCGGGGATACGGCAACTCCCCCGAACTCGCATACAA
The DNA here is from genome assembly GCA_947471745.1 of Closterium sp. Naga37s-1. NCBI lineage: Eukaryota > Viridiplantae > Streptophyta > Zygnematophyceae > Desmidiales > Closteriaceae > Closterium > Closterium sp. Naga37s-1. The sequence continues at coordinate 838,483 of CANJKZ010000754.1, forward strand.
CCACCTGAAGAACCTGTATCAAGCAACAGACAGCGTCAATCAGAGTCGGTTGATGGCGCAATTGACAACAGTGGAAATGAAACCGGGCGAAAAAGAGATGGCGTATATCAGTCGCTGTCGCGAGTTGCGCGACAAGCTTCTTCGATGCGGAGGAACGATATCTGAAGACGCCTTCGTCACAGTCATCATCGGCGGCCTTGGTCCGCAATGGCGTTCCACCAGAGCCATCCTTCGAGCCCACGGGAAAATCTCCGAAGCAGCTCTCTGCGCCGAGATTCACGCGGAACAGCAAGACATGGACCTACAAGAAGAAAAACACAAGAGGAAAACGTCAGTACCTGAATTCGCATTCCACACTCAACGGCGCTACGGCAACAACAACAACCGACATCAACCAAAACCCGTACCTCCATTCTGTCATCTCTGCAAGACTTCAGGGCACCCTCGAACACACTGCCCGAATCGACAGCAGTCAACACCACCGCAATGCCAAATTCGTCCTTCAAGCAGTCAAGTGGCGTCCACGCAAGCACATCCCACGAATCAACTGCAGCCTTCAACGACGTCGTCAGCACAATCTGCACAAGGAGCAAGAAACATTGTCAGTTGCATGGCAAGACTGACAGACTCCTGCATCACCGAGTCACCACCACACTACTCACCGGAAGAGCAACTCGACAACAGCACCCCTCGCCACGAGTCACTTCAACCAAATCCGACGTATGCAGCCATCGCTCAAAGCGAGCCGTCCGAGAAAGATACGTGGTTCCTGGACAGTTGCTGCGGACAGCACATGTGCTCTTCAGGTCGCTTCGTTCAACGGGAATACCAACTTCAGCGGGAAGTCGTCATCACAGTCGCGAACAACCAGAACCTGCGCACACAACGACAAGGCGTAGTTCAACTTCAGTCACGAGAGACAAATGTCATACTGCAGATGTCAAAGGTTCTAATAGCATAAGGACTCGGCTACAACTTACTGAGCGTCAGTCAGCTGATGGCGAAAGGCATCCACCTCGAAGCAGACAGCACAACACAGGAGTTCAAGTTATACCACGGAAAGGGCGGTCTCTACATCGGAAAGGCGGTCCTGAAAAATAACGTCTTTGTCCTCGACTTCGTCCCAGATCTTGGCACCGCTGACAGCGACGGGAAAGTCACCTTCACTTCCACGACACATCCACCGGATCTCGACCCCGACTTCAGTCCCGAAGGCTTATGGTACTCGCACACCATCCCTGAAACAGAACGAACAAGAGCGTTAGCAACAATTCAACACCCGGCAGCAGCAGAGACAACATCGGCAGCAGCAGAAACAACATCGACAGCAGCAGAGACAACATCGGCAGCAGCAGAGACAACACCGGCAGCAGCAGAGACAACACCGGCAGCAGCAGAGACAACAACGGCAACAACAGTGGCAACATCAACACCAATCGCTGGTTCTTCAACGGCACCAATCTTCGTCGAAGACACACCACCGACACCCGCACAACAGCTAAACCCGGCACCACGAGAAGTTCACCGAAGCGCCAACTTCACTGCTAGCTTCTACTCCAACTCCGACACGTATCGCCGCTCACCCGGACATCGCGCCACCGAAGGAACCTGGCATGCAAGAATGGGACATCCAAGCAACACGGTGTTAAACAACACGATAAGAGCAGGCGTGCTCGACAAAGACTCATTACTACTAACCGACGGCAGAGAACTCCAGCGAGTCCGCGGAACGTGCTTCACCTGTCCAGAAGCCGACCTACCGCACCAGCTGTTCGTCTCACATCACAATCCAAGCGCACCTGCATACGCACCTCTTGAAAAGGTGTACAGCGACATATTGTACAATCGCGAACCCGGGCAGATTGCATACAACTACACCATCACGTTCATCGACGCAGCCACACGCTACTTTTGGCACCTCAACCTTCCAAGCAAGGACATGGCCTTCGAAGCTTTCGTCGCCTGGCTTCCAGTGGCGGAACGAGAATCAGGCGTGAAACTCAAAAGCTTCCAGTCAGACGGAGGAGGAGAATACACCTCACAAAGGTTCAAGCAGTACTTGGCAGAGAGAGGAATCAAGCGGCTCATCTCTCTTCCCTACGCCCATCAACAGCAAGGTGTAGCAGAAAGGATGAACAGGACCCTCCAGAACACCATGCGCAAGCTGCTACGTGGCATGCACTTGCCCAACCACCAGTGGCCCGAAGCAATGGACCACGCCGTGATGCTGCACAACTTGCTCTCGTCATCATCGCTCCCGAACAACGCATCACCGCACCTGCTGTGGACAGGAAAATTGGGCAGCACCAAAATGTTACGAGTTTTCGGCTGTATGGTACAGTACCGACCCTCATCTGCACGAGCCGACCGATTCTCCCAACGCGCACAGTGGGGACTACACCTGGGCATCGAAAGGCATTACAACGCATGGAAGATTTTCGACGTCGAAACAAAGGAAACAGTAGCAGCACGTGATGTCATCTTCTACGAAAATCTCACCCTCCGGACATACCTTGCCAACGTGGACGAGAACAACCCAGACCTCTCGGGTGGATTTCGTGGCACCCGAGCCTTCGCTTCGGCAGAAGATGAAGCTGAGTGGGACGAGCAGAACATGGAAGGAGCCTCGGAAGAAGCCGGACCTCTTCCCTACTGTTCGGTTGATGTCCCGATGGACGACGAAAATCCACGCGACAGCATCAACGCCGAAGTCTACTACCACTTCGCCGACAACGGTTACGTTACACCTGCAGAGGTCAACACCGACGAAGCAGAACGCGTAGGACCAAATTTCAATCCTACACCAGAAGCGGGAGATGAAGCAGTCTATCCCGAGGACACAACACTCCCCCGCTACACACAGAGTGGACTCCAGATACTCGGCCTCGTCACCGCGGTTCACGGCACAGCCATTCCTAAGGAGCCTGCCACGGTTCAGCAGGCTCTGGGGGGGGAGCATAGGGAAAAATGGCGCGAAGCCATGGACAAGGAGCTGAAAGCACTGAAAGAACAGAACACCTGGAAAGTTGTTCCCATCGGCATGGCACGAAACAAGACAGTGCTCACCGGGAAATGGGTCTTCCGTGTGAAGACAAAGGCAGACGGCACCATCGACAAGTTTAAAGCGCGCTGGGTCGTACGCGGCTTCGACCAAGAACACGGACGCAACTTCACCAAAACATTTGCGCCGGTCAGCCGACACACCTCGCTGCGAATTCTCCTCGCGATCGCCGCCATGAAGAAGAAGAAGCTGCGGCAAATTGACGTCGCCAACGCATTCCTCTACGCACCTGTCGACGCAGAAATCTTCGTCGAACTACCACACGGCTCCAACGGAGAGCCCAACCAAGTCTGTCAGCTGCTGAAGTCGCTCTACGTCATCAAACAAGCTCCGAGGTTGTGGCAACAGTACCTGCACGCAAGACTTATCCGCATAGGATTCCACCAGCTACCTCACGACCAGGGCATGTACCGACTACATCCTACTAATCGTCTATGTAGACGATCTGCTCTACATCGGGTCGACTGACGACGTCACTACCTGGTTCGAAGGGGAGCTACAAAAGGATCTCACGCTCACGGTCTCGTCCACCGTCACGCAATATCTCGGCCTCAACATTCAGGAAGAAGAGAACGCAATCTACCTCAGTGCCGCGAAATACGCCGACACCATCGCCAAACGCTTCGCACTCACGCCAACCACCATCTCCACGCCATACCGCTACAGGGCAGGAATCTACAAGGAAGGATCCGCTCCACTAAAGCCCGCCAGCATACACGACTACCAGAGAAAGCTGGGCTGCCTCCTCTTTGCAGCCGTCACCTGCCGTCCGGAACTATCGTACTCCGCAAGTCAGCTCACGACCTACCTCAAGAAACCTGAAGCAGAACACATGGCGGAACTCGACCGCGCTCTCCACTACCTCATCAGCACCCCGACCGTCAGCCTAACCTACCACAAGAACGGAACTACGACACCTAAATTAATCGGCTACGTCGACGCCGATCATGCTGGCGACTCCGACAACAGACGCTCGCGCACCGGCTACATCTATCGCTTCGAACCTATCGGACCCATCTCGTGGCAGTCAAGCAAGCAGGGGTTAATCGCTCTCTCCTCAGCTGAAGCTGAATATATCGCACTCTGCTCGGCCACCAAGGAAGGACTGTACCTTCGCGAACTTCTGGAGGAGGCGAAGCTGGCCCAGTTACCCAGCTTCTCCCTATTCTGCGACAACCAGTCGGCAATTCGCATAGCCAACAAAAATGGATTCGCGAACAGGACGAAGCATATCGCCCTGCGATATTTCTTCGTGAAGGACGAGATCGAGAAGGGGAGACTCGAATTGTCCTACTGCCCCACGTCCGAGATGGCAGCTGATTACTTGACCAAGAAGCTCGGAAAGCAGAAGTTCGAGTACTGCATGCTGCTGACTGGACAGAGCCACGTCACCAGCAGCGACACTCCAGAAGCGAAGGGGAGTGTTGGAAACAATTGACTTAAGCGCCTCTGTCGTGTCGAAACACTAAGTCATAAGCGAAGCAGAACATATCGAAGCATCGGCGAGTCAACCCTCGGAGGTTGAGCAACTGCTGGAGGTTACGCGAAAGTCAAAGGTCAGCGACCTTTGACCCGACAAATACAGCGCGACAGCAAGGACAAACAACTGACTCGTTATTGAACAGTTGCGCGAGTCGTCACTGTATCGAACCGCAACAGCAACAGCAAAAAACAGTTATTAGTTATAACCCTTCATATTCCCTTGTACTCTTATAAAAGCTTGTATCCCTTTGTTTTAATTAATCTACTTTGCCCTCACATACCAGCGCAAGGTGGTTCATAAACTCCTCATTAAACGCTTCCGCTATTACATCATCCCTACCCAGAGTTCAGTCCTGTAAAGATCCTAAGGGCTTTCTCAGCCCAACAATAAATAGCAGGGAGGTGACCAAATTAGGGCTGGAGGTAGTAACATACTTTTCCATACTCTTATATTTTATTTAGCTTGTCAGAGGTTCTGACCACCCTGCGCGTCGTAACTGATTGAGAGGAAACTTTACATCGTTTGGTCGAAATTACTCAACATTTTCCACCCGTTAGCATTACCGAGCACTAGACGACGCTACCAGGAACTGGGCAGAAAAACAAAAACCCTTAGAGAAACTGAACGCATTTTTGGGAGGGATCATCTATAAACACGAGAACGCGCCTATGGTTGATGCATCCCGAGTCGCATATGATTTCGATTGGGTTTGTAAAAACGCTACATTTTTTATGTCGGTTAGACTGCTATATATTTTTGAATAACAAATACGTATTTCTGGTCTAAAAAATATAAACACGATGAGAACTTCCCCAGGCGAATACGACGCGAGCTTCGTATTAGGCGGCAATCATAACCTATACAGAAAACATTAAGTAAAAAAACATCAAAATTTAGTAATTCTCACAATCCCGGTTCGGATTATCAGCCCAGCCACTTGGGCAGCCCGGGGGTATATCCAACGGTTGGTATATCCTGGCCATAATTTGGTCGCCCCCTGCTATTAATCGGCCCCGATTTGATATTTTCCTGATTCTATATGAGCAGTCACAATTGTGTTGTTCTGCATCCATATGATGGGGATGGGAGAAGGGCCGGAGAATGGAAATGGCGATGCTTCTGATGTGGTTCCCGAGGTTGATATCCACCACCACTGGCAAACAAACGACGTGGGAAATTTCCCCTTGTAGGGTGGAGCTTTCTGAAGGAAAATGACGAACTTCACACTCAATTATGCTTGCCCAATCGATAAGTAAATAATGCAGTACCAGGGTATTTAATTGCGTCCACGTGCTTTCTACAGAAAATAAAGAACCCCAACACACACATCTGCCTAGGCTTCAACTACGCAGGGAAAAAATAGATGAAGTTTATTATAATTGTTTATATATTTTTTTGGATTTGCATCCCTATTTAGGTTATACGCTGTACAATGAAGATTATTTCACATGTGGGAGGTTGCGAAGAATCCATGAGTAGCTCTCATACCATGTTACAATCCCAGGTGGGACTTAGCAAATGATCGCTCAGGGTTGATCGCAGGGTAGTGTTGCAGCGGAAGTAGTGAACTCAGGTCAGAGTGAATGTAAATGGCTGAGATGATAATAGCATGCATACATCGAGTTTATATAGAAATACAGGGGAATACGAAACGACCTAGACTAGCCATGTGCTCTAAGGAGTACATTCCCTTATTGCAGCGAATTCAAAACCGTGCGGCGCGGGAACCCGTTTGAAACCTGTTCCCACTCTTTTCACAGTCAAGATAGCAAGCATGGATGGTTGCATTGAATGAAATGTGGGTACTAGTGCTAACCCTAACTTTGGGTTGTACCCCATATGGGCTACCCCACTATAGCCTACACATAACTAACACATATATAGTTTGACACACCCCCATAGGCAAAGTGGGGGAGAACAAGGGGTCACAAGACCAGTCAAGAAAAGCAAAGCAAGCTCGGAGTGGATCACAACGTCACCACACACTCGAGCACAAGCAAAGGGGCCACAAGGCCAGTTCACATGCAGAGGTATACATGCAACAACAACAGTACAGTGATCACTACCTAGCAAGAGTAAACATGCAGGTATACATATATAGATCACAGTACAACCAGAGTCTACAGCAAGTGAGGAAACGTAGGCACCAAGCCTAGAGCAGTGCAGAAGCGCCGATGATCACCACTCGGAAGGGCCTTGGTCAACACATCAGCAGTGTTGGCCCGGGTGGGCACGTGAGCGACACGAAGCTGACCACGCTGCTGCAACTCTCAAGCAAGGAAGTAACACAGAGCGATGTGCTTCGTTCTGTGCTCCAGTCTGTGGTCCTGACACAAGGCAATGACAGCTTGTTGTCGACGTACAGAACTGGAGGAGAACGAGGCCTCTCTCCCAAGTCGGTCAGCAGGTAGGTAAGCCAGCGTAGCTCCTGTGCAGCCATGGCCCCAACGTAGATCTCAGCCTCACAACTGTAGCTGAGAACAGAAGATAAGCGAGTAGGCCGCCAAGAAACAGAGCCAGAGCCAAGGCTGAACGTGTAACCCTGTGACGACCGCTGCGTAGCCAGATCGTCAACCCAAGAAGCGTCTGAGTGCCCAGTGAGGACAACTGAGCTCCGCCCTCCAAGCACGAGCCCCATGCCCGATGTACTGCACAAGTAGTGCAGTACCCTCTTCGCAGCATCCATGTGCACCTTTCGGTGCCTACCAGGAGCCACGTAGCGTGCCAGAAGGCCAAGAGGGTATGCAAGGTCAGGTCGAGTGCAGGTCATCAGGTACATGAGGCAGCCCACTAGCTCTGGGTACGGGCCACTCGGCTCTACGGACTCGTCCGAAGGTGGAGCTGAGAGCGAGTGGCCTTGTAGCCAGAGGAGTGGGCTGTGGTGAGGACCAGGTGAAGCCGAAGCGCTGAAGGACCTGCTGCACCATGTGTGACTAAGTCAGTGTGATGGTGCGGCGTGCTCTGTCCCGGGTGATCTGCAAGCCAAGATAACTGCGCAGCTCACCCAGGTCTGTGCACGTGTGTCTCTTCTGCAGCTCCGACTTCACCAGGGCGAGAGCCTCAGTGTCAGCAGTGGCAAAGACCAAGTCGTCGACGTACACGAGGATGTAGAACGGTGGCAGTGAAGTGTCGGGTGTCGGGTCAGCAGTGGAAGGGGCGAACCCAAGAGCCGCAAGCGTCGTCCTCAGTGTCTCGTGCCACTCACGAGGCGCCTGGCGGAGACCGTAGACCGGCCGACGGAGGCTCCACTGGGTACCAGGAGGGAACGACCCAGTGAAGCCAGGTGGGCGGCGCAGCCAGATCTCCTCGTGCAGACTGCCCTGTAAGAACGCTGTGCTGAAGTCAAGAGAGTGAAGCTCGTAGTCACGCTGAGCGGCAACGTGCAGCAACACCCGAAGAGTGGTCATCTTCGGGGTGGGGGAGAAGGTCTGGAAGAAGTCAACTCCCTTTCGCTGACTGAAGCCTCGTGCAACGTAACGAGCCTTGAAGACATGCGGAGAACCCGGCGGCCGCTTCACCCTGAAAATCCACATGCCATCGACGATGTTCGCCCCAGGAGGGGGAACCTCATCGACGTAAGTGCCTGTGGACTTCCAGGATGCCATCTCCGCGTCCATGGCTGTCTGCCACTGAGAGGAGTATTCACCCGCGATCGCCTCAGCGTAAGAGCGCGATGTCGGGATGTCTGGGGCATCCGGGTCTCCCTCAGGGGCAAGCAGCATGGCCACAAGATGAGGCGCAGCGGCTGCAAGACACTCAAAGTCCTCTTGCCTGTCCTCAAGGACGTCCGTGCCAAGAGCACACTCACCCCCGACGGACGGAGGACAGATAGACGCAGACTCAGCAACAAGACTAGCAGCGATGTCGAGACGATAGGTAGCAGCAAAGTCAACAACCTCAGAGACTAAGGCAGACGCCGCAGCAGACTCAAACGACGGGTCAGTGACAACAGTGGCTAGCAGACGCGTGACAGTAGGGTGAGCAGCACGAACCAGGTCAGACTCAGGGTCCTGAATGTCAGGCAGAGAAGACGCAGGAGGAGACGGTAGGGGAACACGTTGTGGAACAGAGGAAGGACGAAGTGCCATAGCGTGCGTGCCAGGGACAGGAGGCGGACGCTCACGAGGAACACGACGACCAGTGCGACCAGCGCGAACAGGCGAGGCAGGATGAGACGCAGGCTCACGACGCTCTGTAAGCGAGTCTGTCTGCTCAGTGTAAGGAGAAGGAGCAGGCAGTGGTGCGCCGGGCTGTAACGGGAGGCCAGTGGAAGACGAGAGGCTAAGAACCTGGCGAAGCACGGAGTCAGGCGGTGGCAGAGACGACGGTGACGGTGGAGCGAAAAACAGTCGCGACGGTGCAGGGCCACCAGTACCAGTAGCTCCAGCGCCTCCAGCAGCTCCAGAACCTCCAGCTCCAGCGCCTCCAGCTCCAGTGACTCCAGAAGCAGCACCTCCAGCTCCAGCGCCTCCAGCAGCTCCAGCGCCTCCAGCGGCTCCAGAACCTCCAGCTCCAACGACTCCAGCAGCAACACCTCCAGCTCTAGCGCCTCCAGCAGCAGCACCTCCAGCTCCAGGGACTCCAGCAGCAGTACCTCCAGTTCCAGCGCCTCCAGCAGCTCCAGAACCTCCAGCTCCAGCGCCACCAGTAGCAGCACCCCCAAGAACTGGCACCTCCAGCCTCACAGTCCCCAACTCCAGGGTCGACAGGACCAGCGCCAGGGCCTCCAGCAGCAGCACCCCCAGAACCGGCACCTCCAGCTCCAGGGTCTCCAACGCCATGGTCGACAGCACCAGCTCCAGGGCCTCCAGCCCCAGTACCTCCAGCAGGAGCACCCCCAGAGCCGACACCTCCAGCTCCAGGAGCAGTACCAGTCCCGCCAGCTCCAGTACCTCTAGTACGAGCACCTCCAGGACCAGAGATACCAGTACTCCCAGCGCCTCCACGACAAGCAGCTCTAGCAGCACGACTCCTCAGGCGGGTACGCGACGCAAGCCACTCTCGTGCCTGCTGTGGTGAGACAGGCCCGTGTCGTGAAACGAGACCCAGAGGAACGCCAGCAAACTCAACACCCCCAGCTCCAGGGTCGACAGTACCAGCCCCAGGGCCTCCAGCCCCAGTACCTCCAGCCGCAGCACCCCTAGAACCGGCACCTTCAGCTCCAGGGTCTCCAACTCCAGGGTCGACAGCACCAGCTCCAAGGCCTCCAGCCCCAGTACCTCCAGCAGCAGCACCCCCAGAACCGATACCCGGGTACGCGACGCAAGCCACTCTTGTGCCTGCTGTGGTGAGACAGGCCCGCGTCGTGAAACGAGACCCAGAGGAACGCCAGCAGACTCAGCACCCCCAGGCTCCGCACCCCCCGGCACCTCACGGACGGGCTCAGCACCCCCAGACTCTGCAGCCGCAGGCTCAGCACCCCCAGGCTCCGCACTCCCCAGCACCTCACGCGCAGGCTCAGCACCCTCAGAAGCAGCACCCCCAGCAGCACCTCCCGCAGCAGCACCTGAGTCGCTAGTGACCTCAACAGGCTCAGCCAAGGGGGGCGGGTCTACATGAGACACACCTGAAGGAGCCCTGAGGGGGGAGGGGGTCTACCGGAGGGGGACCTGGAGCGAGGAAAAGCGGCAGGGGAGGGAGAGGGGCAGTGTGGTAGGGGAAGAGATGGTAGAAAGGAACCGACTCGTCAAAGGTGACGTCCTGAGAGGGGAAGACACGGCGCGAGGTGGGGTGGTAAAACTGCCAGCCAGGTGCGTCATGGACAAAGCCAAGGAAGACACAGGGAATGGTGAGGGAAGAGAGCTTGTCCGTGGACGTATCGCGGACAAGGGCACGAGCACCCCAGACCCGGAAACGCGACGCATCGCCAACCTCCCCCGTCCAACGCAACATGGGCGAGGTCTCCGGCAAGGAGACACGGGGCCAGAGGTTGAGCTGATGCGCGGCGTACCGGACCGCAAACAGCCACAGAATATTGGGAGCCGCCGCATGGATCAAGGAGGTACGAGCGACCTCCATGACTAAGCCAATGCGGCGCTCAGCTACCCAATTTTGCTGCGGTGAGCCCGGAAGCGTGAACGACTGCTCGATGCCCTCCCCCTGACAGAAGGCCCACAAGAGGTCGGAGGTGAACTCACCACCTCTGTCAGAGTGCAGACGCAGGACAGGAAGGTCCTGGCGGAACCTGCGGCGGAACCGGAGACGAACTGCTCGGATCCAAGGGATCAGGACAGCAGTGACCTCACCCTTGGTGCGCAAGGGGAAGACTGTGGTGTCTGCGAGTAGTCCTCGACAACCAGCAGAAAGTACCACTCACCGCCCTGTCCACGAACGCGGGCTGGGCCCCACACGTCCAGGTGGAGGGTCTGCAGAGGAGCCTCTGTCGGGGGAAACGAGGAGGAGTGAGGAGCAGCGCGCTGCCGCCCCTTGACGCAAGGAAGGCAGGGTGGCGCAGGCGAGGCAGTGAGGGGAGGGAGAGACCTGGGAAGACCGGACACAAGGAGGCGACGGTGCATGCCACGTAGACGTAGCAAGGAGGGGTGACCCAGACGGTGGTGCCAGAGAAGAGTCTGGTGCGACAGGGAGCGACACTCACAGGGGGAGGCTACCAGACCTGACGCAAACATCTGGCCGACAGCAGCTACCTGAGGAGACATAGTCGTCAGTGTGTAAAGACTCGACCCTGGCCGACGGGTGAACGTGGCCAGATGACGGCTAGTCCGGGAGCACATACAGATTGCCACACGCTGTCCTCCAGGGGTAAAGGTGTCAACCCACTGGTCCTGGAGAACTGCGTTGCTCACCAAGTTCGTAGAGAACGAGGGGAGGTGGAAGCCTGTCAGTGAGCCAGACGGAACCGCCGGGCGCGGAAGCACAGTGGTGGACTGTGCAAGAACTGGGCCCCCTGAGGGGTCAGCCAGAGAGAGTGCAACAGGTGCAGTGAGTGGTGTGAGTGCAGTACTGTCACGAAAGAAACAACGGGAAGCACCTGAGTCAAGCGTGAAGGTGTGCAAGGCCTCAGCAGGCGCAGTACCTGAGGAAGCAGACTCGCTAGCACCTAAGCCAGCAGCCTCACTAGCACCTAGAGCAGCAACCTCTATACCGGGGTCGTACTGCACGCACAGGTGACAGTCACGCTCAGCACCACCAGGCAAAGCAGACATGGCAGTAAGGATGGCGTCATAGTCTAAAGCAAGGACAGCAACGCCCGACCTAAGTAGCTCAAGCCAGGGGGGGATCTCAGCCTCGTCACCAAACTCTGTGCGCCAGGCGTCAGTCAAATAGGCGAAGCAGCGGGACTGTGCGTGACCAGGTGTCTCACAGGTCTCACCAGCTCGACGACCTGTGCGAATGACGTACGGGCAGCGACCCGGACTCGGAGACGGCCCACGCTGGTAAAGCCACTCACGAAGCTACCGGGGCGTAAGGGTCGGACGCCGCCGTAGCTGCATCTGGCCACCGCCAGACACTCCGTACCAAACAGCGCCACTGTGACTGCTACTACGGCCGCCACCACTCCCACTGCTGCCACCACCGCCGTCACCACTCACACCGGTACGACAAAGTGAAGACATGGCGGGCAAGCTAGGAGGAGCGCGACCTCTAGGGCAGTACGGAGCGAAGGCAGTACCACGAGTAGCAGCAGCAGCAGTAAGAGCAGCAGGGCGGCGCGCGGCCAGAGCAGGGCGGCGTGCAGCCAGAGCAGGGCAGTAGCAGGTAATAGCTCCTAGGGCAGAAGCACCTAGGGCCTTTTTTGAATAATTATTTTAATTTTATTTAGGGCTTAGCATGTCACACTTATATGCTATAGTCTGTGTAGGCTATAGTGGGGTAGTTCATATGGGGTACAACACTTTAGGGTTTCCTACTTGTACTCCTCATGCTGCTGAATGCAATCACTCATCGTTCTTATTCTCACATGGTATTAGAGCAGAATCGTTCCTAGGGCCCACCGAACGTTCCGCCCTGCCCTAACTGATTTTTTTTTTTTTTTTTTTAAGCTGCCCCTGCGGCCGCGCTGACCTTGCAGCCCCCGTGCTTCCCCTGCGAGCGTGCTGCCCCTGCGACCGTGCTGCCACTGCAGCCGTGCCTGCCCCTACAGCTATGCCTGCCCCTGCAGCCGTGCCTGCCTCTGCAGCCCGTGGGAGCTGCCCCTGCAGCCCGCGCGCCGCCCTCCCGAGCAGATGTGCCTGCCCCTGCAGCCGTGCCGACCCCTGCAGCCCGTGGGCGCTGCCTCTGCAGCCCGTGGGCGCTGCCTCTGCAGCCGTGCCTGCCCCTGCAGCCCGTGGGCGCTGCCCCTGCAACCGTGCTTGCCTTTGCAGCCCGTGGGAGCTGCCTCTGCAGCCCGCGCGCTGCCCTAAACCGTGCTCGTCCCGACGCCCCTGCGGGACCCGCGCGGCGCCCCCCCCCCCCCCCCCCCCCCTTGCTCGTCGCGGCGCCCCCTGGGCGTCGTCCCTGCTCGTCGCGGCGCCCCCGGGGCGTCGCCCCTGCTCGTCGCGGTGCCCCTGCTCGTCGCGGCGCCCCTGCTCGTCGCGGCGCCCCTGCTCGTCGCGGCGCCCCCTGGGCGCCGTCCGTGCTCGTCGCGACGCCCTCGGGGCGTCGCCCCTGCTCGTCGCAGCGCCCCCTGGGCGTCGTCCCTGCTCGTCGCGACACCCCCGGGGCGTCGCCCCTGCTCGTCGCGGCGCCCCCTGTGCGCCGTCCCTGCTCGTCGCGACGCCCCCGGGGCGTCGCCCCTGCTCGTCGCGGCGCCCCCTGGGCGCCTTCCCTGCTCGTCGCGGCGCCCCCGGGGCGCCTTCCCTACTCGTCGCGGCGCCCCCAGGGCGTCGCCCCTGCTCGTCGCGCGCCCCCGGGGCGTCGCCCCTGCTCGTCGCGGCGCCCCCGGGGCGCCTTCCCTGCTCGTCGCGGCGCCCCCGGGGCGCCTTCCCAACTCGTCGCGGCGCCCCCGGGGCGTCGCCCCTGATCGTCGCGGCGGCCCCCCCCTGCAGCAGCTGCCTCGGAGCCCTGCCCTGCAGCAGCTGCCGCAGAGCCCCCTACAGCCGTAGCGGCCCCGCCCTACAGCAGCTGCCGTGGAGCCACCTGTAGCAGACGCGGCCCCGCTCTGCAGCAGCTGCCGCGCAGCCCCCCTGCCGCCGTCGCGGCCCCGCCCTGCTGCAGCTGCCACGGAGCCGCCTACAGCAGTCGTGGCCCCGCCCTGCAGCAGCTACCGAGGAGCCCCCTGCCGCTGTCACGGCCCCGCCCTGCAGCTGTCCCGGCCCCGCCGTCGCCGCCGTCGTGCGCCTACCCTGCTCGCCCGGCGAGTGACTGCCCTTCCTGCCACTGGTGAGCATTTGCCCTACCCGCGCTTCCCGCGTGCCTGCCTTACTAGCGCGCTGCCACACTGCCCTGCCCGTGCTGCTACTACTGTTTCTACTGCTACTGCTGCTGCTACTGCTACTCCTGCTACTGCTGCTCCTGGCGGTGGCCAGATGCAGCTCCAGCGACGTCCGCGTGAGTCCCTCACGCCCCAGCAGCTACGTGAGTGGTACGCTAGTTGGGGTTGTAGGGGTGGCCGCGCTGCTACTCCTGCTACTGCTGCTACTGCTGTTACTGCTGCTACTGCTGCTACTGCGGCTACTACTGCTACTGCTGCTCCTGGCGGTGGCCAGATCCACCTCCAGCGACGTCCGCGTGAGTCCCTCATGCCCCAGCAGCTTCGTGAGTGCTACGCTAGTTGGGGTTGTAGGGGTGGCCGCGTTGCTACTGCTGCTACTGCTGCTACTGCTGCTACTGCTGCTAATGCGGCTACTACTGGTACTGCTGCTCCTGGCGATGGCCGGATGCAGCTCCAGCGACGTCCGCGTGAGTCCCTCACGCCCCAGCAGCTTCGTGAGTGGTACGCTAGTTGGGGTTGTACGGGTGGCCGTGGTGGGAGTCGCCCTGGAGCGGGTCGTTCGGGAGCTTCTTGTAGTGACCAGGTGCAGCCGCAGCAGCGTCCGCGCGCGGTCCTTTCGCCCCAGCAGCTTCGTGAGTGGTACGCTCAGAGTGGAGGGTCATGGAGTACTGCTCGCTGCCCGTACGTCATTCGCACTGGTACTCCGGCTGGTCAGCCTTGCGGAACGATTGGTCACAAGGAGTCCCGCTGCTTCTCCCGTCTGAGCGACGCCTGGCGTACAGAGTTTGGCGACGCGGCTGAGCTCCCCGACTGGGTGGAGCTGCTTAGGCAGAGGGTAGATATCTTTGCTCTTGACTATGATGCTATCCTCACTGCCATGTATGCATTGCCTACTAGTGCTGAGGGTGCCTGTTACCTGTGTGTGCCGCCTGACCCCGGTATAGAGTCTGCTGCTCTAGGTGCTGGTGAGGCTGCTGCTCTAGGTGCTGGTGCGTCTCCTGCTCCAGGTGCCGGCGAGGCTGCTGCTCTAGGCGCTAGTGAGTCTACTGCTCCAGGTGCTGGTGAGTCTGCTCTCTCTAGTACTGCGCCTGCTACGGCCTTGCACACCTTCACGCTTGACTCAGGAGCTTCCCGCTCCTTCTTTCGCGACTGCACCACACTCACGCCACTCACTCGGTCGGTGGCAGTGTCGCTGACTGACCCTTCTGGGGGTCCGGTCCTTGCACACTCCTCCACGGTTCTTCCGTGTCCGGCGGTCCCGTCTGGCTCTCTGTCTGGCCTCCACCTCCCCTCGTTCTCCACGAACTTGGTGAGTGGAGCTGACCTTCAGGACGCGTGGGTTGACCAGTTCACTCCTGGAGGTCAGCGGGTGACCCAATGTTCGTGTACTCGGACAGGCCGGCACCTGGCCACGTTCACCCGTCAGCCTGGGTCGAGCCTGTACACCCTGACTACCGTGTCTCCTCCGGTTGCTGAGTCTGGTCAGGTAGCTGCGTCGGGTCAGGTGTTTGATGCGGCGTCCCGGTCTGGTCCTGAGTCTGCCCCCTGCTCGTGTCGCCTCCTGTCTCACCAGACTCTCCTTTGGCACCACCGCCTTGGTCACCCCTCCCTGCCTCGTCTCCGAGGCATGGCCTCCCGTGTCCTTGTCACTGGTCTTCCCCGGTCTCTCCCTCCCCTTCCCCCGGGGCCTGCCCCTACCTGCGTTCCTTGCGTCGAGGGGCGGCAGCGCGCCGCTCCTCACTCCTCCGAGTTCCCTCCAACGAAGGCTCCCCTGCAGACGCTTCACATGGACGTGTGGGGCCCAGCCCGCGTCCGTGGCCAGGGTCACGAGCGCTACTTTCTGCTGGTCGTTGACAACTACTCGCGTTACACCATAGTCTTCCCCTTGCGCCGCAAGGGTAAGGTCACTGAGGTGCTGATCGACTGGATCCGCGCTGCCTGTCGTCAGCTCAGCGAGAGTTTCGGCTCGGACCTTCCTGTTTTGCGTATGCACTCCGACAGAGGTGGAGAGTTTTCCTCCGACCTTCTGCGAGCCTTCTGTCGTGCGGAGGGCATCCGCCAGACGTTCACGCTTCCGGCCTCTCCGCAGCAAAATGGGATTGCTGAGCGCCGCATTGGCATGGTCATGGACGTCGCTCGTACGTCCATGATCCATGCGGCTGCTCCCCATTTTCTATAGCCGTTCGCGGTTCAGTACGCTGCGCATCAGATCAACCTTCAGCCTCGTGTCTCCTTGCCGGAGACCATACCTACTCTGCGGTGGACGGGGAAGGTTGGCGATGCGTCTGCGTTCCGTGTCTGGGGATCTCGGGCTTTCGTCCGTGACTTGTCTTCGGACAAGCTGTCCTCCCGTGCTGTTCCCTGCGTCTTCCTTGGCTTCCCCCCTGACGCGCCTGGTTGGCAGTTTTACCACCCCACCTCGCGCCGTGTTCTGTCCTCTCAGGACGTCACGTTTGACGAGTCGGTTCCTTACTACCGTCTCTTCCCCTACCGCACTGCCCCCCTTCCCCCCCTGCCGCTCTTCCTCGCGCCAGGTCCTCCCCCGGTAGACCCCCTCCCCCCTCAGGGTCCTGCCCCCTCAGGTGTGTCCCAGGTAGACGCGGTCGAGCCTGTCGAGGTAGCTGTTGACTCTGGTGCTTCTAGGGGTGCTGAGCCTGCGGCTGCCGGGTCTGGGGGTGCTGAGCCTGAGCGTGCGGAGCTTGGGGGTGCTGAGTCAAGGGGTGCTGAGCTTGGGGTTGCTGAGTCTGGGGGTGCGGAGCCTGAGGGTGCTGAGCCTGCGCGTGTGGAGTCTGGAGGTGCTGAGCCTGGAGATCCTTCGGGTGCTTCGTCCCGGCGGGAGCCACTCTCTCCACAGCAGCTGCGCGAGTGGTTTGCTCGCCGTTGGAGCCGTGCTGCTGGAGCTGGTGGTGCTACGGGCGCTGGAGGTCCTCCTGCTGCTGGAGCTGCTGGGGGTTCTGGAGCCACTAGTCCCGGAGGTGCTCGTACTGGAGGTACTGGAGCTGCTGGGCTTGGTGGTGCTGCTGGGGTTGGAGCTGCTGGAGGTGCTGGAGCTGGCGGTACTGCTGGAGCAGGTGCTGCTGGAGGTACCGGGGCTGGAGCTGCTGGCGCTGCTTGGGCTTCTGGTGGTTCTGCTGGAGCTGGAGCTACTGGGGGTGCTGGAGCTGGAGGTGCTGCTGGAGCCGGTGCTCCTGTGGGTGCTGGAGTTGACGCTACTGGAGCAGCTGGAGGTGCTGCTGGAGCTGGTGGTGCTGCTGGAGTTGGAGCTCCCGCTGGGGGTGCTGGTGCTGTCCCTGCTGGTTCTGGAGGCGCTGCGCGGCCGCGGCTGTACTACGTTCCACTCCTTCAGCAGGTTCTTGGTCTCCTGCCTTCAACCGGTCCCGCTCCTTCCTTAGAGTGTCCACCGCCTGACCAGTCGCAGTCACAGTTACAGCCCGCCTCCCCACAGCCTGCTCCTTCTCCTTACACTGGTCCGACCGGAGGACTTGCTGAGCGTCGTGAGCCTGCGTCTCGTCCTGCGTGGCTTGTTCATGCTGCTAGCACTAGTCGTCGTGGTTCGCGTCAGCGTCCTCCTCCTGTCCCTGGCACGCACCGAATGGCTCTGTGCCCTTCTACTGCTCCGCAGCGTGTCCCTCTGCCGTCTCCTCCTGCGTCCTCTCTTCCTGCTCTTGCTGACCCGGAGTCTGACTCCCTTCGTGCTGCTAGTCCTACTGTCACGCGTCTCCTGGCCACTGCTGTCACTGACCCTTTTTTTGAGTCCACTGCTGCGTCTGCCTTAGTTGCTGAGCTTGTCGACTTTGCTGCTCACTGTCGTCTAGACTACATCGCGAGTCTTGTTGCTGAGTTTGAGTCTGTCTGTCCTCCATCCGTCAGGGGTGAGTGTGCTCTTGGCACTGACGTCCTTGAGGACAGGCAGGAGGACTTTGAGTGCTTTGCAGCCGCTGTACCTCATCTCGTGTCCATGCTGATTGCACCTGAGGGAGACCCGGATGCTCCAGACATCCCGACCCCGCGCTCTTACGCAGAGGCGATAGAGGGTCCCTACTCCTCTCAGTGGTGTTAGAGACTAAGGACGGAGTCTATGAAGATTAGGTGCCTAAATTTCTCAAAATCGTTGGTCCCTATTTCTGGACAGAATAGTTGCGCTCACAAGAAACGCCGTCGACGAAAAGTGCACAGTCAAAACTTCACTAAACCCATATATGTTGTAGCCCTACTCCGTGGCTACAATTCCCAAGTTAAAACGTATCAAGAGGTGAAGTAAATCTCGACTTATCAATTTCGGCGCACAGGGGGGTATGCTGCCATAAGAACTTAACTCAATCACAAAGTTCACACAAGTTCACACAAGAGAATTAGAGTAGCACTAAACCAGGTGGAAGGGATAAGGAGGACGAGAGGGAAGGTCCCAAGAGAGTCCCCAACCAAGGAAACCCCATGCCATACAGTTCCCTTCCCCATAGGCAACCCAACTTTGACCTTTGTCACTATCCCAACCTCCACAATCCACCTCAACCCAACTTGGCCACACTTGCCAACCTGGTTTGGTTTCTCCCAACCATTTGGCAGCAACTACAGTAGAAAAGACGAATTTCCCAACCCCCAAAAGTCTGTACCCCATATTGAGTCAACCCCACAACTTCCCATAGTCACCACAACCAAATATCAAAAGCATACGAACTCCAACGTTCGTAACTTTCTAGTTCGTGCTCCGATTGAAGCGATACTTGGTTCCTCGGAAAGCTCTTGAGCAGAGGAGTCACTTCAGATATCTGCTCAAGCCAAATAACATTCACACACACACTCTGAAAAACCAAACCGCACAAAACACAAATTCTTGCACGCACTCACAACACGCATGCAACGCACGAACATATGATGGGAGGCAGACAGACGTGAATGCGAATGGTAGCATCACTCAACAAGTGGCAGTCACCCATGGACGCAGAGATGGCATTCTAGAAGTCCACAGGCACCTACGTCGACGAGGTTCCCCCTCCTAGGGCGAACATCGTCAGTGGCATGTGGATTTTCAGGGTGAAGCGGCCGCCGGGTTCTCCGCCTGTCTTTAAGGCGCGTTACATTGCTCGAAGCTTCAGTCAGCGACAGGGAGTTGACTTCTTCCAGACCTTCTCCCCTACCCCGAAGATGACCACTCTTCGGGTGCTGCTGCACGTCGCCGCTCAGCGTGACTACGAGCTTCACTCTCTTGACTTCAGCACTGCTTTCCTACAGGGCAGCCTGCACGAGGAGATCTGGCTCCGCCGCCCACCTGGCTTCACTGGGTCGTTTCCTCCTGGTACCCAGTGGAGCCTCCGGCGGCCAGTCTACGGTCTCCGCCAGGCGCTCCATGCGTGGCACGACACACTGAGGACTACGCTTGCGGCTCTTGGGTTTGCTCCTTCTACTGCTGACCCGTCGCTGTTTCTGCGCACCGACACTTCGCTGCCGCCGTTCTACATCCTCGTGTACGTCGACGACTTGGTCTTTGCCACTGCTGACACTGAGGGACTCGCCCACGTGAAGTCGGAGCTGCAGAAGAGACACATGTGCACAGACTTGGGTGAACTGCGCAGCTATCTTGGCTTGCAGTTCACCCAGGACAGAGCACGGCGCACCATTACCTTAACTCAGTCACACATGGTGCAGCAGGTCCTTCAGTGCTTCAACTTCACGTTCTCCTCGCCTCAGGCCATTCCTCTGTCTACGCGCCACTCGCTCTCAGCTCCACCTTCGGATGAGTCCGTAGAGCCGAGTGGCCCGTACCCAGAGATTTTTGGCTGCCTCACGTACCTGATGACCTGCACTCGACCTGACCTGGCATACCTTGTTAGCATCTTGGCACGCTATGTTGCTCCTGGGAGACACCGACCAGAGCACATGGCTGCAGCTAAGAGGGTGTTGCGCTACCTGTGCAGTACGTCGGGCATGGGGCTCGTGCTTGGAGGACGGGCTCGAGTTGTCCTCACTGGTCACGCAGACGCTTCTTGGGTCGACGACTTGGCTACGCAGCGGTCGTCACAGGGTTACACCTTCAGCCTTCGTTCCGGCTCTGTTTTGTGGCGGTCTACCCGCTCGTCTTCTGTTCTCGGCTCTAGTTGTGAGGCTGAGATCTACGCTGGGGCCATGGCTGCACAGGAGTTACGCTGGCTCACCTACCTGCTGACCGACTTGGGAGAGGCGCCTCGTTCTCCTCCTGTTCTGTACGTGGAGAACAAGGCCATGCTGGCCTTGTGTCAGGAGCACAGACTGGAGCACAGAACGAAGCACATTGCTCTGCGCTACTTCTTTGCTCGAGAGTTGCAGCAGCGTGGTCAGCTTCGTCTTGCTTACGTGGCCTCTCGGGCCAACACTTCTGATATCTTTACCAAGGCACTTCAACCTAGTGATCATCAGCGTTTCTGTACTATGCTAGGTCTTGTGCCTACCTTGCTTACCTCTTGACTTTGTTTGTACTGTGATCTATATAAACCTGCACCTGCATGCTTACCCTTGCTAGGTTGAGATCACTGTCTTGCTTGTTCACCTTGCTTTATAATCCTGCATGTGAACTGGCCTTGTGGCCTTGAACTGGTGCTCAGAATGTGTGGTGACGTTGTGATCCACCCTGAGCTTGCTTTGCTTCTCTTGACTGGTCTTGTGACCTCCTGTTCTCCCCCACATTGCCCATGGGGGTGTGTCACACTTCTATGCTATAGTCTGTGTAGGCTGTAGTGGGGTAGTTCATATGGGGTACAACACTTTAGGGTTTCCTACTTGTACTCCTCATGCTGCTGAATGCAATCACTCCTCGTTCTTATTCTGACATCTAAGGGCGCTGGCGCAGGGCAGGGCGCTAGCGCAGGGCAGGGCGCCGGCGCAGGGCAGGGCGCTGGCACAGAGCAGGGCGCTGGCGCAGGGCAGGGCGGTGGCGAAGGGTGACGCCAGGCAGGGCAGGGCAGGGCATGCGCTAGGCAGCGCGACGCGGGGCAAGGCAGGGCGTGCGCGGGGCAGCGGGACGCAGGGTAGTGGGGTAACGCGGTAACCGCAGCTGGAAGCTAAGTATGGTGGGCCCGAAAAAAAAAAAAAACGGTCCTACGGACCTACTGATCTGAAACCATGTCAAGATAGCAAGCAGGGATGGTTGCATTGAATGAAATGTGCGGAGATAACTACTACAACGGGAGCTAGACTACGGGCTAGGTACGGGTGCTCATGTGATCTCTACGTTCGTTGGTCCTTAGTCGTTTCCTAGTGCACACACTGCTTGCTAGTTCACGGGGTAAGTTGGCAAGAGTTTCACTAGAAAACGTTGACAACAATAGTACAATTAGGTTGGCAAGACAAGACTACATCAGAGCTAGCATTCAGGTCGGTCGATTGCCAGCGCAGCATGGTCGACCGCGTTCCAGCAGTGCAAAGTCGACGGCGTGCCAACGCTGCAGGTCGACGGCGTGCCAGCGTTGCTCCCGCAGAACAGCAGCGCACCAGCTTCGCAGGTGCTCGCAGATGATTGGCGTGCTGAGCCTCGTCACCTGCACAACGCACACACCAAGTCATCCTCGTGCTGACGACTCCACCTGATCCGCCACGTCGACCTTGGGATACCACCACCGAGGTCAGTCTCGCCAACATCGCCTGGGCGACCGTCGCACTCTTTCGCAGAACCTCGTCACCCAGGTAACCTGGTCGACCGGGCAACCACGACGACCAGGTGCTCCTGTATGTGCCCGTCGACCTCCCAAGTCGACGTTCACCTCCATTCGACCTCACCAGGTCGACCACACCCCTGGTCGACCAGCTCCAGGTCGACGTCACTCCTGGTCGACCAGCTCTACGTCGACCAGCTCCACGTCGACCAGCAGAGTCGTCAGCCGACCACCCAAGTCGGCTACCAGAAGTCGGCGCCGACTTCCGGGCCGACCTCTTGAAGTCGGCGACCTCCCAAGTCGGCGACCTCCCAAGTCGGCGACCTCGCAAGTCGGCGACCTTGCAAGTCGACGACCTTGCTAGTCAGCGACCTTGCAAGTCGGCGACCTTGCAAGTCGGTGACCTTACAAGTCGGCGACCTTGCAAGTCAGTGACCTTGCAAGCCGGTGACCTTGCAAGTCGGTGACCTTGCAAGCCGGTGACCTTGCAAGTCGGTGACCTTGCAAGTCGGTGACCTTGCAAGTCGGTGACCTTGCAAGTCGGTGACCTTGCAAGTCGGCGCCGACTTCCAGGTCGATGTGCCACATCGCCGACCACCAAGTCGGCGGCATTGCAGTGGCCCCGTGCAAGTCGACCAACCCCGTCGACCAGCTCGCCCAAGTCGGCGTCGCCCACTGCAACAAGTCGGCTGTACCTCCCGTACACCCAACTACGAAGTCGGCTCCGCCCAAGCGAGGACGGGGCCAACAGCAACTCCCGTTGACACTCCCCTGCCGCGTTCACGCTTGGGCCCCCAGCCCACATGGCATCACTGCTCGAAGAATAGCTCGTCGGCGTGCACCCAACACACAGCACGCCGGTCACCGCACCAGCCATGCAGGAGGGCATGGCACCTACTGCTGCACGTCGTTGTCCCCGTCGCCCACGTCGACCAAGCGCACCTGGCCAATGGCAACGGAGCACCGGTTGAAGGCCAGATAGTGCAGCGCCTTCGTCAGGAAGTCGGCCGGCTGGTCAGCGGTCGGGATGTACTTCAGTGAAAACTTCCCACACTTCACCATATGCTGCAGCCAGGCCTGCCGCCGCTCCATGTGCTTGAGGTTGCCCGTCAACCCCATGCCCTCGGCGACTGTGATTGCCGACTTGTTGTCCACTCGAAGGACGGTCGGCTTCTCGGCATCCAGTTGCCGGAACTCGGCAAGGAGGAAGCGAAGTCGGCGTCCCTCCTTGCCGGCTTTGGTGGCCGCCACATACTCCAACTCGGTCGACGACAACGTCGCACACTTGATGCGCTGGCTCGACCAGGAAATTGCGGCCCCTCCGTAGACGAACACGTAGCCACCCGTGCTCGTCCTGTTCTGCTTGTCACTGGCGTCGTCGGCGTCCACGTAGCCGATCAGCTCCAGCGACTCAGGTCCACCGCCAAACTCCAGGGCGGTGTCACGCGTGTTGGCGAGGTAGGCGAGGCAGCGGTCGACCTCGCGCCAGTGCTGGTCGCTCCTCACCGTGAGGCCGCTCCCCAGCTTGCTGCAGGCGCGTTGTCCGGCCTCGTCGTCGTCGCCGCAAACTGCAGCGAGCCGACCTTCTGCCGGTACTCCTCCTCCTGTCGCTCCTGTGCCTTCTCATCGTCAAAGGTGAGCTCGGCGTAGGCGTCGACCGAGACCAGCGTCTTCGGGGTGCGCCCGGTCTGTTCCTCGTCGATGAAGCGGCTACGCAGCTTATCGGCGTAGCCCTGCTGGTGCAGCCACAGCTTCCCCGCCGACCTGTCGCGGACGATCTCCAGCCCGAGGTACTTCTGCACCGGCGAGATCTCACGTAGCTCGAAGGCGGACTCCAGCAGCCCCTTCAGCTCCTTCAGCATCTCGGTGCTGCTGCTGGCGGCGAGCAGGTCATCGACGTAGACCAGCACCCAGTAGGCCACTTCGTCGTCGCCGACCTTGAAGTACAGAGCCTCGTCGACCTGGCTCTTCTTCCACCCGGCGCCGACCAGCACGTCGTTGAGCGCCAAGTACCACAGCAGCGCCAAGGCGTTCTTCATGTCGAGCTGCATTAGGTTGAGGTTGAGGACGGCGACGATGCTGAGGAAGATCCTCAGCGTGACGTAGCTGCCCACCGGCGTGAACGTCTCGTCGTAGTCGGCGCCGTACACCTGCGTGAAGCCCTTCACGACCAACCTCGCCTTCTCGCGCTCGACGGTGTCGTCGACGTGGTACTTCATCGTCAACACCCACCGGTTCTTCATGATGTTGGCCCCCGGCGGGCGTTCGACCAGCTCCCAAGTGCCCATGTTGATGAGGCTACGGATCTCCTCCTCCATGGCGGCTTTCACCGCCGGGCCCTTCCAGCTCGCCAACGCCTCCTTCACCGTCATCGTCGAGATGTCCCAACGGTGTTCGGGGCCGGCCAGCATGTCAGGGTCGAGCTCCGGAAACTCCTCATCCTCCTCGGCGTCATCGTACAGCAGGTCGTCGTCGTCCACGTCATACACCGTGGTGAAGGCAGCGGGGACGAAGAAGTCGGGTGGCCTCCGAAGTCGGCCTGACTTTCGGGGTTCAGGCTGAACCTCCACCACGTCGCTGTCGGTGGACTCCTCGGCGTCCCCTCCTTCGTCACCGGCTTTGCTGCCCTCGTCGCCCTGCTGCACCTGGGTCGGCTTCCTGGACGACTTCTCCCCTGTGGTCGGTGTCAGATTATATATTTTATATATTGCTGTACAACTGCTTGTAGCTGTAGCTGTAGTGTAGTTATAGTGCATTGCTGTTGGTGGTGCACCTTTTGTTCACTATATGTTCTTCACATTCTCTAGTGAAACCAACTCATTCTCGATATTCTCCTTGCCTCAATCTACTCGACTCCCGCTTGGCCTAGGCTCCCTAGCCTAGGCCCTTCACCCGACGTTCCTAAGCTTACGTTCGTTCGTTGACATGGTATCGAGCTACTAAGATCCTGACCTAAGTTTTATCGAGCTACTAAGATCCTGACCTAAGTTAATGGGCCCACCCAATCGCGGCACGGCGCTCGTTGCGACGGGCGCGACGGCGAGCTGGCCGCGTTTCCCTCGTTGCCAGCCCGTCATTTTTCCCTCGTCACTCGTCGCTAAATCCGCCGTGTCGCTCGCGACCGTCACGATGGCGAGACCCGTTCCCCCCGTTGCAGTCCCCGTCGAAGTCCCCGTCGCGGCTCATCATCGCGCTGCTGTTGCGGCCCTTTGTCTTACTCGTTGCGACACTCGGCGAGCCCACGTTTCAACCATATGTCGCTCCTCCCCGCCCGTCCGTACGCTCCCAACCGCCCGTCGTCAGAGCCCCGCCGCTCGCAGCCACATCCCCGCCACCCGTCGTCACCTCCTCGTCGTCCGTCGTCAGTGTTCCGCCGCCCGTCGTCAGCTCCACGCCGCCCGTTGCGCACCAGCAGATTTCCCCGCCCGCCCTCTGTTGGCCCCTCTGCTACTGCAGCGGCTGCACATTCCGCGACTGCAGCTGCCGTGCCGTCGCCTTCCCGTCGCCTTCCCCTCTGCGACTCCGGCTGTGAGGGGGGAAGTGGTGTGGAGGGGGTGGCCGCCGTGAGCCCCTGCAGCACCACCCTCTGCCCTGCCTCTCCCCTCCCGCGGCTGCTGCTGTGGTGGGGAGGTGGCGGGGACGAGGGGGTGGGGGGGCTGGCTGCCGTGTGAAGGACAATGCAGGGACTACTGTGGGCAGGGCAGGGGTGTGGAGGAAGGAAGGGGGGAGGGAGTGCGGTTCCAGGGGGCGGCTGAAATGGGGGGTGCGGTTAAAGGGGGGGTGGTTGAGTGGGTGTGGGGATTTTAGGTTTCGTAAGAGGGGTCGCCGCGCTTGGCTCCCCCCCCACCTCCTCCCCTCACCACTCTCTCACCTCCCCCTTTGTAAAAGGGGAAGAGGGTTTCGCCACGGGTGGCTCCCCCTCACCTCCTCTCCTCATCCCTCTCTCTCTCACCTCCTCCTTGGTACTTCTCTCCTCTCCTCTCCTCTCTCCCTCTTGCCTCCTCCACCTCACTTACCTCTCTGACGTCTTCAATTGTGCCAGCTATACCCATTCAGGGGGTGTTTCCTGCACTTGGTTCTTGCTTCAGGCAGTTAGGGGGTGTGTTAGATTATATATTTTATATATATCTGTACAACTGCTTGTAGCTGTAGCTGTAGTGTAGTTACAGTGCATTGCTGTTGGTGGTGCACCTTTTGTTCACTATATCTTCTTCACATTCTATAGTGAAACCAACTCATTCTCGATATTCTCCTTGCCTCAATCTACTCGACTCCCGCTTGGCCTAGGCTCCCTAGCCTAGGACCTTCACCCGACGTTCCTAAGCTTACGTTCGTTCGTTGACAGTCGGCTCGTCTGCCGACTGCCTGGTTGCCGACTGCTCCGTGGTCGGCTTCACCTCTGCCTGCTTCGCCGACTTCACCCAAGTCGGCTGCACCTCCTCAACCTGATCCTCCCCTGTCAACGTCGACTTCACTCCCACGTCGACTTGCCGCTCGTCACGTTGTCCACCGGCGATGCCCATGGCCGGTGCCGAAGGCGACGTCCCACGACTCCCCTCATCGCCGGAGGCCGACTCAGAAGTCAGCCCGCGCAGGTCGGCCACGAGGGGAGGGTCAGGGGTCGGAGGGGAAGGGGATGAGGAAGGAGGGTGGACGTCCTCGACGTCCTCAACAACAAGCTCACCGACCTCGGCGAGTAGAGGCAGCGTCGCCGTCGAGGTGTCAGTCGGCAGGGTGGTCGGCGTCCGTCCTGACACCGGCCCGTGCTCCGACTTCCACTCGGCCAGCGACAGATCCTCGTAGAACACCACGTCCGACGTGGTGACCACCCGGTTGTCGGCGATGTCGAGGAGCTCCCAGCCCTTGATTTCCTTCGACACGCCGAGGTGAAGGCCCCACCTGGCCTTTGGCTTCAGCTTCCCACCACGATGCTGCTCGGGGACGAGGAACTGCGCCATGCAGCCCCACACCCGCGCCAGCGACAAGTCGGGCTTCTGCCCGGTCAGCAGCTGGTACGGCGTCGTCCCTGACGGCAACGTCGACCTCTCAAGGCAGTTGCGGACCCAGACGGCCTGCCGCAGAGCGAGGTGCCACCAGTGGTGCTGCACGCCCATGTGCAGCAACATCGTCCGCACCGACTCCACCACCGTCCTCATCTCCCGCTCCGCCATGCCGTTCTGCTGCGGGGTGTACGGGCAGGTAAGGTCGTGGACGATCCCCTTGCCGTCCACGAAGTCGGTGAACTTCTTCCCGAGGAACTCCCCTCCTCAGTCGGAGCGAAGCATCAGCACCGACTTCTTCGTCTGCCTATCCACCAACACCAGCCACTTCTGGAACTCCAGCAGCACATCCGACTTCTTGGCGACCGGCCTCACCCACACGTAGCGGGTCTTGCGGTCCTTGAGCAGCAAGAAGTACAAGCTGCCGTCCTTGGCAGCCACGCGGAACGGCCCGCACAGGTCGATGTGCACGACGGCCAGCACGTTGTCGGCGTTGGAGCCTCGGTCGGGGAAGGTGTGCCGCGCCAGCTTCCCGCCGACGCACGACGGTGAGTCGGCCCCCGTTGTCGACTTGAGGTCCAGCTTAATGGCGACCTCGTTCTTCGCCGAGCTCCATATGATGTCCATGCCGGCGTGCGCAAGTCTCACCTCCGTCGTGGGCGACGTCGACCTCGTTGAGCAGGGACGCAGGTCGGTGCAGAGGACACGCCCGGAGTACGTCGCCCGACCGAGCACCTCTCCCGCCGCCGAGACGAGCAGCATCCCGTCGCCGTCCTCCTGTAGCTTCACGCCGTGCTCCTTCAGCTGGCCGGACGACAACAGGTTTGCCCGCACACCCGGGACGTACAGTACGTCGGGGATGAGCACCTGCTTTCCGGCCTCCCCTTGCAGGGCGACTGTGCCGCGGCCCTGGACGTCCTGAAGTGCCCCATTGAAGCCACGCACGTGCTTGATGGAGCTGCTCGGCTGCAGGTCGACGAAGACTTCCTTCGTCCCCATCAGGTGGTGGGAGCAGCCGCTGTCGAGGAGGACCACCGCTGGGTTCGCCTGCACAGCTGCCGCCACCGCCTGGAAGTCCTCTCCGGCCTCCGGCGCCAGCGAGACTGTCGATTCCACGACGCCGACCAGCGAGCACGACGCCGTCTTGTCGTCCCGCCCTTTGCCGCCAGCAGAGGAGTCGGCGTCCTTCGCCGAGGTCGACGTCGTCGACTGCTTCTCCTTGCGTGGCTTGTTTCCTCCTCGACGAGGATGACGACTGCCAGACACCCCGCGGCCTCCCTTGGCGTCGTCGTCGTCGGAGTCACTGCGGTCGGGGCACTCGAAAGAGAGGTGGTCGGGGTCGCCGCATAGCCAGCACTCCCGACGTCGACCTCCTCCTCCTCGACCGGTGTCCTTGGTCGACCTCTTCTTGTTTACTTCCTTGGCCGACTTCCAGCCACTGCTACCACCGCCGCCAGGCTGTCCGCCCTGCCCTGGTCGACCTCCTTGCTTCGCTGGGGCGACGAAGTGCATCGCCTCGTCTTGCAGGATGTACGAGGTCAAGTTGTCCTCGTTGAGCGTCGTCCTCGTGCTCGGCGCCATGGACAGCCGCTTTAGGAGGTTGTAGCTGCTTGAGAGGCCCTGCATGACGTGGGTGACGTACGACGCCGTCGAGTACTGCGCGCCGGCCATCCTGATGGTGGCGAGAATTCGCCGGGCCCGGTTGCAGTAGTCGGTCGCCGTCTCCTCGTCGCCCATACGTAGGTGCGTCAGCTGCCCCTCCAGCTGGGCGATGAACAAGTCGTCGGTGACCTGGTAGGTCGACTCGATGAAGTGCCACGCCCGGTGGCCGGCGTCGAGGTACTCTCGGCACCACTTCAAGGCGATCTGCACGCCCGGCGAGCAGCACCGCGAGATAACCGTGAAGGTCAACAGCTGCACGGCGCGAAACTCCGCACGCAAGTCGGGGTCGTCCGGCGTCGCCATGGTGCCTCGAGCAAAGCTGATGGGGCTCGATGGCTTCCTTCCAGGTGAGTATGTCAGGTCGACCAGTGAGCGGCGGGGTGACCAAGATCCTGTCCGGCGTGAACTTGAAGTAGCCGTAGCTCGGTGCAATCCCGCCCGCCGTCACCTGGGTCGCCGACATTGGCGACAACCCACTCCGTCGACCTCCGACGTTGCCATGCGAGGAGCCTGCAGCCGCCGACGGCCGCACTCCCTGCACCTGAACGCCGCCGACTTCATCGGCGTGTATCACACCTCTCTGCCTCGACGTGCCTCCCGCACTACTGCCGACCTGGTCACCACCGGCGTTGACGCCCACGTCGACGCCGACCTCTGTGTTCACCGGTCGAGGAGACGCAGGTCGAGAAGGGTGCAACGTCGCCCACATGGTGCGAATGCCAGCCTCCACAATCGCCCAGGGGATCGTTCCATACTCCTGGTCCCCATGGCGTGTCCTCGCGTCCTCCAGCTGTGCTTCCAGGGTCTCCATTCCCTAGGCGTCACCTACGCGCACGCTAGTGACTGCACAGCTGCCGGCCTACGAACAACTTAGGTAAGTGACCTCTACGTCGACCTGACGGAAAGGTAAGTCGTGTGCCGTCCACGCTCACCGCACCATGCGGAGATAACTACTACAACGGGAGCTAGACTACGGGCTAGGCACGGGTGCTCGTGTGATCTCTGCGTTCATTGGTCCTTAGTCGTTTCCTAGTGCACACACTGCTTGCTAGTTCACGGGGCAAGTTGGCAAGAGTTTCACTAGAAAAAGTTGACAACAATAGTACAATCAGGTTGGCAAGACAAGACTACATCAGAGCTAGCATTCAGGTCGGTCGACTGCCAGCGCAGCATGGTCGACCGCGTTCCAGCAGTGCAAAGTCGACGGCATGCCAACGCTGCAGGTCGACGGCGTGCCAGCGTTGCTCCCGCAGAACAGCAGCGCACCAGCTTCGCAGGTGCTCGCAGATGATTGGTGTGCTGGGCCTCTTCACCTGCACAACACACACACCAAGTCATCCTCGTGCTGACGACTCCACCTGATCCGCCACGTCGACCTCGGGATACCACCATCGAGGTCAGTCTCGCCAACATCGCCTGGGCGACCGTCGCACTCTTTCGCAGAACCTCGTCACCCAGGTAACCTGGTCGACCGGGCAACCACGACGACCAGGTGCTCCTGTATGTGCCCGTCGACCTCCCAAGTCGACGTTCACCTCCATTCGACCTCACCAGGTCGACCACACCCCTGGTCGACCAGCTCCAGGTCGACGTCACTCCTGGTCGACCAGCTCTACGTCGACCAGCTCCACGTCGACCAGCAGAGTCGTCAGCCGACCACCCAAGTCGGCTACCAGAAGTCGGCGCCGACTTCCGGGCCGACCTCTTGAAGTCGGCGACCTCCCAAGTCGGCGACCTCCCAAGTCGGCGACCTCGCAAGTCGGCGACCTTGCAAGTCGACGACCTTGCAAGTCAGCGACCTTGCAAGTCGGCGACCTTGCAAGTCGGTGACCTTACAAGTCGGCGACCTTGCAAGTCAGTGACCTTGCAAGCCGGTGACCTTGCAAGTCGGTGACCTTGCAAGCCGGTGACCTTGCAAGTCGGTGACCTTGCAAGTCGGTGACCTTGCAAGTCGGTGACCTTGCAAGTCGGTGACCTTGCAAGTCGGCGCCGACTTCCAGGTCGATGTGCCACATCGCCGACCACCAAGTCGGCGGCATTGCAGTGGCCCCGTGCAAGTCGACCAACCCCGTCGACCAGCTCGCCCAAGTCGGCGTCGCCCACTGCAACAAGTCGGCTGTACCTCCCGTACACCCAACTACGAAGTCGGCTCCGCCCAAGCGAGGACGGGGCCAACAACAACTCCCGTTGACAAAATGTGGGTACAAGTACGAACCCTAACTTTGGGTTGTACCCCATATGGGCTACCCCACTATAGCCTACACAGAACTGACACATATGTAATTTGACATTCACATCAAATGTTTCTGCCTGCATCGGTCTTGATCAGACGGTTGCTGCATCGCTTCGAGTCTTCCGAGTCCTCGACTTCGTACTCGGTAGAGTCGGCTCCTGAAGCATATAGGAATGCCTTCTCATATGATTTTATATCGCAACAGTTTCCCCCCAGAATCTGGTCCTGCCTTGGAACAAACGATCCTTTGCCCCGTTGCATATTTATTTATCGCATGCACCCTGAGTTGCGATGCTCTTGTTGGCACGCTGCATTACTCATCAGAGTCTTGCATTTTTTATTTTGCCCTAGATATCAGGATAAAGCCTAAAGATACCCTGAAACTTTAAGATGGCCATATAGTTTTGCCCTGAAAAATCAAGGCATGTTTTTACCTCTTCAAAAGTTGCCCTGAGGCCTCGGGATGCCCTAAATCCTAGCACAGGCCCTGGTATATAGTACTGGTACTTGTAATTGCAATCACGCGTCAGCTTTTAGAGGCACAAATTTGAATTCAGACACACTGTTTATGTCTGATTTGAAATTTGCACACGAGGGGTGTTTTTTCGAAACGAATATAAGAACCCCCTGCCCAATTTTCAGCCGTACACCCTAAATAATAGATTCATAGTTGATAGATAAGTATACCTGGGACTTAAAAACCCCTACCACCTAAATGTTCACCCTTGGTTTTTTTTTTTTTTTTTTTTTTTTTTTTTTTTGGGTGAATTTGTAGAAAGTCCCCCGAGTCATATAGCCGGCATAATATGGTACTTACGATAAGGAGAACCCTGGACATGCTATTCCACACTTGGGTCCCATTAGACAAATGTCTCCGCCGACCACAAAACCAGGATGTGAAAACTGTACGCGTCACATCCCAATCATCACGAGTGAGAGGGAGGCAATAGCAGCACCACCAGAGAGGTTGATGGCAGCAGCTATGAGCATGGAAGGGGCAGTTGCTGATGGGGCCTTAGGTGTTGGTGCTGCAACTGACACTTGGCCTGCAGTTGATGCTGGCGCTTCAACTGATGCTGATGCTTCAACTGATGCTAGCGCTTCAAGTGATGCTGGCGCTTCAACTGATGCTGGCGCTTCAACCAATGCTGGTGCTTCTGTGGGTGCTGACACTGGAATAAGGGCATATATATACATCGGACGTAGTTAAAACATAACCTGCAAGGCAAACCTACTCTGAGGACCAGATTTTTATGGAAGGTTTCATTCGAGTCGATGTGGCATCGCTCTTTTGCGTGTGTGTGTGCTGTTGTTGCAGAAAAGGGACTTACATGTATGGGGTGTGCAGGAGGAGCAGAAGGAGAAGCAGAGGCGGCAGAAGCTGGTGGTGTTTCTCTGCTGCACCACACACTTGCTGCCCTCTGCAGGGCAGGTCAGCCCCATGCCCAAGACGTTCCTGCGGGCGAGTGGGGAAGGACAAGAACGGGAGAAGGGAGGAAAGAATACACAAGCGTTCAAATTTCGGGAATCAATTTCTATCTGTGAGGAGAAAACCTGCTGGAGCCGGTAAAATATCAACAAGTGCCTAAACAAGTACAATTACCTGCTGAGCATACCTTGTCGATCAACGTACGCCTGGGCTATCAACAAGTGACTGAACAGCCAATTCTTGATCCCAAGAACGTGCTAAATGTAAATCCCCTGTTCGCAGAGCTTCTTTTGTGCGGTTCTGTCAGCAAATCTTCTACCCCGTCGAGACAAGACCGGATACAGCTTCTCGTCAACCAAGAATACGTGTAGATAGAAACACAAGCGCTATGAAGAGCAGTCAGACGTAGGCTTGTAGTGGGCGGGGAGGGGACATGTTGTGCTACTCACAGGGACATCAGATTGAGAAGTCTACCCAGGCCAGCAGGTATGGGGCCACTCAAGTTGTTGCCTCCAAGGCCCCTGCCATGCCATGCCATGCCATGCCATGCCATGCCATGCCATACCACACGTGCATGCCAGCAAACAAAGTGCATCAGAATCTTCCAATGATGTCTGAAAATCCGTGGTGCGATCCCACATTGTGGAATGCGACAAAAGGTGCAACCTTGGCTGATGCTGTCAACCTTGCTAGGCCAAGACAAGGTGTGCGCAACCCGTGTTTCAAGGTGGCATCCGGACCCTTCTCAAACATCCCTGCTGCATAACAACACCACTTCCTTGTGCTCTAGCGGACTGTTTGTGGCTCACAGGTGCTGCAGCGACGCAAGGCGGGAGATGGAGTCAGGGAGGGAGCCGCTGAGCTGGTTGTCACTCACATCGCTGGGGATTGGATGGGACATGGTGGTGGTGGGTGGTTGTGGGAAGGGTAAGGAGGGGAGAGAGTGCAGGGGGGTGGAGGGGAGAGGGGGAAGGAAGCAAAGGGAATGAGGATCCAAGGAAACTTGTCACTCTGCTCAAATAACACGTGATGCTGGCACGTGGCTGTTAAATGGGTCCAAATACAACAAAAATAGATTTAAGGGGCACACAAAGCACGGGGTGAAGGAGGACGAGGCGGTGATCTCACAGCACACGTAGCAAAGCGGTTTTCCACGAAGCGAAGTTGGGAAGGGGGCCGGAGAATGCATTCCCTTGCAGCTCACTGTATGCACACATACGTTGCATGAGATGGGGAATGGGGGTGAAATCAGTACTGTGTACGTTTATGGATGCACATACAGAACGAGCGTTGCTGCCGTTTTTGAGTGACATTATTCAAGAGACAACGAGACAGCATATCATTGCAACACGAACCTTCATACCTCCATCCATACCGGAACTGGAGCAAGTGAATTCAAGGCATGCTTACAGGGAAGTGAGGTCTGAGGAGGCGGCAGCAGTAGGAAGAGGCCCCTGGAGCTGGTTGTGAGCCATGGAGCTAGAAAGGGCGCATGGTCGATGGTGGGTGGAAGGACGTGACGAAGATGGTAGCATGCATCAGAAGCAACGTGCTGGAGTGAGAAGTGAGCCATTCAGTTGCCTGTGCAATGTCCAAATGCATGCCTCATGAGTTTCCACCTATTGTTCCAGGTGCCGTGTGCACCATCCCATGGCCAGGTGCATGCACACCATCCTGCTAGCGTGCTCGGCTCTCTCTCTCCATTCCAGAAGGGGTAGAGTGGCACAGCATGACACAACACGGCACAGCAGACAGAATTGGAATAATGTGTAGCCTGCTAAGCCATTATGCTTAAACACGTTAATGGTTGGGTAAACAAATTGTGGGGGGTCCTCCACACCCTTGTGTTGGTCAATCCAATCACAAACAGGCACCAATGTTACCAACACCATTACCTCACATGCATAAGATGGACACTGCGAATGAACTCATAATCAGATCTCCAGGAACCAATTAATCGTCTTACTCCTTTTGGTTCTCACTTCACTGTGAAAGCTCTCTGCAACTTACTTGATCAGTGTGGCGAGTTACCAGTTCCCTTGGACACAGCTGCATGCTATGTAAGGGTCTCCATAGCTACTGAATCCTGGTTGGCATTGGCCTTGTCAAATCTCAAGAGAGCTTGTGGGGAAGCACCTGAGGGTCGAGACTCAGTTTAGCAGCCCATAGTCAGCCCAGACCCAGAGTGGTGTTGAACCACACCTTCATGTGGCAGTCCTTACCTCATGAATTATCTCATGGCCAGGTGCATGCACACCTATGTTGGCATATACGCGTATAGCATATATACCCGCGTCGTATATACGCTAGCGTGTACACGCTAAACCCTTGGGCCTCAGTTCTGGAATACGTTTTTTTGGGGGGTTAAAAAAAATTACCCGGGCAGGGTGAAAAATAAAAGTGCTCCCTATAGTCACTAAGGCGTCCCCTAGCAATCTCCTGATTTCGAAAGGTGGGTGAGGTGGGAGGTGGAGTTGACATAGTGGGAATAGTGGGCGGTCACTCTGCTGGAAGCGGGAATGCATATGAAATGATGAGCAGTTCGGCTGGCTGGTATGAAGTGTGAGGTTTGTTGTACTTTCGACTTTGACAAGTTAAATTTCGTAGATGAGATGTGGCATGGCTTTCAAAGTGTAGATCTGACATTCAACTTTCGATTTGCCAGATGTGCATGAAAACTTTGAACTCATATCCACAATAGCCTAGACCACGAATTTCCATTTCGACTTCGGCAAAATGCTCACCAAGTAAATCCGCATCTATTTCGCAATCATTTTTTGGGCAGCCCGAAAAAAAAAACGGAAAGCGTATAGCGTATTTGTAGCGTATTGCGTATAGCGTACAAAACGCTGGCGTACATACGCTATACGCTGAAGGGGTCTAGCGCATATGCAAACTTAGATGCACACCATCCTGCTAGATGACCCACTCTCTTTCGTACCAGAAAGGGTGGCGCGGCACAGCAGGGCACGACACAGAACAGCACGGCACAACACGGAACAGCATGACAGTGTCGGAATAACGTGTAGCCCTCTAGTCCATTGTGCTTGGACACTTGATTTGTTGTACATTCGCGTTGGGGCAGTTCTCTGTGGTGGGTCCTCCAAGCACAGCCAAATTTTGGCTCGTAGATTCAATCACAACTGCCACCGATTGTACTATCACCATTGCCTCACATAAATGGGTTAAGTGGATTTTAAAACATCATCTTTCGAGACCAACTAATTTCCCTTGCTTCTCATTTCGCTGTGAATGCTCTCTAGTCCAGCTACCTGTTTATCAGGTTTCTCAAGCACAGTTGCCTGCATGTAAGAGCCTCTCTCCTTAGTGAATCTTGGTTGGCACTTGCCTTATCATGTCTCAAAATGTTTTGCAGGGCAGCACCTGAGGGTCAAGACTCAGTTTGTGCAGACCATAAGTAGCCTAGCCTCAGTTTTCCTTCTTCATGTGCCACTCCTTACCTTCCTTATATCTCGAGGAGCATTTGATGGGACGAGTGGCTGCACTCACAGAGACACGAGGGACTCACAGGGACGTGAGGCGATCCAAGGTCGAAATGCCACGAGGAACAACGCCAGAGAAGCGGTTGTGGGAAACGTTGCTGTTGGCACAGGTGAGCAACATTGGCAAGGAATGAAACACTACAGGTGTTACGGAGGACATGGCATCTGATATCAAACAAGGCATGACCAAGTCAATTGCGAGAACAAAAAATGCCTATACCACTTACAAATTAGACAGGGCCTTCATATCAGCAAGCTTTGGTGGAAGGGGTCCCGTGAAGTTGTTGTGTGCGAGGTTGCTGCGCGCAATAAGGGCATGGCTTAGATCCTTAGATGCAACGAAGGGAATGGCGAGGATGCAATGAAGAGCATGGCTTTGATGCAAATGGCAACATGTTACTTGCATGTGGAGGCACAGTTGCGTTGCGTGATGGTTAAATAAGAATTCCTCAAAACATGATTGAGAACGGGTTACATGTTGAAAGGAAAATAATCCTGATTCAAGAGAGTGGAGGGGAATGGTCCAGTGAAGCTGTTGTTAGACACGTCACTGTGGAGGAGGGGCAGTAAGGGAAGGTGGACAATGATGCATGAAGCTGGTGAGATGATGAAGGAAAGAGGGTAGTATAAGAGGAAATTGTGGAATCGGTGAAATTGGTGATCAGCAAGTCACACAAAACTTATTTGCGAATAAAGTTTTATCCTGCCATTTCACAATGCAGAAGCCACACCTAAGACATCTGTGCTATTTTGCTTTACCACACAAATGCACGAATTGCAGAAGTTATAGTGGGAGGAGTTGCATCTTTTTAAATCTTGGTTGTAGAAGCAGAAAACCGGGATCGATATCTCAATCATGTGTCTGACAAAAACAAACAGTAAAGAGAACCTGTTTTTTGTTTGGAAAGCAGAAACTTGTACCCCACATAGGCATCAATGAGTTGCGTTGAGACTATGTGCAACGTGTACTGATATGTACCACTTGGATATCCATGAGAACTTACAGCTCGTTGAATGTCACGTTGGGGAAGGACGGAAACGGGCCAGAGAAGTTGCATGATGCGGCATACAATCTGAGAATCAGTCGACGAAACAAGTGTTGGAGAGTGGGGAAGAAAGAAGGAGAAGTGGGAGAGGGGAGGGGACAAAAAAGGGAATGGTGTGTGCGTAGAGTCTAGAGGTCAGGAGGGTAGAATGAAGGAGAAATATGAAGCTAGAGAGAAATTCTATGAAATATGAAGCAAGTGCGAGGGGGTGTAGACAGTGCTGTCATATTTGATATATAACATGAATGTCCGTTGCAACGGTTGTTGATTCACATGCCACGTAATGATGTATTTTAAGGTGTCACTCACAATCCCGTACTACCAGATGAGGACTTGCTGAAGAGCCCCACTAAGCCTTCGCTAAAAGGATTGTAGCTGATGTCTCTGTGGGCGCATGGGAGATGGTTAGCATGGCAAGCAAGCACTGGTGATGGGGGCAAACGGGAAGTGCGGCGGACATGCAGAGGTTGCTATTGCAAGCCCTTGGCTGTTCTGCACGCGCTGTGGTCTAAACTGCACACTTCGCCCCAGAAAATCGTGGTCTTCCACAGGTGGGGGATAAACGACGTGGTTGCACCTACAGCATCAACAGCCGCCGCTGACGCCACGACCATTGACAGGCGGTCGACAGCACGGGTCAGCTGCAGCCAGATTCTGACACTCCACAGCAGACATGACTGCCCCAGCGTTTACCGGTTGGCTTCGTCCTGCCACAGCCTGCTATCACGGTATGAGTAATGGTGCTTCTGCCTCTGCTTCCCAACCTTGGTGAAGAAATAAACCCTTGTCGAAGGAGGGAAGAATTGCACGGGCTCAGAGGCTGTCCTGCCCAGTCTTGGCACCCTTGTGTGCCATTTCCAAATCAAACCCCCTCGTTCTTCAGAATCAACACTCACCGATAGTTGCTCCCTCTTCACAGTTATCAAGGTAACACATGAGCACCCGTGAAGCCGTAGATTCTGAGGAAAACAACTTCATAATTCTTCCCTTCAGCTCTCCTGGCCTCACGAGGGCCCACAGGCACCTTGCTGGAGCCGCTGGTGGCAAGTGGCTTGCATCCCACGCCATCATGTGAACGTGACGTGACGAACCCATTACGTGGAATGGAAACACCTCTGAGGCCAAGCTTGCTGGCCTGGCATGGCATGGCATGGCCGAGATTGGTGTTCCACCGAGCAGCCAAGATGTGACGGTGGTGCGTGTTGAAATTTGGTGCCTGCTGAAGAATGCACCCCAAGTATTGGACCCAATACGCGTGCTTCACGTGCAGGTGGCATGGCAGCAAAACTCACATGTGATTGCCGACCATATAATCGATGCCATAGACACGCGGGGATCCCTTGAAGTCGTTGTGGCTTAGAAATCTGAAAAGAGTCAACCCAGCTTTTCATCGATGGTGCTTCAAGATTTGTCAACCCAGTTTTTCGTGTGTGTTGACAGTAGCTTCGCATAAGACCATGGCGTGGCCAGCACATTAAAATGCAAGGGAGACAAGAGCATGTGTCGAGTCCAGTCGCGTGATACCCCACCCGCGACTCGATTTGAACCTGTGAGTGAGGAATTGAGTCATGCGACTCGCAAGTTAAAACTGAAATTGAGTCCAGCAGCTGGTATAAAGGCATAACTTCATGTTCCTATCAAGCACATGAGACGAGATGAGGTGAGAGACATAAACAATCACGTACCACCAGGTTGTCTCCTCTTGCACTGTGAACCACACTCCCAGGCCACTCACAGCCAAGAGCGTGGTGAGTTTCTATGTGCAGCACTTTGTCTTCCCCTCTCTAACCCCCTTTCCCTCTCTCCCTCCCTCCCTCCTCTCTAGTCCTTTGTATTAATGCGGGTGTTGGTACAGGCAGATTGAGGAATGGAAGACATGGTCGGCTAACATGCACTTCTGACCCTATACATCCCTTTTCTTCCCCTAGTACCTACCCTCACTCCAAGGTGTGGAGGAGGTTCCCCAGCTGCAGGGCCAAAGGGCCCGCTGGAGTGCCTAAGTCCCCTCTCGTGCCTTCACGTGCAGGGGGTTAGCTTGGCTGCGCTGCAGCATAACATCCCAGCGCTGCCTGAAATGGGCGGCAATCTTCTTGGCCGTTTGGCACGAAAGCAATTCCGTGCAGCCACCGCTGAGAGCAGCTTTAAGAAGGCGAGGTAGATGGGGCTTGAGCCCCGCACGTCTCCACCGCCAGGGCCACAAAGCCTACGTGCTCGGTGTGGCGGTAATAATCACTCTCTTTGCGTCTTGCAGCTTCCCTGGCCGCCCACCCCGGCGGTTTGCAGGCTGCTGGGTCGCGGTTCAGAAGTACGGGGTCGGTTATGGTCACATCAGTGATCCAAATCTCCCCCGACTTTGGGTCTCTGATGATAACATCCGCCTTCTTGGGGTCGTCGGGCGGCGGTGAGTACATTGCATTCTCAGCATACACCACCAGCTGTGCCTCCCTTGTCATCTTGACGAGGGCACAGGCGAGCTGGTTGTGGGTGCGGGTGCGGTCGGGTCCTTCGCTGCAGCGGAGGTGGTTTGGGAGGCTGCATTTGGGGACCAGCTCCCCACAAGAGCATACGGTCGGCACATTCATTCGACGCCCAAGTCCGAATGCTAGTGCTGCTCTGAATTGTCCACGTGAGACCGTGAGATCTCGCGTGAGGGGGAGTGGCTGGAGCCATTCCGCCGACCCCTCCCCCCTCAGGCTGATCAGTCAGACGGCGTGGTCGAGCTACGGTGAGGAGGCTACGGTGCGGTATTCTGCCAGGAGCTACTCCGCCCTGCTTGCTTGGACTTCCTCCGAGAGCAGGCTCTGGATGCGTTCGATGCTGCGGCTGGAGCGCTCCTCTAGCAGGGAGGCACGGGCATGGCCAGGCAGCCTCGCCTTGAGGTCGTAGATGACGTTAGGTGGCGACGGGGTGAGAAGTAGCAGGTTCGCTGCAGAAGCAAGTCTGGTCGTGTGGGGCAGGTCCAGGGACTGCAAGAGGTGTCGGACCTCTGTTGTGGAGGCAAGGTAGGCGGGGGCTGCCTCGGAAGCTGAGGCAGTGAGACCCAGTTCTCCGAGGCTCACGGGCAAGGAGGCCTGTCTGCGGAGCCGTTCGAGCTCACATTATCGCCGGGGTGGGTAAAGGCTTGCTGAGGCCAGCCCTGCTAATAGCAGATGCTTGTTCCAATCCTCCCGTTCTTGTAGTGGCCGGGCGCCTGCTGGTGTCGTACGCAGCAGGAAGGTGATACGCCTACTGATGCATCGGGAGAGGAGCAGGAGGGCATGCTGTGGGTGGAGGCCGATCAGGGGTCCGAGCGGGGCGATGGAGTCCAGCAGTGTGGCTCGTATGTTGTCGGCACAATACTCTCTTGTGCCGACAGGGCTTCCAAGCACGATTATGCCATTCGTGGTCAAGGTCAGGCCCGGCGGCAGGTGTTCGCTAGCTGGCGGTTGCGGGGATCAGGCGCACGATTTCGCCAGGTTGCATCAGAGGCCACTTTGGCCAAGGCGTTGGGTGAGGTGGCTGAAAGCTGCCGTGGCCATGGTGGGTGGTTGGTCCTATGAGCGTGATACCGTCCGCGTAGGCCAACACCGTGACGTTAGCGAACGCCGCAGCCGTGTCGTGCAGGTGGCCCTGGATGGCTGCTGCGAAGAGAAGGAGGCGCACCCCTAGGCTGCTGTTTAGTGGCGGTGCAGCGAATTCCGCTCCCACGAGCAACTCTGTCGGGTGTGTGTACAGTGGGAGTAGTGGGGCGAGTGGGCTGTCGGGGAGTGCGCTGAAGAAGGAATCACGTTCAATAATATTACAAACTCATCGCTGTCAAGTTTTAAAAGCTTGACCCGCGCGACCCGCAATTTGGGCCGCGGGCTTTAAGTACCCATGGCAGAGGGCAGAAGGCAGAGGGCACAGGGCAGAAGGCTATTCCTCTCTCTCTCGCTCATGTCCATGCGATCTCAATCACCCCGAACTCACAGATCCCACGAATTCATGGAAGTAGGCATGGTGCTGAGGTGATTGTGGGAGAGGTCTCTGCACGCAGAGAGGGCAGGCAGTGGGCAGGCAGTGAGGGCAGGCAGTGAGAGCCGGTGGAGGGGAGGGGATGTGGAGGGGAGGAAAGTGGAGGGGATGTGGAGAAATGCACGCGGTGTGGAACAGCCCTGGTATTGGAGAAGCACGAGGTAGGGCTGTGAAACAAAAGGACCACACGGCTTCACAAATCATGCAATCGTATGGTCCACGCCAATATTAGGCTGTTAGGAACACAATGCAACACAACAAATAAGCGCCTAATCAAACTAATGCTAAGGGAATTTGTAACTTGCTGAAGTAACAACAGGAAGATCGGAATTTAGTTGACACTGAGCATCAAGGTGCGGTGCAACACGGAGGTAATGTTTGCCTGGAGACTTACAAGGTATGGAGAGTGATGTTGGGAACGGCGCTTGTGAGGTTGTTGAAGGAGAGCCTCCTGTGTTGTGTCGAGGCAGGCACGTGTGGGGGAGAGGCCAAGGCAGGCATGTGTGGTGTGGGGGAGAGGTCAAGGCAGGCATGTGTGAGGGAGAGGTCAAGGCAGATATGTGTGGTGTGGGGGAGAGGTCAAGGCAGGCATGTGTGGTATGGATGGACATTGGCTGTGCAATGCAGCGACATTGTACAGTGGATTCAATGCGTACAAGAGAGAGGCTTGTACAAACGGCTGCTCATGGTGGTTACAAGGGGTCTAGCTTGTATAAAACGGCTTAAGATGGACTTGCAATACAATGCAGCAACAAGAGAACCACCCTTCACAGATAAAAAGCTGATTCGTGAACTGATGCTCATGAAACGAAAGCCACATTTCAGTGAGAGATCGGAGGTACAAGACAGAGATGAAAGGGAAGGAGGGGCGGGGTGGTATACAGAGGATCGGATAGGACAATACACATGAGCAGCAAGCGCCAAACCTTGGTTCGCCTGGACTGGAAGTGATTCGCCTGTTGGCACACTGATTTGCGTCGGAAGGGATGGTGAAGGTGAATGATCAGAGGAGAAGATGTGAGGTCTTACAGAGTTTGCAGGTCAGTGAGCTTGGTGATGGTAGCAGGGATGCTCCCTGAGAGGTTGTTGAAAAAGAGCTCCCTGATGGGGCCATTTCGAGGAAAGGTGGGGGGGAGGAAACAACCACAGTCCATTCTCCAGCCTCGTGCTTTGGCTTGTCGCTTTGAATTCTGTCAATCTCAAACGGGTTCGTGTGGAAGGACGGGGAGGGAGAGGAAGGAAGAGGAGAGTGGGTGGGAAGGTGATGCGTAGAGTAGAGGTCAGTGAGGTTCGCAAGGGAGGCGGGAGTGGGTGGGAGGGGAGGCATACAGGTCGTTAAGGGCGGTGAGGGCGGAGATGGTGGAGGGGATAGAGCCAGTGAAGCCATTCAGACCGGCCCGCCTGGAGGTGGAAGGGGAGAGGGGAGTGGGCAGGCACATCCACTTGTGCCTGGTCTGGTGGGCACGGGAGTTCGGTCGAGTGGCCCTCTTGGCAATGTCAAGATGGGCAATATAATGAATGGATGGCTTTGAACGGTGAGCTGAGCAGCACAAGGTGTCAAGCCAAGATGGTGGATGCCTCACAAGCTCTGCAGCCCTGTGAGCACCGTCCACTCGGTGGGGAACGGTTCAGAGCGGTGGACATCAAAGTTGCCGGTGACATCCCTGCAGGCCGTCAAGGGCAGGAGGGTTGGGGGACGCGCAGCCGCTCCAACCACTGAAGAGGCATGGGTGGAAGCATTGCAATGCAAGGGGCATCAACGTACATCTGACTTCTTCCCTCTAGCCATTGTGCATGGCCCTGGCTGACACTGCCATGAGCCACGTGTGACCAGTGCAGGGCAGCACAGTAAAGATAGCCGAGGGAAGCACTTGATCCAAAACGTCACATAGCAACCTTTGGCAACGCTTCGGCAGCGAGCAGTGAGTGGGCAAGTGGCAAGACTGTAGCTGGTCGCAGATGATGCAGGAGAGAAGATGAAATCCACATGGCAGATCATGCACTCGAATATTCCAAGTGGAGCAGGTGTAATGAATGACAAGTAGTGTGGATGA
The DNA here is from genome assembly GCA_947471745.1 of Closterium sp. Naga37s-1. Taxonomy (NCBI): domain Eukaryota; kingdom Viridiplantae; phylum Streptophyta; class Zygnematophyceae; order Desmidiales; family Closteriaceae; genus Closterium; species Closterium sp. Naga37s-1. The sequence goes on from CANJKZ010000754.1 coordinate 880,942, forward strand.
TAGTGAGGGCCGGGTGGGGCGAGGACTCTTGGTGCTACTTACAAATAAGCGAGTTTGGAGAGTGAACTGATCCATTGCGGTAAGCGGGTGATAGGAAGGAAACTTAGGTCACTGCGACAGAGGGAAACGGGAAGTGAGAGACGGTGAGATGGACAGTGGCAGTGCACTGCAGCGACTGCTGTCACTGCACCCCCAAGCTCCTGCTGTCCTGCCGGATCAGCCATGAGATGTCTTGATAGTTCACAGGTACCACCTCTGGGACTATGAAAGATAATTGTGTCTGTTTCACCTATCTTGCGTGAAGCCACTAGGACATGGATTCATTGCCGCCGATTTTGTTTTTTATCCATAAGATGCAATGAGCTCATGAGACATAATGTGTTCACCAAGAGAACATTAAGAATGACACCAATATCATGGATTTGGTTTGGTTGTCACATCAATAATGCATTAAGGCATGCACGAGGAAAATACAAGTAATGCGGTCAAGGAAGATACTAAAAAAACTTACAGGTGTGAGAGTAAAGTAAAGGTGGAGAAAAAAGGAAGGGAGCTCCCCGGCAGTCAGGTTGAGACGCACGAGAGAGCTGAGGATGAAGGACAGATAGGCATGAGTGCAAGAGAGGGGATGAAATACCAAGAGTTGGAGTGATGTGAATGAAGCACGCACAAGTGCCATGTGGAAAATGGGAGGACAACTATGCTGCTGGACTGACCATTTCGCAATAAATAGGAGCAGGTGTTGAGTTAGAGAGGGGGGAGGGGGAGGTGGGTAGGGAGGATGAGTGAGAGGGGAGGGGAGGGCGGCAAGAGATGAGTGCGTGGTGAGGGGGGGGTTGGCAGGGATGAGTGAGAGGAGAGGGGAAGGCTGGCAGGGAGAGGGTGGGGATGAGATAAGATTAAGGTACAGGCGGGTTGGAAAGAAGTGAAGCGTACAGGTACTGGAGGCGAGTGAGTGGGGCGAGACACGAGAGGTCGTCCATGGAGCATTGCATCACAGGGGGCCTCATGAATGCCTGAGTCAAGAGCGATAGAATGCTGCAAGAACGACAGACAGCAGGTGGAAGGGAGACGGAGGAGCATGACAACAGCAGTAGTGACAGCGGGGGACGAGCGGCAGTAGTCAGATCATAGGGTAGAGAAGAACCCCATGTGCGTGGGTGTATGTATGAAGAACCCCATGTACGTGGGTGTATGTATGAAGAACCCCATGTACGTGGGTGTATGTATGAAGAACCCCATGTACGTGGGTGTATGTATGAAGAACCCCATGTACGTGGGTGTATGTATGAAGAACCCCATGTACGTGGGTGTATGTATGAAGAACCCCATGTACGTGGGTGTGTATGTATGAAGAACCCCATGTACGTGGGTGTATGTATGAAGAACCCCATGTGCGTGGGTGTGTATGTATGAAGAACCCCATGTGCGTGGGTGTGTATGTATGAAGAACCCCATGTACGTGGGTGTATGTATGAAGAACCCCATGTACGTGGGTGTATGTATGAAGAACCCCATGTACGTGGGTGTATGTATGAAGAACCCCATGTACGTGGGATACAGAAGGTTCGAGAATGAGGGGCACTGAGGCTTGCAAATGGAGCAGCTTGGACCACCCCACACGGCCGGCATCGTCATATCAGTGCCTTGCATTACAGATGGACTCATGGATGACTGAGAGAGACAAACAACAGGAGAGAGGGAGTGGGAGAATGTTATCTCTCTGTGGGCTGCGTTTGCACACAGCAGCAGCAGTAGTCGCACGGGGGCTACAGCAGCAGCAGTCACAACAAGTCCCATGTGCGTGGGTGCATGGAGCAGTGAGCACGCTGCATTGAGCAGCTTGTAGAATAAAGGGCATGTGAGCTGAGGGGGGAACACACAGCTGGCATCAGGAACACACGGATGATATGAGCTGCCCTGCTGCACTGTGCCCTTCAGCACAAGGTGCTTCCCATCCGCATTAGCAAGTCATTCCCAGAGCATCCCAAGCATCAGCTGCACTCTTCCGTAGTTATGTAATGCTGTAAATATGTTACAGCATCATGCGCCGTGGCATGCACCAGCCAACAGCAAGCCCCAAATCATCCCAACAGTCTCACTCTGCTGGGTCGCCGCTAAGGGCTTCTGGTGCCAACGTGTGAGGCGTTCCAATGTGCCTGCATGATGGGGTCAGTGCAGATAGAGGGAAAGGGAACTTATGGGAAGGGTATGTACATGGTAGCAACTGACTGGTGCGGCATGAAAGAACGAGGAGAAGGGGCTAAGAAATGGAGGCGTATGCAATGCGCATAAAGCACGTGCGCATAAGGCGTAAACGATGCGCTGAAAAGCTTGGCGGTGGAAAAAGAGAAAGGAAATATAGAAATGAATTGCGGACGGGTTACGAAGGAGAGAGGAGTGTTTTAGGAAGGAGGGGTGGGAGGTTTCAGGAAGAAGAGGGGGGAGGTACATGGATTGGAGTGCAGTGAGGCGACTGATGCTGCAAGGGAGACTTCCACTGAGAGCCTGGCCCGAGAGGCCACTGGGATGGGATGCGTACAATCGGTGCACAGAAGCACGTGTTAACAGGGGAAAATATGCAGTGGCAGGCAATTTGTTGAGACCGAATCTCTGAATTTGGTACTGGATGCTGTATAACAAAACAACCACAAAACCCTGGAAAACACTCTCCATAGTTGCGATACGAACTTGCTCCTGTCAGCAATGCAACATACTTGCTGGAAGCATGGGTTGCCGTGGGCTGACCAAGGCAGCAGCTGCACGCCCCCTGATACCAGAATCATGCCCCCTCCAGGCTCGGGCACCAGATACCCCTCTTACAGGTACTGAAGACTCTTGGCATTTCCGATGGATTCAGGGATGGATCCACTGAAGGCAGTATTGTGCATTTCTCTGTCATAGCAACCAAGTCGGTGGGGTAGTAGTCACAGCTCACATGTGGGAGAGGGCAATTGGAGCGGAGAGAATGACGCAAAACAAGGTAATGAGAGCATGCCTTTTGAGGCAAAAAGGTGCAATGGCGGAGCGGAACTAGCTGCGTACACATATTGCAAGTTGGGGAAATTGCCAAGAATCTCCAGGCTTCCAGTGAAGCCAGGCAGAGACAGCTCCCTGCAGAGGCATACAATGCAAGAGGGCAGGGTGACTTAATGAAAGGGAACCCAAGTGAAATCCAAAATTGGCGAGCTTCGAGGTCCTGTACGGTGCGCAAGTATTAAATAATAAGATACCTATCGAGTAGCGTGTTGAATGATGAAAGCAAGCAAGAGATACGTGGGGCATTCCCAACTTTGTGCAGCACAAGTGTTCCAGTGGTGCTTCAGCGCACCCACAAAAATCCATTATGTGTACCCCTACAGCCATCCCGGTGCCTCGATCCAGCCCTGGTGTGCACTGACAGTTTTCGAAGAGCAGAGAGGGCTGTAATGTCTGCCGGCATGACTGATGCGACATACTGACTAGAATCTGCAGACGCATACCTACACGAATCATACGGTTTTGCAATGCAAAAACAGAAACGCACAAAAAAGAAACAAAAAAACAAACAAACAAAACAAATTTCAGGGCGTACGGTCTTCAATGGAATCCAGGGTGGCATTGCTGCAGCAGCTTGAATACTGCCTGCCGCACACGCAAAGGTATGTAAGATTTAAGCACGTTCCTATATCATGGGATGGAGGACATCCCGCGCTTGCAGTGGTGCCTCTCTTCCATCATCCATCATGCCAAACGGCCCTTCCCTGCCCCATATACTGCCCTTCCCTTCACCTATCATCCCCACCTCACTTCCTACTCCCCTCTTGCACCAAACATCTCATCACAGAGCTCACAGTTCGGTAACCATGCCGTGTTGGTTACAAATCACACTCCCATAGCAACAGTGGCCACCCGCCTCTCCATGTTCCCACTGGTCACAGAATCCGTCTGATACGCCCCAAAAACCCAATGCTTTGTCCAGGGCCAGAAGCGCTTGCACTTGGGGGCGGAAAGGCAGGAGCAAGGGGATTCATGCATTAGAAAACAGGAGGACTTTTGCCAGCATGTGCCAGAGTAGTTGCTGAACGTTCAGCCATTCTTTGTGGATTTCGGCATAGTCTCTCCCATTCTGATTAAATCCAAAAAAAGAATCAATGGTTAAACCCGCAACTCCCTGAACAAAACCTGGTATCATTCTCAATAAATATACCTGCGCCTGCAAAATGTAGTTATATCATTATTCTTACTGACATATGATGCGACAAGAATACAACTCACGTTGCGAGGGTTGGAGCTTGATGCGCGCCTGACTCGGCGTTACTGACGCAACCACCTCTCTACAAAATCTGGGAAGGAAAAAGAATGCAAAATGATTCTTCGGGGATTGTTTGAGGTTTTCCCCTGCCATCAATGCTTGTGGTTTATCATGATGAATGCTCAACAGTGCAGGTTTGTTAGAGGAATCATTGAAACGTTTGCCTGAGCAATCTTGAGTAGGCTCGGCAAGGAGTGCACCAGCATACACCCAACATTGCTCATCATCACTAAAGCAACTGGAAAATCGTCATATAAGGGAACTTTTTAACGGATCAATCATCACAGTTCACGGATCTCAGTATGATTGAATACAAACAATTGGAAAATGCAGAATACGAAACGCAGTTCACACACTAGGTTTCAGGCAAATAGCAACTTCTTGCCACTTATGAAATGAATTCTCTGCTGGAAATTAGTAATCCCAAAGTTACAATTCAACTCAACCTTACAGCAATGATCACAATACCCGATCCGCCTTATCAATAGCTACAAGACCTAACATCCTATTTATATACCCGCGTTCATGATGATCCACACACAGGTACATAAAATGCATGAACTACCGGTTACAGCTTATTCCGGGCGCTACGAGGGCTCTGCAGAACACCACCAGAGTTGGAACACAGAGAGAGGACATGGCCAAACCATAAAACACCACACATGAACCTATCGATCATGGATGCCATTGACATGCTCGGAAAAGCATCCCATGAAACTCCTCTAGGAACCGTGATAAGCTCGGTGATAAAATTTCAGGAGAATATAAACTTAGCAATAAATTTCGCTTGGCGATAATCTCGGAAGTCGCTGATGTAGAGCGCTGTCAAGCGCGCTGGTATTCTGCAAAAGAAAATATGTACAAACAAGGTCGCGCAGTAGACAATGCGTATTTGGCTGAAAACGAAACTCACCTGAGTTGATCATGAACTTGCCAGTGGGGAGGAAGGCGTGAGAAGGTATCCTAATCTCGAGCTTCATGCAGCCGGTAAAATTTCGCAGCAGAAACCGTCCGCCACAGCAGTCTTTCCGTAGCTGCAAGAGGGAGGATGTAAGAACAGAAATTGACACACATATTTGAGTCGTGTTTATGACGCAGTGAAGGAGAGGTAGGAGCAGGAAGAGCACCGCAGAAGCTGATCGAGTGTATAAAACGGTAGACGGAAACCGTGAGATGTGAAAATGAACGGGTGTTGAGCTGTGGATGAAGTTTGAAGGAGCGGGAGAGGAGCATCACACACCAAAAGCCCTCGTTTTCGCTTGGGCGAAAATTGGACGAAATGGAGTGATTATTCAAACCTGGTGAGGTCTGAAGTTTTCACTACTGTGGGTTCACAAGTACCTTGACGAAACTAGCGAGATGGAAACCCTATAATGTCTTGGTTTCTGTTCGCCACACTAATCCAAACCACATCAGCGCTGTCACATCTGATTTTGACAGCGCACCTTCAAAAGTGACGCTGGTTTCTGACGCGTCAGCAACACCTTATCCAATGTCGCTGTAGTCAGTCCTGTTATAACGCCACTAAATTTCCGTCGATGCGAATTCAGACTCAGATTCATGCAAGTTGGACACCACTGTACACCCAACACAACCGAAGTAATTCGCTGTACCAGACCAATTTGGCACGTGCGGGGCGGGTTGTATGCGAACAACTAGGGGCTACGGGGACACAATGTGGAAGGGGTTGGATACAATGTGCAAGGGCGAAGACAGGTATGCAATGTGAGTGCAATGTTTGAGCATTGAACATCCTTGCCTACCACTGTATTTTGAGTGTTTGTACATTGCTTCGGCAATCGCCGCCGGGCATGGGTGGGGCAAAGCGGGTTTCGTGCATGGTTGTTGTGGCCCCACATTTTGTAGAGCTGGCGCGGAGGCGGGCGACGCATCACGGCCGCCCGTCCGATACGCTGTCGCCGACCATCCCCGGCGACACGGTAGGCACTACTTGAAACGGCGAACGCGAGAAGCATGACGACGGCCAGCACGCGGCAGGCAAAGTAGAGAGGGACGAACATGTTTCGCGCCATGATGACACTGCCAGTTGAAGGAAGAGAGAAACCTTGTCTGGTTGCTAAGACACGGTTGGAGGGCGGAGCGAGCGTTGAAAGGCGGTGGCTCTTCTGCTTGGAGCTGCGAACCAGAGAGCGGTTGGGATGCGAAGAAGTGAGCAGGTGTGCTTGGGTGTTCTGTTTCAGAGGTAACAGTCAGGGTAGAGCTCGACGACCTCACGCGAGGGCGTGGACGGCAGCTACTACGGGAAGGTGGGAGAAGAGGAGCGGGTACACATGCGCAACCTTATCATCCCATCTGCCTATCCCGATCAGCCACCTTGTCACTCGTGCGAACATACACGGGCGGCACATCGTTTGCACCTATGCGTTACAGAGTGATCTTATCGCTAACTTGGCCAGGATTACAGCATGCCACGCTGGCGCGTACGGTTCGTACACTTCGAAGTGACGCTGTCCCGCAATTACAGCGGCAGTAATACGCACCTTCGTACATGTGAACGCATAAGTCTAACTCCAGAAGTTTGTTACACATACTACATTCTAACAAGCTAAGCGAGGATTGCACTATAGGGGCAAAAGAATGACAACGTACTTAAAGCATGAGCGTTCATTAATCAGAAAAGAAATGCAAATGGTAACGAGGTGTTGCGAGATAGCTCATGCAATGCTCGCACTGAGGTTTGGGCTAGTCCCAAGGCGTAGGTTGACTCCGCTAAGTACAACAATGCAAGGTTTGGTAAAAGAAGCGAGGGAACAGCGAATTCGTGAATGAGTACGCGGCAAGAATGGTTGGTACAACATTGGCAATACTGACTACATCAGAGCTAGCTAGCATCCTGGTCGACCTCCAGCGCAGCACGGTCGACCCCGATCCAGCGCTGCAAAGCTCGCACCAATCCAGCGCTGCATAGAGGCGGCTTGCCAACGTTGCAAGTCCACGGTGTGCCCACGCTGCAGCAAGCCGCCTGCACAGCGTTGCACCCACAGGACAACGGTGCACCTGCTTCGCAGGTGCGTGCAGCTCGTTAATGCGCCGTTCTTTGTCACGCGCACAGCGTAGATGCCTGGCATCGTCCACACCAGCGACTGTGCCCACCAGCCACGTCGACCTCGGGATACCAACCCCGAGGCCGACCTCGCAAAAACCACCCCGGCGACCTTCGCACACGTCGTCCGGGTATCCCGGTCGACCGGGCAACCACGTCTGGTCGTCCAGCCCAGCCGATCGCCGTCTATACGAGACTAACGTCCCAAGAGGAGGTGTCCCAGCACCCAGGTCGGCCTCCTGGCGCCTAGGTCGGCGTCCAGGCGCCTGGGACACCGTCCGGGCGCCCAGGTCGGCGTGCAGGAGCCCGAGACGCCGACCAAACGCCCATGTCAACGTCCAACCGCCCAGGACGCCATGCAGACGCCTAGGCCGGCGCCCAGACGCCCGGGACGCTGTGCAGACACTCAGGTCAGCGTCCAGGCTCCCAGGACGCCGCCCAGACACCTATAACGGCGTCCTCATGCTTAGCGCCCCCCAGCTAGGCGCCCTCCTGCTCGGCGCCCTCTAGCTACGTGCCCTCTAGCTCGGCGCCCTTGCAGTGGCCCCCGTGCCCAATGCTGCAAGTCGGCTGCATTCCCCACACACCCGACCACGAAGTCGGCTCCGGCCAAGTGAGGGCGGGGCCAAACAACACTCCCGTTGACACTCCCCTGTCGCGTTCACGCTTGGGCCCCCCAGCCCATACGGCAGCACTGCTCGGAGAAAAGCTCAGCAGCGTATAAACAACACATAGCATGCCGGCCATCGCACCAGCCATGCTAGAGGGCATGTCACCTACTGCTGCACGTTGTCGTCGTCGTCGCCGTCGCCCACCTCGGCCAGGCGCACTTGACCGATTGCAACGGACCACCGGTTGAAGGCCGGGTAGTGCAGCGCCTTCGTTAGGAAGTCGGCCGACTGCTCGGTGGTCGGGATGTACGCCAGTGTGAACTTAACGCGCTTCACCATGTGCTGCAGCAAGGCTTGTCGCCGTTCCATGTGCTTGAGGTTGCCTGTCAGACCCATGCCCTCGGCGACTGATGGCCGACTTGTTGTCCACACGAAGAGCCGTCGGCGTCCCGGCGTCCAGCTGCCGGAACTCTGCAAGGAGGAAGCGAAGGCGGCGTCCCTCCTTCTCGGCTTTGGTGGCCGCCACGTACTCCGACTCGGTCGACGACAGAGTCGCGCACTTGATGCGTTGGCTCGACCAGGAGACCGCGGCCCCTCCGTAGACGAACCCGCCGAACTCCAGGGCGGTGTCGCGCGTGTTGGTGAGGTAGGCAAGGCAGTGGTCGACTTCACGCCAGTGCTGGTTGCTCGTCACCGTGAGGCTGCTCCCCAGCTTGCTGCAGGCGAAGGTGATGTTCGGCCTCGTCGTCGTCGCCGCGAACTGCAGCGAGCCGACCTTCTCCCGGTACTCCTCCTGATGCTCCTGCACTTCCTCGTCGTCGAACGTCATCTCGGCGTAGGCGTCGACCGAGACCGGCGTAGCTTGTCGGCGTAGCCTTGCTGATGCAGCCACAGCCTCCTCGCCGGCCTGTCGCGCGCAATCTCCATCCCAAGGTACTATTGTACCGGCGAGATCTCCCGCAGCTCAAACGCGGCCTCCAGCAGCTCCTTTAGCTCCTTCAGCATCGCGGTGCTACTGCTGGCGGCGAGCAGGTCGTCAACGTAGACTAGCACCCAGCAGGCAACTCCGCCATCACCGACCTTGAAGTAGAGCGCCATGTCGACCTGGCTCTTCTTCCAGCCGGCGCCCAGCAGCACGCTATCGAGAGCCCTGTACCACAACAGTGGCGACTGCTTCAGCCCTTAAAGGCTCTTCAGCAGCTTACACACCTGGCCGGTCCCGTCGTTGAAGTAGTCGTGGTACATGTACAGCACTCGGTCGAGCTTGCTCTGCAAGAAGATCATCAGCATGACGTAGCTGCTTACCGGCGCGTACGTCTCGTCGTTGTTGGCGCCATACACCTACGTGAAGCCCTTCACGACCTGCCTCGCCTTCTCTCGCTCAACGGTGTCGTCGATGTGGTACTTCATCGTCAACACCCACCGGTTCTTCAAGATGTTCACTCCAGGTGGGCGTTCGACCAGCTCCCAGGTTCCCATGGTGATGAGGTTGGGGATCTCTTCCTCCATGGCGGCCTTCACCGCCTTGCCCTTCCAGCTCGCCAGCGCCTCCTTCACCGTCATCGTCGAGATGACCCACCGGTGCTCGGGGTTGGCGTGCATGTCGGGGTCGAGCTCCGGCAGTTCTTCAACCTCCTCGGCGTCGTCGTGCAGCAGGTCGTCGTCGACCTTGTGGTACACTGTGGTGAAGGCGGTCGGTTCGGGTGGCCTCCGAAGTCGGCCTGTACGCTGTGGTCCAGGCTGGAATTCCACTACATCGTTGTCAGTAGACTCCTCGGCGCCCCCTCCATCGTCACCGGATTTGCTGCCCTCGGCGTCGTCCTGCTGCACCACAGTCGGCTTCCCTGCCGATTTCTCCCCTGCGGTCGGCTCCCCTGCCGACTGCCCGATCGCCGACTGCTCCTTGGTCGGCTTCGCTACTGCCTGCTCCCCTGTCTGCTGTTGCCCTGCTGATGCCTCCTTTGCCGGCTTCACCAAAGTCGACTGCACCTCATCTGCCTGCTGCTCCCCGCTCAGCATATTCCTTCAGCTTCACCCCGTTCTCCTTCAGCTGGCCGGCCGAGAGCAGGTTTGCCTTCACGCTCGGAACATAGAGGACGTCGTGGATGAGCACCTGCTTTTCGGCCTCCCATTGCAAGGCGACTGCGCATCGGCCCTTGACATCTTGCAACGCCCTATTGAAGCCACTTGTCTCCAGGTCGACGAAGGCCTCCTTCGTCCCCATCAGGTGGTGCGAGCAGTCGCTGTCGAGTAGGACCATCGCCGGGTTCGCCTGTACCGCTGCTGCTACCACCTGGAAGTTCTCACCGGCCTCCAGCGCCAGCGAGACGGTCAGCTCCACGACGCCGACCAGCAAGCACGACGCCTCCTTGTCGTCTCGCCCCTTGCCGCTAGTAGAGGAGTTGGTGTCCTTTGCCGAGGTTGACGACTTGGTCAACTGCTTCTTCCTGCGCGGCTCACTCTCCCTTGACCGACGCCGGGGAACTCGAAGGAGAGGTGGTCGGGGCTGTGGCACAACCAGCACTCCCGACGCCGACTTCCTCCTCCTCGACCGCCATCCTAGGCCGACTTCCTCTTGTCGGTGTCCTTGGCTGGCTTGCCACCGCCGCACCTACTGCCGCCAAGCTGTCGGTACTGTCCCGGTCGACCGCCTTGCTTCGCCGGAGCGACGTAGTTCGCCTGCGGCAGGAGCTCCGAGGACCACTCGGCTTCCTGCATCGCCTCGTCCCGCAGGATGTACGAGGTCAAGGAGTCCTCGTTGAGAGTCGCCCGTGTACTTGGCACCACCGACAGCCGCTTCAGCAGATTGTAGCTGCTCGGGAGCCCCTTTAGGACGTGCGTGACGTACGACGCTGCGGAGTACTGCACGCCGGACATCCTCATGGTGGCGAGAAGTCGCCAAGCCCGGTACCAGTAGTCAGTCGCCGTCTCCTGGTCGCCCATCCGCAGATGCGTCATTTGCTCCTCGAGCTGGCCGATGTACAGGTCATCGGTGACCTGGTACTGTCAGAATGTGATGTTTGTGTAGCCTGCAGTGGGGTACTCTATAGCGAGTACAGCCCGAACTAGGGTTTGCTATATGTACTCAACTGCATGCTAGTGAAAATCCTCTTTCGTGTTTATCGTTTTAGCCTGCTATTTCGACATGCTATCAGAGCAGGTCGACCCTCCTGGGTCGATCCTGTGGGTGGGCCCCACCCGATGCTTCCGCTGCTCTACTGCCTGTAGCGCGCCCCGGGCGCGTGCTGTTTCCTGCCTGCCGCGCGCTCCGGGCGCGCAGCAATTTTTATTCCCGCCGCGCGCTCGGGGCGCGCGGCGGTTTTCTACCCCGTCGAACCGCGCGTCGCCCCCTGTCGACCGTCGCGTCGCCCCCCGTCGCCCGACGCGGCCCGCGCGACCTGTGCCAGGCCCGCGCGTGGCCCGTACGGGCTGCGCCAGGCCCGCGCGCGACCCGTACGGGCTGCGCCAGGCCCGCGCGCGGCCCGTACGGGCTGCGCCAGGCCCGCGCGCGGCCCGTACGGGCTGCGCCAGGCCCGCGCGCGGCCCGGGCAGCCCGCGTGCGGTTCGTCCCGAGCTTCTGACCGCGCCCCACCCCCGCTGCTGCCCGCGCTCCTGCGTTAGGGTTTAGGGGTGGAGAGTATGGGGGTGCCGGGTGTGTGAGCCGTCCCCTGCTCCTCCTCCTCCTCCGTCTCCCACTGCTGCAGCTACCGCTGAGGGGGGTGGATGTGTTGGAGCCGTCGGAGTGGTACGAGGGGGGTGGCGTGTGAGCAATGCTAGAGGTGCAGCAGGGGGTGTGTGAAAGGGGTGTGGGACAGTTGGGGGAGGTTGACCGGAGGTAGCCGACTTGTCGTCCGCAGCGCCTGAAGTCCAGGGAGCCACGACCCCCTGTGGTCCGAGTAGTCCGGGGCTCTGCGCCCGGTAGCCACAGTGTGAGCACTCCTGGTAGTCCAGAGAGCCACGACCCCCTGTGGCCTGAGTAGTCCGGGGCTCTGCGCCCGGTAGCTACAGTGTGAGCACTCCTGGGAGCACAGTGAGCCAGCTGCGTCTATAGCCGTGTAGTCCGGGTTTAGCCTGGTAGTGACAGTGCTGCGCACTCCTGCTGCCCGTGTGTCTGCAGCTTCAGCCGTCGCCTCCCATCTTCTCGGCCCCACAGTTTCTCCTCCTCCTCACTTGCCCTCTGTGATAGCCTCTAGCTTTGCTTATAATTGTGAATTACTGCTCTGCCTGCTTGTTGTGTTGATTGTACCCCACTTTGACTATGGGGGTGTGTCAGAATGTGATGTTTGTGTAGCCTGCAGTGGGGTACTCTATAGCGAGTACAGCCCGAACTAGGGTTTGCTATATGTACTCAACTGCATGCTAGTGAAAATCCTCTTTCGTGTTTATCGTTTTAGCCTGCTATTTCGACAGGTACGTCGACTCGATGAAGTGCCATGCTTGGTGGTCGGCGTCCAGGTAGTCCCTGCACGGCTTCAGGGCAATCTGCACGCCCGGCGAGCAGCACCACAGAATGAACGTGAAGGTCAGCAGCTGCACAACGCAAAACTCCTCACGTAGGTCAGGGTAGTTATCTGACGGCGTCGCCACGGTGTCGGCGGCGAAGCCCATCAGCCTGGCCATCTCCAACTGTGGCTCGATGGCTTCCTTCCAAGTGAGGATGTCAGGTCGACCGACCAGAAGGGGGGTGACAGAGATTCTGTCCAGCGTAAACTTGAAGTAGGCATAGCTCGGCGCTATCCCGCCCACTGTCACATGAGTCGCCGACGACGGTGTCAATCCGCTTCGTCGACCTCTAACGTCGCCTTGCAAAAAGACTGCAGCCGCCGACGACCACATCCCTCGCGCCTAAACGCCGCCGACTTCATCGCCGTGTATCACACCTTGTTGCCTCGACGACTAGCCTCCCGCACTGCTGCCGACCTGGTCACCGGCGTTGACGCCCACGCCGACGCCGCCCTCGTTGTTCACCGGTCGAGGAGAAGCAGGCCGAGAATGGTGCTCCGTCGCCCACATGGCGCGGATGCCAGCCTCGACGACCGCCCACGGAATTTTCTCCGTACTCCTGAGCCTCATGACATCTCCTCGCATCGTCCAGGTGTGCCTCCAGGGTGTCCATCACCTCTGTGTCACCTACGCCCACAATGGTGACTACACGCACAGCTGCCGGCCTACGAACATGATAGGTAAATGCAAAAGTCAGCTAGACTAAAGGTAGGTCATTGCGGTGCCGTCCACGCTCACCGCACCATGCGGAGATAAATGATTCAACGGGAGCTAGACTACGGGCTAGGCACGGGGCAATGGTGATCTCTGTGTTCATTCCTTAGTCGTTTTTTGTTTACACTGCTTGCCAGTTCACGGGGAGAATTGGCAAGAGTTTCACTAGGAAATGTTGACAAGAATGGTTGGTACAACATTCGCAACACTGACTACATCGGAGCTAGCAAGCATCCTGTTCGACCTCCAGCGCAGCACGGTCAACCGCGATCCAGCGTTGCAAAGCTCGCACTGCTCCAGCGCTGCATAGAGGCGGCTTGCCAATGTTGCAAGCCCACGGTGTGCCCACGCTGCAGCAAGCTGGCTGCACGGCGTTGCACCCGCAGGACAACGGTGCACCTGCTCTGCAGGTGCGTGCAACTGGTTGGTGCGCTGTTCCTTGTCACACGCACAGCGCAGACGCCCGACAGAGTCCACACCAGCTACTGTGCCCACCAACCACGTCAACCTCGGGATACCACCCCCGAGGTCGGCCTCGCAAAAACCACCACGGCGACCTTCGCACAAGTCGCACGGGTATCCCGGTCGACCGGGCAACCACGCCTGGTCGTCCAGCCCAGCCGATCGCCGTCTATACCAGACTGGCGTCCCCAGAGGAGGTGTCCCAGCACCCAGGTCGGCGTTTTAACGCCTAGGTAGGTGTCCAGGCGCCTGGGACACCGTCCGGGCGCCTAGGTCAGCGTGCAAGAGCCCGGGACGCCGACCAAACGCCCAGGTCGGCGTCCAACCGCCGAGGACACCATGCAGACGCCTAGGTCGGCGCCCAGACGCCTAGGACATCGTGTAGATGCTCAGGTCGGCGTGCAGGCTTTCAGGACGTCGCCCAGACACTTGTAATGGCGTCCTCCTTCTCAGCGCCCCCCAGCTAGGCGCCCTCCTGCTCGGCGCCCTCCAGCTAGGCGCCCTCCAGCTCTGCGCCCTTGCAGTGGCCCCCGTGCCCACTGCTGCAGATCGGCTGCATTCCCCGCACACCCGACCACGAAGTCGGCTCCGCCCAAGCGAGGATGGGGCCAAACTACACTCTCGTTGACACTCTCATGCTCTCAGCTGGCTAGGCAAGGATACGTATGCACCTTCACTATGGGAGGGTGCACGGTTCGCAAGGGTGGCGCTGTGGTCATGGAGGCCATGTTAGACAAAGGTCTACACCTTGTTCAAGTTTGTGTGCCTCAGGTGCATGGTGTTGAAGCTGAGGAAGCCACTTGTAGCACCCTTTGGAGGGACATGGGACAACTGACGGCAGATTTGCTACACCTACGCATGGGGCATTCGGGAAGGCAGCAACTTGTGGAGTGTGTGAAAAAGGGGGAGCTGAAGGGTGTGGAGATCAAGTGCTTTGATTGCACAACCACGAAGCTGCTAAAGACCTCTTTCTCTACCTCCACCACTAAAGCCTCCGCACCTCTTGAGTTGGTGCACACGGCTGTGTGTGGTCCCATGCAAACACCGGATAGGGAGAAGGGCAGCAAGTACTTCATCACCTTCATCGGTGACTACAGCCGTCTCAGTTGGGTCATATTGGTGAAAGCCAAGGATGAGGTGACCAAGGTGTTCAAGCGTTGGATACGCTATGCGGAGAGGGAAGCTGGGGCCAAGGTGAAAATACTAAGGTCTGGTCGGGGTGGGGAGTACATGGGGAAGGAACTGGAGACATTACTTAAAGACAGGGGCATCACCCACCAGCTTTCAGTTGCCTACATGTCGCGGCAAAATGGGGCAGCGGAGCGGCTAAGCCGGACCCTCATAGCGCGCCCCCCCTGTGGGCCTCCCGTTCATCCCCTAGCGTGGCCCCAGCGGGCGCCCTCGATTGTCTCGAATCACTCCGCGCGTCTCCATTGCGCCTCCGTTGCTGACAAGGATGCCATCGCTTTCGTGGTCTCCAGCTTGGGGAGAGGAAAAAAACTCCGTCCGATGCAGAACAGGGATATGGGTGTTCGCGCCCACCATGTACGAGATTCCTCAAACATGCACTCACTAAACCCATCACTGATTTTGCCATGTTGGAGGCGCTCCCGCACAGCAACCTCTTGAGCCTGCAGAGTCTCTCCTACTACTGCAGTAACTCCTTGGCCGGCCATGGTGGTATTGGCGGCCGCCGGCCTAGACTATGACTTAGCTAACGCACAATGGTCGTTCTAATATGATTGTGGTCTTGAAGGTCCTCCCACACTCATGGCACCATGCGGAGAGCCAATTTATAACGAGAGGAATATACCATGTGGGAGGCTACGGGTTCTAGGGGTGATCGTAGCGTTGCATACATTTGCACTACTTGTTGAGCTCGTACAAAGATTCATTGGGAAATGTTGAGTCAACAAGCATACAATGGCATGAAAAGGTTAATGGACGCTTGATTGCAGGTCTGCTCAACGAACGCTTGAGTGCACTTTGTGCACATCATGCACATTGTGCAGATGGCACGTTGTAGAGCACGTGACATTGTTTGAATTTCGTCAAAAAACTTATGGGGCCAAATTCGCGCACATGCAGGATCTAGTTGACCAGTTACTTTGGTCGACGAGAAAGAGGCCGCTCAGCCGGCATCGCCGATGTATTCATTCCGTCGGCCAGCGCCTCATAGACGAACACTTTTCTTGCTAAAACCAGCGAGGCTGATATGAAGGATTGCAGAGCGCACTAAAGATCCAAAAGGTTGTGTTTTAGTCGTTGGTTCACAATATAGGAGAGGTCAGGCCTGAAGGTGACAAAGGCAAAGAGCAGGCAACCCAACTGTTGCTAGTCTGGCTGAAGTCCTGCAGCGGACATGGCTTTGTTGCCCGGCTTGTTGTTTGGTCCTGGCGTGCAGTAGGGAGTAGAGAATGGTGCGCTTGAGATACTGAAGCACTTCCCAAGTGTTTTGGCATACTTCGAAGCTGAGTAGAATAGCTTATGGGGCATAAGATATGTTAAGTCCCAGAAACTGCGCCACGCCGTGATTTGTAGTGATGTCGATGCGCTCGGCCAGGTTCTTCTCCAACTGGTCGATGACTGTGTTGCTCATCCTTCTGTCGAGAAAGTTGTCCACGGAAGCTATGAGAAGGATATAGTTGCTGCGGGGAGGCACTCTACAAAAGGAGTGGGACTTCGAGTAGTACGCATGAGCGTAGCGATATCTCTATCATTTTCTTATGTATGGGTCCATGGGGCAAAGCGGAAAACGTTTCACTAGCAAAAGTTGGATACAATGATGCAAAAGGCAATGGCAATGGCGACTACATATGGGACCTAACAGACTAGAAACCAGGCAGGTCGACCTCCAGCGCAGCATGGAGGCGGCTTGCCAGAGAAGTAAGTCGACGGCGTGCCAACGCAGCTGGGAGGCGGCTTGCCAAGACTAAAAGTCGGCGACCTGGCAGCAGTGCACCAGCGCGACTTGCAAACGCTGCAGCAAGGCGGCTTGCGAATGTGCGCGCACCTTCTTCACAGGTGCTTGTAGACGTTGTGCACGTCGTGCACTATTACGTGTGCTGCACAGGTGCCAGGTCGGCTATGTGCCGTCAATTGTCCCAGATGTGCCACGTCGACTACATGACGCTACACGTCGGTTGACTTTGCCACAGCTACCTGGGTGACGTTTGCACACCTCGCAGAACTTCGTTGGCCTGGTTACTTCATCGACCAGGAGAAGGCGTTCAGTTGACTTCGCACGTACAGCGGCGTCCATAGGCCAACGCCCTGTCGACAATCACCTTCATCGACCGCCGTGGCTCAACGCCGTCCACCAACTTCACTTCGTCAGTTTAACAGTGTTCAGCATTGCCTTGGCCGAATTCGCCTTGGCGAGCTTCACTGAAGTCGGCTCTGCCCAAGTCGGCTCCGCTGAAGTTGGCTTCGCTATGGTCGGCTAACCAAACCAGCCGACTTGCTCCTTCAAGTTGGTGCCAATCATGAAGCCCGGCCAGCTGCACACCTTGTATGTCGGATGACGAAGTCGGCTTCACCCAAGCGAGGACGGGGCCTTTTCTCTTCAACACTCCCTTGCCCAGCTCAAGCTTGGGCACCCACACACATGGTCCGCCCAAAACCCAAAGGGATAGAGTACAAGGGGAAACTTCGTTGTTGGCGACCATCACACGCCCACCACCATGCCAGTCATGTTGAAGGACATGGTGCCTACTGCTGCACATCATCGTCGCCGTTCACGAAGTCGACCAGACGCACTTAGCCGATTGCGATGGAGCACCAGTTGAAGGTCACAAAGTGCAGCAGCTTCGTGAGGAAGTCGGTCGGTTGCTTGGAGGTCGGGATGTATTGCAACATAACCTTACCGCGCTTCACCATCTGCTACAGCCAGGCGCAGTGTCCCTCCATGTGCTTCAGGTTTCCCTTCAGCCCCAAGCCTTCAGCGACCACGATGGTTGACAAGTTGTCCACATTTAGGATGGTCATCGTCCCAGAGTCGAGCAAATGGAACTCGGCGAGGAGGAAGCAAAGGTTGTCAGAAGACTAAGCAAGGATGAATGAACTAGCAGCAGGATGGGTACAAGTACTAACCCTAAATTGGGAATGTACCCCATATGGGCTACCCCACTACGGCCTACACAACATGCAACCCATATAAGTTTGACACACCCCCATAGGCAAAGTGGGGGAGAACAAGAGGTCACAAGACCAGTCAAGAAATGCCTTACACAAGGAAGTAACGCAGAGCGATGTGTTTCGTCCTGTGCTCCAGTCTGTGCTCCTGACACAAGGCAATCAAGGCCTTGTTGTCGACGTAGAGAACTGGAGGCGAACTAGGCAGCTCTCCCAAGTCGGTCAGCAGGTAGGTGAGCTAGCGTAACTCCTGTGCAGCCATGGCCCCTGCGTAGATCTCAGCCTCACAACTGGAACTGAGAGCAGAAGAAGAGCGGCTAGACCGCCAAGAAATAGAGCCAAGGCTGCAGGTGTAACCCTATGACAACCGCTGTGCAGCCAAGTCGTCAACCCAAGAAGTGTCTGCGTGTCCAGTGAGGACAACTGGACCCCGTCCTCCAAGCACGTGCCCCATGCCCGACGTACTGCACAAGTAGCGCATCACCCTCTTAGCGGCCTCCCAGTGCTCTGGTCGGTGTCTCCCGAGCGCAACATAGCATGCCAGGATGCTAAGAGGGTAGGCAAGGTCAGGTCGAGTGCAGGTGATGAGGTACATGAGGCAGCCCACAAGCTCTGGATACGGGCCACTCGGCACTATGTCGGAAACTCAACCCACCTCCCGTGTCTCCTGCTTGCCTTGCTCTGTGGCTCTCTCCTCTTGCCATTGTCTCACGGTTGTGTGTCTCTCATCTCCTGCCTGAGTCTCTCTCTCAACGGTTCTCTTCCTCCCCTTGTCATTGGGTCCTTGCTCTCCCTTGAAGTTCTCTGCTCCTTACTTCTCTCTGATGAGCTCTAAGCTCCTTCACACACCTTCCTGTCCTACGCTTCCAATCTAAGGCATCTTGCTCGCTATGTCTCCCTAAGGTCACCGTTAGCTCACTCTTGCAGCAACATTTTGTGTAAAAAGGAAAACATACAAGCAATAGGAATTGCTACCAAGGTTCCGCTTATTCTACCAGCACCACCACAGCCACGCCTTCGCTCTCCCATGCTTTGCCTAGTCTACTTAGTAGTGGCTAGAAACCTCAACGAGCAAACCTGCAGCCGTGCTGCTTCTTGCCCTCCTCTCCCAACCCTGGCTACTCTGCCTCCAGCTGCCATCATTCCGATCCAGCTGGCTCCCTGGAGCAATCCTGAACACACAGAAAACAAACACGCATGCACTCGTACACCCATTCGTCACTGGCGCTGTAGTTGCCTTCCTTGCTGCCCCTGCCTTGCCTCGCTGCCAATCCTGACTGCCATCCTCCTGTCCACGTCAGTCCCGCCCTCAGTCTCACCCATGCAATTCTCCGACCCTTCGGCTCGGCAGCGGTCCACTCCTCTCGCTTCGTGAAGTCCCATCTGACCTTTCGGCTCTCATCCTCGCTCCTCACGGACCCGTTATGTACAGTGTATACAATATGTACACCGCCTTTGCGCTTCCCCTTTCCCTTCACATTCACAGAAATGTGACAGCTGTTGGAAACTCACCCCACCTCCCGTGTTTCCTGCTTGCCTTGCTCTGTGGCCCTCTCCTCTTGCCGTTGTCTCACGATTGTGTGTCTCTCATCTCCTGCGTGACTCTCTCTCAACGGTTCTCTTCTCAACGGTTCGTCATTGGGTCCTTGCTCTCCCTTGAAGTTCTCTGCTGCTTACTTCTCTTGCCCCCTCCCATGTCCTTCTGCTGCCGTCCTCGCCCTGTTCATACCCGGACGTCGTGCGATGCTGGATCCCATTTTCCGCCAGCAGCTCCTTGAACTCTCCTTGAAACTCTTGCCCCTGGTCCGTGAGTACCTCCCCGCAGGCCCCGAACCTGGTCAGTACCATTTCCTCAAATGCTTCAGCTACCGCCTCTGCTGTCTTCGCCACTAGGGGTCGTGCCTCTACCCACTTGCTCACATGCTCTATCATGAGCAGGACATACCTCCTGCCTCTTCGCGGCACTGGCAGTTCTCCCGCAATTTCCAAGGACCAGCGGTACCCGAGTTCTACTATGGCCAAAGGCTGTAGCTCTGCCTGACTCTTCAGCAGGCTGGCTCTGTTCCTGCAGCACAGCTCACACTGCTCCACCCACTCCTTCACCTCCTTCCGCATCCCTGCCCACCACCATCCGGTCTGCAGCAGCTGCTGAGTCCTCAGAGGCCCATAATGTCCCAGCTTGCTGTGTACTTCCCGTATGATGCCCTCCCTTTCTGCTGGCGCTGGCACCCTCTTCCACCCATCCTTGGTTTGCAGCTGCACCTGCCCCTGGAACCACCTGTAATTCTATCCTCGCGCTCTTGCCCTTGCCCCTGCTCCGCCGTCCTCTGCCGTCTCTCCCTTGATCCATGCCAGCGTTTCCTTATCCTGCCACACATCCGCTGCCCCTCCCTGTTGCTGACCTCCTGGCCGCTGCTCCCTCACCATGGCGGTGAGAGCCGCCGACGGTGGCTCCTGCTCTGGTCCCTGCTTGCCCTCTCCGCGGGGCGGGTTCCTTGATAACCCGTCCACGTGTTGCATCGTCTTGCCCGGCCTATGTTTCACTGTAAAGTCATATTCCTGCAGCTTCATTGCCCACCGCGTGTTCCTGCCTGTGAGT
Organism: Closterium sp. Naga37s-1; assembly: GCA_947471745.1. NCBI lineage: Eukaryota > Viridiplantae > Streptophyta > Zygnematophyceae > Desmidiales > Closteriaceae > Closterium > Closterium sp. Naga37s-1. The sequence continues at coordinate 901,323 of CANJKZ010000754.1, forward strand.
GTCTAGTTATGCATCAGCCACAGCAGAGGCTTATGATATGTCACCAAGGTGAAGTGCCGCCCTTGCAAGTACATCCTGAAGTGCCCTACTGCCCAAACCGCCGCCAGTCCTTCCCCTTCATAAGATGAGTAGTTTGCCTCCGCCGGGCTGCAGGTTCGGCTGGCAAACGCTACCACTTTCTCCACCCATTTATCCATCTGGCTCAGCACTGCCCCGATCCCGATGCTGCTCCAGTCGGTGTAGAGTGTGAACGGTTGCTGCCCATCTGGTAGCTTCAGCACAACCCTTGTCTTTACCGCCTCCATCAGCCCGCGTAACGCCTTCTCCTGTGGCTCCTCCCATCACCATTTCTGATCCTTGTTAAGCAACATGTTTAAGGGTGCTGCCTTCTTGCTGAAGTCCGCTATGAACTTGCGATAGTAGTTGAGAAATCCAAGCAGCGCACGCAGGCTCCGATCCTTGGGTTTCTCCACCCTGTCTAGCACCTTGACCTTGGCCCTCTGAATGCTGAGCTCTCCTCCTGTCACCTCAAATCCTAAGTAGGCCAGACTGTTGTGTCCGAAATGGCATTTTCCCGGATGGCAGGTCAGCCCCGCAGCCTCAATTGCCATCAGGGTTGCTTCCACGTCTCGCACGTGAGTCTCCGCGTCTGTGTCACACGATCGAATTTCCACTCAAGAATGTTGCACTAAAGGTGAGTACAAGGCGTATTTATACTCAGAAATACATAGAAACAAGAGAAAATCCGAACCTTCGGGAACGCGCTCTTCTAGAATAGATAATCACAAGTGCGCAAAAGCACGCAAGCCCATTGGCACTTCGGATTATGGCGAGATTACGCCTTGTACACCACTGCCGGTGCTGTCGGTGCCGTATAATGTAAATGTCGGTGCCGAAAATACCAAATAAGTGAAATAATCGGAAAGCTCTAGACAATAGAATAGTAGTTTGATTGAGGTGAAATAAAGTCTAATTGAAAGAGGAAAATAAGAAGAAAAAGATGGAGTAAAAATATGGAAATAAGAAATATGTCAAACGTCGGCGTACTCTCACAGTCTGGGCTGAAAATGATGACGTCGTCTATGTAACACGCCGCGCCGCTCACTCCCCTCAACACCGAATCCATCACTCGCTGAAATACCGCCAATGCGTTGCGCAGCCTGAATGGCATGCAATTCCACTCATACAACCCATCTGGTCCATGGAATGCAGTTTTCTTCTTGTCCTCCTCCGCTATAGGGATCTGATTGAAACCCTGCCTCAAATCCACTGTTAAGAACACCCAGCTGCCGTGCAGTTGATCGAAAATTTCTTCCGCCATGGGCATAGGGTACATGTATGTCGCAGTCACCTTGTTCAGCCCTCGATAGTCTCCACACATGCGTCAGGATAGCACTGTACCCGTCAGGTCAGTCCTTGCTGCTAATCGGATGATGACCGTCGGATCAGCCCTGCTGATAGCAACTCTTGACACTTCTCCGTACATATGCTGATATCCTGCGGGCTCATCCGTCTCCTCCTCTGGTACACCGGCACCTCGCTGTTCAAAGGTAGGTCCATGGTGCTTGTGACGCATTTCCCCAACTGCTGCAACGTGTGTGCAAATGCAGCTGCATGCTGTCGCAGTACCGCCTCCAATCTCTTTGCCGTCTCCCCATGCATGGCTCCGCCTACGTCCCACTGGGTCCCTTGCACTTGGGGCCGTACTTCCTCCAGTCCCCTTTCCTCTCCTGCTACTCCGACCGCTGCTGTTCCCTCACGCCTCTCGTCTGCCCCCACTTCTTCGCCTGCTCCTGGTCCTTCCTCCCCAACCTCCTGTTCCACCTGACTTGCCATATATGCTCGGCTAGGCCCCAGAAACACTTCATCCGGATCAGGGACCACCTTTCACTGGGGTCCTCCTCCTGTTCTGAGTCCCAATCCACCTCTGGCTCTCCTTCCCACCACTCTTCTTCTTCCTCTTCCTGATCTGGATATCGCCCCGGGACTCCCTCTTGGTCGCTCAACCTGTCTATCCTCTTCTCCTGCGGCACTTCCCTTCTCCTCATTTCCCATGCCTCTTCTTCCAGATGCTCGAGCAGGATTCTTGCCTCTTCCTCTTTTATCTCGTCATCCCGGGTCTTTGGGTCTGCCCTCGCTGCGTGATCCCTCCGTCGCTCCAATCGATTCCGCTCTAGGTGTCTGTCCATCGTGCCCACCAGCCAGTGCAGCGCGTTGAGGTCCATTGCTCTTCCCAATGCCCTCCTCCGTTGCTCCTCTGTTACCACGGTGCTCGCCGTTGCGCCTGCCATTTTTCCCATTGCCAGTTCCCGCTCCAGCGCGGTTGGCTCCTCCCACACCCGCGTGATAGTGGCGCACCTGCTTCGCATGTGCGCATGGCTGGTTGGTGTGCCACGCCCTATCACACGCACAGCACAAACACCAGGTCAGCGACTGCGCCCACCAACCACATCGACCTTGGGATACCACTTCCGAGGTTGGCCTTGCAGGAACCACCCCGGCGACGATCGCACACCCCCCGCAAAGACACGTTTCCCGGGTAACTCGGTCAACCGAGTAACCACGCCTGATCGACCAGACTGGTCGGTCGCCGGCTACACAACGCCGGCGTCCCCCAAAGTCTGTGCCAGCTGGTCGGCGCCTCCCAGGTCGGCCTTGCCAAGTCGACCACCTGAACCGGCGCCCTCCAGCTCGGCGCCCCCCCAGCTCGGCGCCCTGCAACTCAGCACCCTACACCTTGGCGCCCTACAGCTCGACGCCAGCGCCTACCAGGGCGCCCTTTCCCAGGTCGACATCAGCGCCCTTCCCCTTGTCGACCATCAGGTCAAGTCGGCCATTGGCTCCGCGACATTGACAGCATTGCAGTGGCCTAGTGCCTAAGTCACCGTCGCCCTCTGCAGCTGGTCGGGTGCGTTCCCTGCATACCCAGCAGCAAATTCTGCTCCGCCAAAGCGAGGATGGTGCCAACACAAAACACCGTTGATAGTCGGAGGGAATGAGGAGGCGTGAGGAGCAGCACCACTGCCTCCCGTCGACACAGGGAGTGCACGGCAGCGCAAGCAATGGCGGGAGCGGGGGCAAGGACCGCGGGAGGTCAGAGACAAGGAGACACGAGGGCATGCGATACATATGCTCCAGGGAGGGGTGACCAAGACTGTGGTGCCAGAGGAGGGGACGGGTTTGTGAGTAACCAACACGAGCATTACGCATCTACCTGACATGATGCAGACTCAGTGGCCAGTATGTATAGTCTAGACCCAGGCCTATATGTGAACGTGGCAAGGTGGTCACCAGTCACTATGTCCGTACAGATTTCTACGCGCTCACCCTTGCAGTGGCGGTGGTAACCATCATATCCTGGAGGTGAGCAGTACTCACCAGGTTCGTAGCGAATGAGGCGATGTGGAGACTTGTGAGGCAGCTAGAGGGGGCTACCGGAGAACACTAGAGCCACGTACAATGACCGGGCCAGAGGAGGGGTCGACCAGGGTGACAGGGACAGGTGCCGGGAGTGGTGTGACTGTGGTGCAATTGAGGAAGAAGCACCTAGACATGCCAGGGTCAAGCGTGAAGGTGGGCAACGCCTCCGCAAAAACTGTGACTGTGCTAGTTGTCTCACAAGCACCTACACTAGTAGCCTATACACTACCAGATCTAGGCACACATAAATAATAGTCACCTTCAGCACTAGCAGCAGTAGCATACATTGCATACATTTTAGCAGAGTTCTGGTGCCAATCAAGAGAGAATATGTCGACGTCCTTCTTGAGAAATCCTAACCAGTGGGACGCAGCCTTGCGAGAGCGTTTCGAGCATGTGTCTGCCCCGAAACACGCTCACATGAAGCTGCGTATTGGGTCGCAGTTGGCTTTTGTTCAAAACTACACGGCGTCGTTTATGGGGCTCGTGAATCAAGTGGACGACATGGCGGAAGCTGAACGTTTGGATAAATACATCAGCGGCTCTAAATATGAGATACGGTCCAAGGTGCACCGCAGTCGTCCAGCAATGTTGAACGAAGCCGTCCAATTGGCAGAAAGCACATGCACGTTGATGCAATGGGCGAGATCAAGTTCTTGGGAGAAAAACTGATTTTGTGGACAGACCCAGCGGGCCACGATGGAGTTCATGCGCCAGACCGCCCTTTACATGATTGTGTTTTGAGTGCGGAAAGCCGGGCCACATGAATAAGGATTGCCCCGACAGGACGCAGGGAAAGAGGAACGACGGGAAAGAGCCAAGAAACGGGAAGAGTCAATAACAGACGGACCCCTTACTGGCTGTGCTCTGTCGTCCGAACCCACCATCCCCACCAATTTGTGGTTCCAATTCATGCAATCAATCGCTCTCGGACGAATAACGGGGATAATCGTGTAGATCACCATGTGCTGGTTGTTGGCTCGTCAATGGCGGGGCCAGCCATGGCCTCTTCAACCCGGCAACAGCAAAAAAAATGCAACTTGCAGCTGGACAGTAGTCTGCTTGAAATTGACGCTCGCCTCGTGGATGGGACACCTCTGGCGATCTCGGAGGGAACACGGACGGTGCGGATTGAGTGCGGCGACGATTTCGGCTTCAGTATGAACTTTCTCGCGACGATGCTGGATGGCTGCGACGTGCTCCTGGGACGTGATTGGTTGGAACAGCACAACTTGATAATCGATTGGACAATGAGCTTGTGCAGCATCAGCAAGCACGAGGGGCAGATTATCCTACCCGCGTGGACTCCGCTACTACATGGCATGTCAACAAGGGTGCGCAGCTGTACGCTGTTCATCTGCGCGAGTTGGCATCTGACACTGACAGAATCGACATCAACAAGTTGTGTGCAGCTGTACCACTCGAGCTGGCGCAGCTGATTCGGCAACACTTTGACATTTTCCGTGATGACTTGCCACCTGGACTACCTCCCGAACGACCGGAAGACCATAGAATCACCCTTGCGTCCGCCGCGAAACTAACTGTTTGTACACAGTGGAGGCTGACTCGGCCCAAACTCGCGGAGCTTCGAAGTCAACTTGAGTCACTGTTGGAGAAGGGCTTCATCCGACCCAGTACTTCGCCCTTCGTCGCGCTGATCCTGTTCACACCGAAGAAGGACACTGGCATTCGCATATGCATCGACTATCGCGCGCTCAACCGGGTTACCATCAAATATCGTTATCCCATCCCACGCATCGACGACCTCCTCGACCAACTTCGCGGCGCTCGCTACTTTTCGAAGATTGACGACTGTCACAAGACTGCCTTCCGCACCCGCTACGGCAGCTACGAGTTCACCGTAATGCCTTTCGGCCTCACGAATGCGCCATCAACATTTCAACGCACCATAAACATGGTATATCGTGATCTGCTCGACAAGTGTGTAATCGTCTATTTGGACGATATCCTGATTTTTAGCTGGACACGCGAAAGGCATCTCCGCGACCTCGACACAGTGTTTAAGCAGCTGCAGGACAAGCGGCTCGTCACCAAAGTCTCTAAGTGCGAGTTTTTTAAGCACGAGTTGAAGTTTTTGGGGCACATTATCTCATGCGACGGCATCAAAATTGACCCGCACAAAATCAAGACCATCCAGAAGTGGAAGGTCCCGATTAATGTCACGGAACTTCAGAATTTTCTGGGGTTTGTGAATAATGTCTGGTGGTTTATCCCGAATATGGCGGGGATAACCGGCCCGCTAACCGACCTGCTGCACAAGGACAGGAACTTCATGTTTGGGGAGGAGGCTGAGGCGGCCTTTCAGGAGCTACAACAATTGTTGGTTTCCCCTCCAGTTTTGCGCATTGCCGACCCATCCAAACCGTTCAAAGTTGTCACCGACGCCTCGGATTTTGCCATCGGCGCAGTGCTGCTCCAGGATCTTGGCAACGGCTTACAACCGATTGCCTACGAGTCACGCAAGTTGCAGGCAGCCGAGCGCAACTACCCGATTCACGACAAGGAGATCCTCGCCATCATCCACACGTTCACGTTATGGCGCTGCTATCTGACGGGCGCCAACGTCACTGTGCGAACGGACCATAAGTCGTTACAGTATCTCCATGCGCAACCCAACCTCAACCCACGACAAATCCGGTGGCTCGACTACATGGAGTCACATTTCCACTTTAGGATCACCTACAAGAAGGGCGCAAATAACATTGCCGATGCCCTGACCCGACCGACAGTCCAATCCGCTGCTGTACTGATCACCCATTCGACCAACTCGCTACTTTCGGGGCTATTCACCCATGGCTACAAGACGGACCCGTTCATCACGGTAGGCAATCACTTGCAGGAGACGACGCAAAAGAGGGATTATTACCTAAAAGCCGAAACTGACCGAGTTTGGGTCCCCGCTTACCGCCTGCTACAGGAGTTGCTTATCCAGGAGGTCCATGATTCGAACATCTCCGGAATTTCAGCGTTGACAAGATGCAAAAAAATCTGCACCGTCAGTATTATTGGCCTGACTTCAACTCTAACGTGCAGCGTTATGTGCCTTCATGCAGAGTATGTCAGGCAATGAAATTAACACGTCAACGGCCGGCCGGCCTGATGCAACCCCTCGAGCCACCCGAGCGACCGTGACAACATGTGACAATGGATTTTGTTACGGGGCTACCAGCTGGCGCGTCCGGCAACGATGCAGCCCTCGTCGTCGTCGATCGCCTCACAAAAATGGCGCACTTCGCAGCGTGTCGTACGACAATCACATCCGAAGAAACTGTGCGCCTCTTCATCTCGACCGTTGTTTGCTTACATGACATCCCGCCCGCGATCATCAGTGACAGGGACCCAAAGTTTACACCGAAGTTTTGGAAAGAGACGTGGGCGCAATATGACACTCACCTACAGTTCTCGTCGGCCTACCATCCGCAAACCGACAGCCAGACCGAGCGGACCAATCAGACGATGGAGCAACTCATTCGCACGAACTGCCCCAGTCCTGCTCGTTGGGAAGACTCGCTCCCAATGCTGGAATTTGCGTACAACAACGACCCGTCCAGCGACCAACCATTCCCCGTTTTTCCTCAATTACGGAATGGAACCAGTGGTACCCACAGCGACGACACCTGAGAACCCGGTACTACGCTCACAACACCTTGTGGCAGAACTCCAGGCAATCCGCAAGAAAGCTGTTGCAGCCATCCGAAAAGCAAATGCAATTGCCCGCAAATACTCGGATTTGCTACGCCGGGAAATCATCATGTCAGCAGGGTAACTAGTGCTTCTCGACACCATGAACCTGCGCCTGCCCGGCTATTCAAGGCTTCGCCCGCGCTACTGCGGACCTTTCCGCATTGTCAAAATGATCGCACCCGTCACGATGAAACTTCTGCTGCTCGACGACTGGCGTATCTACGATGCCTTCCATGCCAGCCTCCTCAAGCCCTTCGTACCGGCCACGACGGACATTGCCCACCAAAATGCAGCCCAGACAGCTCGTCCTGTCCCATAACCGACACTTGACCCGTCGATAATGCACATCGCGTACGACTTGACGCAGCAGGACACCACGTGGACTTCCTGATTCGTTGGACCGACAGCACCAGTGAGTTCATTTAGTCACAAGCTTCGTTATTTGTTTTTTGCGCAACTGTTTGACAACTCATAAGAGCAATCCTCTCTTAACATCGTGCATGCTTGTTCGAATGTGCTCCTAACATTTATTTAGTTTATTTATCTCACTATGTGTTAGAGACATCTAGAGTTAGACTTAGGGCGTGCGTCTTCTGGTGTAGAGATTCAAAAATTAGGTCTAACTTTTGCTCGTAACCCGCTACGCCAATTTCATTAAGGTTTCTTTGCGAAAAACGTGTGTCCTATCTCTTGCAATGGCAATGAAGTGGGACACTAAACCTGGGTCGAACTCACGTACAAAATTGTCGGGTGCACGTTAGGTCAAGCGTGTGTTCTGATGGCATGCATCCTGAAAATGCGAAGCATGCGGCATTCGCAAATCACATCGCGCGTGCATCTGGCACCAAATGGACGATGCCCGGTGCCGCCAACATCAAGCCGTGAGAACCTGGAAACAAGCGGTAGTTGAACGGGACTCGAAAGTGGGTGTAAAAAGTTGAACCTCGATACTCCAAGTTTGTTATGAGTTGTACGAAAGAAGAGTGCGCAGAATTTAATATTGCAGAAGTGATTACAACTACTGAGCAAACAACAAGGCCTAAGCATAATATAGCAAGGATAGCTAGGCCGAGGTCGCGGAGTCGCGAGAAGGTTGGGTGCAGGTTTGGGCTTGGGAAACCCGAAGGCGACGCGTTGGTGGCTCGGAAGGCGAGATCGACGGATCGAGCCTGAATTCCGAAAGTTGGAATTGTACGCGCACAGAGTGCCTCATTAAGGAAATAGGGAAAATTCCTTACATTCCCCCCCCCCCCCCCCCCCCCCCCCCCCCCCCCCCCCCCCCCTCCCCTTTAAGAAAGGTGGTCCATATCGGGCACGCGGCGGCGGGAGAGATAATCCCATAATACCGAGTGACCTTGCAGTGAGTCCGCCGAGACCCACGTGTCGTCTTCACTTGTGTGATTCACCCAGCGCAGGAGAAAGATGACGTGGCGTCCTGCTGGCGTCGCACGAATGCGATGATTCAAAATCTTCCAGGGCTGCAGTGTCAGGTTTGCTACTGGCCGGACACTTGGCGCGATCTTGGGGCGGGCGATGTCTGATAAATGCGGAGCCACGTAGTGGCGGAGCAGACTGACATGGAAAGCGACGTGGATTTTCCAGTCGTCAGGTAGCAACAATTTTGCCGTGACCGGGGTCAACATCCGAATAATGCGGAAGGGCCCCGCATAGTGGGGACACAGTTTAGCGGGTTGGGGCAGTTTTAGATTTTTGGTGTCCAGTAGGACCATTTGTCCGTCATGAAAGGGTAAGTTCCGTCGATGTCGGTCAACGTAGCGGCTGGCAACGGTATTGGCCTTCCGGATAAATTATGCCGCTTTATTGCGAGCTGCTTGAAGTTCTGAGACAAACTGCTGCGACCGTGGTACCGGGTTGTCAGGGGTCGTCGAAGAGGGTACCACGAGATCTATCCCTTAATTGACGTAGAACGGTGACAAATTAGTCGTCGTAGACAGGGCGTTGTTGTACGCAAACTCCAGCACGGGAAACGTTTTTTCCCACTTGGTAATGTCGGGGCAGTTCGTGCGAATCAACTGCTCGTCTAATTTGTCCTCGTTGTCTGGCCGTCGATCTGCGGGTGGTATGACGACGAAAACTGCACGCGGGTGCCGTACTGTGCCCACGTCTCCTGCCAGAACTTCGACGTAAATTCCGGGCCTCGATCGCTGATGATCGCCGAAGGTAACTCGTGTAGGCGTACGACGGTTGAGATGAAGAGCTTCGCTACTTCTTCGGCTGTGATCGTCGTGCGGCATGGTGCGAAATGCTCCATTTTTGTTAGTCGTTCAATGACGACCAGCACCGAGTCATTGCCACTTGCGCCAGCTGGTAGTGCGGTACGAAGTCCATAGTCACACATTGTCACGGTCGTTCGGGTGGCTCGAGGGGCTGCAGCAATCCAGATGGGCGTTGGCGTGATGATTTTATTGCTTGGCAGGTCAGGCACGCAGACACGTAGTGCTGCACGTCCAGCGCCATGTCTGGTCAGTAATAATTCCACTGCAGCAGCTTCAATGTTTTGTCGACGCCGAAATGCCCAGAGAGGTTTGAGTCGTGAACTTCCTGCGTCAGCAATTCTCGTAAGGGTAGGTAGGAAGGTACCCAAACTCGGTTCGTACCGAATTTTTGGTAATAGCTCCCATGTGCCGTGGTGACCCGTTGGTGTTGATTCGTCCTAAAGAATCGGTCAATCCTTTCAACATGCTTGAATAGTCTTGCCAATAAAGAGTTAGAATGGGCGATTAGTACTACTACGGTCTGCATCGATGGGTGGGTCAGGGCGTCGGCAATGTTGTTGAGCTGTGGCTGGTTGCGCATGGACTGTAGTGATTTGTAATCGGTCCTGATCGAGACGTCAGCTCCCATGAGGTAACAGTGCCAGGTACGAAATGCATGCACGATGGCGAGCATTTCTTTGTCGAGTACAAGTTGCGCTCGGGCGGCGGCATTTTCCCTGACTCGTACGCGATTGCCAAATTCCTGTAGAAGGACGGCGCCGACGGCGAAATCGCTGGCGTCCGTCACGACTTCGAACGGTCGAGATGGATCTGCCAGCCGAAGCACGAGGGGTGAACTCAAATTTTTCTTGGGTTCGTTGAAGGCTAGCTGCTCTCTCTCCCCCCAAATAAATTGCGCGCCTTTGTGCAGAAGATCGGTTAACGGCCTGGTTACCCCCGCCATATTCGCTACAAAACGGCGGACGTAGTTAACAAAGCCGAGGAAACTCTGCAACTCTGTGATGTTCGTAGGCGGCTTCCACTCTGAAATTGCTGTCAATTTGCGAGGGTCAATTTTAATACCCTCCCCCGAATCTACGTGTCCCAGGAACTCCAGCTCCGGCTGTAAGAACTCGCACTTAGAGCCCTTCGTAATCAGTCGGTTCTGCTGCAAGCGACGGAACACCTCCTCTAAATCCCGTAAATGCTGCTCCCGAGTGTTGCTGTACACCAGGATGCCGTCGAGGTAGACGATAACTTTTATGTCCAGCAGGTCCCAAAACACCCCGTTCATGGTGAGCTAGAACGTCGACGGTGCGTTCGTCAACCCGAACGGCATCACTGTATACTCGTAACTACCGTAGCGGGTGCAAAAAGCGGTCTTTGGGAAACCTTCATGGTGAGCTAGAACGGCGAACACGCGATTTTGATGGTAGCCACCTTGCAAATCGATTTTCGAGAAGAAGCGAGTCCCGCGAAGTTGATCCAGCAGGTCGTCCGCTCGTGGAATCGGGTAACACGACTTGACGGTGATCCGATTCAGTGCTCGATAGTCGATGCACATGCGCAGGCCTCCGTCCTTCTTCGGCATGAACAGTATTGGGGCGGCGAATGGTGACGTGCTCGGCCGGATAAAACCCTTCGACTCGTCAAGCTCCGGTTGGCTGAGCCGCCACTGGGTCCGAACAGTTGGTTGTGCTCCTGGCTCCAACTCGATCCTGTGGTCTTCTGGTCATTGAGATGGCAGCTCGTCAAGCAGATCATTCGCGAAAATTTCGGGATACCTCCGAATTATGCCCGCCACGTCCTCTGGTTACAGCAGCGTAGAGCGTGTCAATGTCAGTGACCTTTTCGGACGGAGCTACCTCGTATAGCTATACGGCGTAGCCTTGCGCTCCCCTCTTTATCGCCCTCGTCAGCGTTATCGCGTTGACACGTGTTGTTATCGGCTCCGGCTCTCCCCATTTCGGAAGTGTCACGCGCCCCTTATTGCTTAGCACCGTCATGGCTCTCATCGTCCAGTCAATCGCCGGATTGAATTGCTGTAGCCAATCTCGTCCCAGTAGCACATCGCAACCGTCCAGCGTTGTCGCCAGCATCTTCATTGAAAACCCGAAATCATCGCCACACTTCATCCAAATTTTGTCGCACCTCGTCTCTGATCGCCAGCGGTGTTCCGTCCACTAGTCGCGTGTCAATCTCGGGCAAACACCTGTCCAGCTTCACTCCGAGACTGTGGCTTGCCAGGTTGACGAGACTGTGGCTCGCCCCACCGTCAACGAATATTTTTATTTTTTACCCGTTAACCCTCCCCACGACCAGCAAAGGGTGATCCACGTGTTCATCCACTTTATTCGTCCGGCTGCGGTCGATAGCCCGTAACGGTACCACCACTCGGTGTAGATGTTGATTGCCGGGGGACGGGGTCTCGTCGGTAGGTGGCCCAACTGCTACTGACACGTCTCTTTTCCCAACCCCTCTCCGTCGTGCCTGTTCCCCTGTTTCAGCTTCGGGCAGTCTTTCCTGCAGTGACCCGGTCGATTGCAGTTGAAGCACGTGTTTGGTGCACGTCTCGACGCATCCACACTGTTGATTGTGGGCTGGCGGGGCGGTCCACGGAAATGAGTGCCCTCCCAGGAACTCATTCTCGCCCGCTGCATCAGCGCGTCCTTTGTTTCGGCCAACTGGACGGCATCGAGAAAGTCGCGTGGCCTCGTCCGTCGCACCTCGAACTGCACCTCATATTTGAGGCCTGCAACGTATTTATCGAGCCGCTCCGCGTCACTCATGTCGTCCACCTGGTCGGCCAAGGCGTAGAACGTCGCGTGTAGTCTTGGACCGATGTCACCTGTTTCTAGGCACGCAGCTTCATGCGAGCAGAATCCGAGGCGAATACATGCTCGAATCTGGCTCGCAGCGCGGCGCCCCACTCCGTCCATGTGCGTATCGTGGCCACTCCAAAGATTGTGGTTCCTCGTTGCGAGACAGATGTCCAGGTCCCGTCGTTCGCACGTGATATCCCTGCCGGAGTCCCCTCTGTCTGAAGCATTCATCTCCACCACTCCAACGCCGGTCCTCGTAACAGTGACACTGCAAAATTAATGCGAGTAGCATCGTCAACAATTTGCGCAGCATTAAAGAAAACGTCTACGCCGAACAACCATGCAGACACGGTGACGCCTTTGTCGCTAGTGATGAACGGGGGCGGGTTTGTCGGCTTTATTATAACAGTTGTCGAAACTCTTGCTTCTGCATGCACTGTGGGCGCCGTTGAAGCCATCGCCGGAGTTGTCGCTGGTGCCTGTCGTGGCATTGACTGCGACAGCTGCTTCGTCGTTGCTCGTTCCTGTTGTCATTGCTCGGGCGCTTCCTGTACCTGTTGCTGCCGTGCCGCCCACTCATCTTTAGCGTCCAGCGAGCCCTGTAGCTCACTAAAGACATTGCCGTTGAGTGATGAGCTGCTACTTGCTTCGTCCACGATGGACGACTCCTGGCGCGCTTCACCTCGCGCTTGGCGTAGTTCGGCGTTTTCCACCATCAGGCGCTCCAACCCGCCAGACATAGTCTGCATGTTGGTTTGCATCGCCCAAGAGTCCTGCACGAAGCGGTCAAACTCAACCTGATTCATGTTTCTCAGGCTCCTCTTAACGGGCAGCAGATTAAAAACGATTTTCGTGACTTTGATGAAGGCGCAAACGATGTTAGTGGGAGCGAGATAATCGTATCTCTCTCTCAGCCGACCGCTTTGCAGCCCACCAAGTCTATCGCACCCTGCCACTAAAATAGCTCTGATACAGAATTTTATGAGTTGTACGAAAGAAGAATGCACAGGTTGCAATATCGCGGAAGTGATTACAACTATTAGGCAAACAACGAGGCCTATGCATAATATAGCAAGGCTAGCTAGGCCGAGGTCGCGAAGTCGCGAGAAGGTTGGGTGCAGGTTTGGGGTTGGGAAACCCGAAGGCGACGCGTTGGTCGCTCGGAAGGCGAGGTCAACGGACCGTGCCTGATTTCCGAAAGTTGGAATTGTACACGCATAGAGTCCTTGAGTAATGAATTAGGGAAAATTCAGTTGGTGTGCCTTGTGCTTGCAAGTTGGCAATTCGTGATTCGGGCCCAAAAGTTGAGACACGTCGACCGACCTAGCTTCAAACATGGAAAGTCGACTGAAAAAGGTGAACTATCAGCTTCAACTTCGAAGTATTATAGCTTGGAACTTGGTTGTCCCAGGCAGTTCTGTGGCGAGAACTTTGTCTTTTCCGAGATTCCAGTATTTCCTTCCAATAAGGGTCACGTTACGCACACTCCATGTTTGTCCTGCTACTGTTCCTAAGAAGTTGCACCCCACCTTTAAGCCTAAAATTCAAACGCGCCCTTATGGGTTTATCCATACGAAGGTGCGTATTTCTGCCGCTGTCATATGGACGAACCGTAACGCGCCAGCGTGGCATGCTGTAATCCTGGCCAAGTTAGCGATAAGACCATTCAACAGTAACGCACCAGTGTAAACGATGTGCTGCTCGTGTATGTTCGCACGAGTGACAAGGTGGCTAATCGGGATAGGCATATGGGATGATAAGGTTGCGCATGTGTACCCGCTCCTCTTCCCCTTACCTTCCCGTAGCTACCGTCCACGCCCTCGCGTGAGGTCGTCGAACTACCCTGACTGTTACCTCTGAAACAGAACACCCAAGCTCTCGCCGGCCTGTAAATATAGGCCCTAACAAGTAAGGCAGATGTGTAGCTCCTCTTTCCCCTTTCCTTCCCGTATCTACTACCGTCCACGCCCTGCGCGAGGTCCTCGAGCGGCTCTTACCTCTGAAAAGAACACCCCAAGGACACCTGCTCATTTCTTTCGCATCCCATCCGTTTTCTGGTTGTGGCAGTTGCAAGCAGAAGAGGTCACTGCCTTCTAACGATCGCTCCTCTGTCTTAGCGACGAATGTTTCGTTGCTCCTCTACGCTAGACAAGACAATGTTTCTCTCTTCCTTCAACTGACAGTGTCATGATCATGGCGCTAAACACGTTCGTCCCTCTCTACTCTGTCTACTGCGTCCTGGCCGTCATCATGCTTCTCGCGTTCGCCGTTGCAAGTAGTGCCTACCGTGTCGCCGGGGATGGTCGGCGACAGCGTACTATCGGACGGACGACCTTTTCAGACAAGCGTCGCCCGCATCCGGCGAGTCGTCGCCCGCGCCAGGTGGCTGCGTCGGTAACGCCGAGTCAGGCGCGCATCAAGCTCCAACCCTCGCAATGTGAGTCTAATTTGTCTCGCCGTATCATCGTGGTGGATGGCTTGTGGAAACACGGGATGATTTCAGCCGTGTCAGGCTAAAGGCGACGCTAAGGCTTGTAGTGGCAGTAAGTGCACATTGTATCATGTTACCTCTTGCAGGAGTGGGTATTCCCCTTTTAATTGGCAACTAGGTTGCGTTTTGGGATTGAGCGGCATTGACGCTTGATACGGTCATCAGGTCCCTGATCTAAATGGATCGATTTTTGTACGGGAGATTAATACAAAGAATGGCTGAACGTTCGAGGTGAGGTGTTCGTTTCTTTGCTCAACCCTAAATTACCCTAACACATGCTAGCAAGTCCGTCTGTTTTCTAATTGCTAAACGGGAGGTACCGCGCACGGCGCGGATGTAGCCAAGAGAGAAGAGTAGTAGTAGCAGCGGATAGAAGTAGAAGAGGATGGATCCAGAAGCGTCTACGAGAGAGTAGATAGGAGAAGATCCAAGACTCATAGGAGATAGGAATAAGGATTCCAATATTAGAATAAGAAGATGCAAGGATGGAAGATAATCCAACAAGTTTGAGAGAGGCTACTTATCGTGCTAGGAAGGTGATAGCGTGGCTCGGAATGGATCCAGCATCGCCATGCTTTTCGCATGGCATCTTGGCATAGCGCCTTGATGTAGCTTCTAATCACTGACGAGGATAAGAGAGTGCGTTCCGAGGTTAGAAGCTATCTATATTCGGAGCTAACGAGGCAGCGGGGTATTCCCATGCACGCTGGCATGGCGAATTCCATCTTGTAACAAACCAAGAAGTTAAAAGCAGCTGCCCAGAAAGAAATATCGAGAGCCAAGCCAAAGAACGTGCAATTGCTGCAGCACTCGGCCAGGGCTCCTCAACATAGTACGTCGAGAAGCTGTCCATTCGACATCATGGGCGGAGTTGCTTGGCTTGGTCCATGTTGGCCATTACGGACGATCCATGACAGTCTTCCCCTTCTTCCTGCCTTTCCGCCCCCCAGTGCAAGTGCTTCTGGCCCTGGACGGAGCATGGGGTCTCTGGGGGCTCAACGTATCAAACGTGTTCTGTGACGATTGGAAGATCGGGGAGGCTATGTTAGCTTCTGGGTCTGTGAAGTGTAACCGGCACGGCATGGTTACCAACCTGTAAGCTCTGTGATGAGATGTGCGCTTTGAAAAAGGAGTAGCGGGTGCAGGGGGGAAGGAGGAGAAGTGAGGTGGGGTTGATAGGGGAAGGGAAGGGCGGGCAGGGTAGGGCTGTTTGGCATGATGGATGATGGAAGAGAGTCTACACTGCAAGTGCATGGTGTCCATTCCATGCTATAGGAACGTGCTTGGAAGCTAGTAAAGCAAACTTGCATACCTTTGATTTGAGTGTGGCAACTACTTGCATTCCATACCAGTGCAGCAGGCACTGGTGAAGCTGCTGCAGCAATGCCACCGTTTCCATTGAAACCGTACAGCTCTGGTTTTAGATTTGTTTTTGATATTATTGTTTGTGTTTTTGTTTTTGCGTTGCAAAAATTGTATGATCCGTGTAGGCATGCGACTTTCTTTACTGCCGAGTACACAGGAGTCGTGCCAGCAGCCATCACAGCCCTCTCTGCTCTTCAAAATCTGTCAGTGCACACCATTGCTGGGATGGAGGCATTGGGATGGCTGTAGGGGTACTAGAAAGGATCACATGGGTTGTTGTGGCTGCACTTAACCACCACTGGAACACGCGTGCTGCCGAACGAAGAATCCTTGTATATCTCTTGCTTTCGTCATTCCACACGCTACTCGATGGGTGAATTATTATCCGACATCTACACAGATCTTGGAATTCCCTAAGCTCACAGATCTTGGAATTCCCTTTGTTAAGTCACCCTGCACTCTTGCATTGCATGCCTCTCTGCAGAGCCCTGCCTCTGCCTGGATTCACTGGAAGCTTGGAGATTCTCGGCCATTTCCCCAACTTGCAATATGTGTACGCACCTGATTCCGCTCCACCATTGCACCTTCTCGCTTCGAACGGCATGCTCGCATTTCCTTGGTGTACGTCATTCTGACCACTCCCACCTATCGCTCTCTCTCCCACATGTGAGCTGTGCCTAACCCACCCACTCGGTTCTCCTGGCACATGACAGAGATCTGCACGATACCCCCTTAAGTGGATCCATTCCTGAATCCATCGGCAATGCCACGGGTCTGCAGCACCTGTAAGAGGGGGGTTTGGTGCCAAGGCATGGAAGGGGGCATGCAGTTGCTGCATTGGTTAGCCCAAGACAGGATGAAAACCCGAGCTTCCAGCATATGTGTTGCATTGCTGACGGGGACAGTTCGTATCACAATTTTATTGATACAAATTCTCAAGATGCAGTCTTATGTGCCTGCCACTGACTATCTTCCCCTGCTTATACGTGCTTCTGTGCACCGATTCGTACGCATGCCATGCCAGTGAACTCTCAGGCCTGGCTGTCAGTGGAAGTCTCCCGTGCAGCATCAGTCGCCTCACTGGACTCGAATTCCTGTACCTCCCCCTCTCCTTCCTAATCCTTCCTCATTCTCTTCCCAAAACTCCTTCCTCTCTTTTCTTGAACCTCACCCCCTCTCCTCTTCCACCGCCTAGCTCGCAAGCACATCACTTACACCTCGTGTTGGCACGTGCTTTATGCGCATTGCTTATGCCTCCATTCATCCCCTTCTCCTCGTTCTTTCATGCCGCACCAGTTAGTTGCTACCATGTACATCCATCCTTCCCACGAGGTCCCTTTCCCTTCATCTGCATTGACCCCAACATGCAGGCGCATTGGGATGCCTCGGCTGTTGGGCCCCCCTCCTGATCAATATCATGATGGAGACCCAGCAGAGTGAGACTGATGGGGATGACTTGGGGCTCTTGCTGTTGACTGCTGCATGCCATGCTGCATGATGTGTGCAAGCAGTCAATAACAAATTAACAGTGTAACATGGCTATGGCAGAGTGCAGCTGATGCTTGGGATGCTCCAGGAAAGCACCTTGTGCAACAGGGCACAGTGCAGCAGGGCAGCTCATCTCATAGGACAGTGCCAGCTGTGTGTTCCCCCCTCAGCTCACACGCCTCCTTTCTTGCCACCCCTCAGTGCCTTTTATCATCCAACCTGTTCAACCCAACCACACGTGCGCACTGCTCCATGCACCCACACACATGGGGCCTCGGCTCCACCCCCTGCTGTCGTGACTGCTGGATTGGACTGCTGCTGCTGTAGCCCTATGCGGCTACTGCTGCTGTGGCTCCCTCTCACGTTGTGTGCAAACGCAGCCCACAGAGAGCTAACACCCTCCGTCTCCCTCCCCCCTACTGTTTGTCTCTCGTGCAGCGCTCAGTCATCCATGAGTCCCTCTTCTTTGCAAGGCACTTAGTTCTGAAGGGCACAGCACAGTGCAGTAGGGCAGCTTATGTGACGATGCCAGCTGTGTGGTCCAAGCAGCTCCATTCACAGGCCTTAGTGCCTCTCATTCTCAAACCTGCTCAATCCCACGTCCTCACTGCTCCATGAAATGAACCCACGCACATGGGGCTTCTGCTCTTCCTTGTGATCTGAATAACTACTGCCGGTCCTTCTCCCTCTGTGACTACTGGTGGTACTGTGGTCTTTCATGCTGTGTGCAAACGCAGTTCACCGTAGGTTAATCATGCTCCTCCCCTCCGTCTCCCTTTCTCCTGCTGTCTGTCACTCTCGCAGCATTCTATCGCTTTATCACGCGTTCATGAGTCCCCCCCTTGTGATGCAAGGTTCCATGGACGACCTCTCGTGTCTCGCCCCACTCACTCGCCTCAACGACCTGTATGCTTCACTTCTTTCCAACCCGCCTGTACCTTTATTCTATCTCATCCCCTCCCCCTGCCACCCTTTCCCTCCCCTCTCACTTATCCCTGCCCGCCCTCCCCTCCCCTCTCACTTACCCTTGCCCGCCCTCCCCTCTCACTCATCCCTGCCAACCCTCCCCCCCCTCCCCACTCACTCATCTCTGGCCGCCCTCCCCTCCCTTCTCTCTCATCCTTACCCACCCATCTCTTCGTGCTCTGCCAACACCTGCTCCTATTCATTGCGCAATGGTTAGTCCAGCAGAATAGTGTTTGGAATCTGGTCCCCTTGCAATCCGCTGGCTGCTATCCCCCTCACTTACATTTTCCACACGGAAAATCACCCGCCGCTGGCGTGCTTCATTTACATCACCCCAACTCTCTCTCGGTCTTTCATCTTCTCTGTTGCACTCATGCCTATCTGCCTTCATCCTCAGCGCTCTCATGAGTCTCAACCTGACTGCACGAGAGCTCCCTTCATCTTTCTCCGCCTTTACTTTACTCTCACACCTGTAAGTCTGTCGAGTGTCTTCCTTCCTGCTCCTTGAGCGCATGCCTTGATGCATTATTGAGGTAACCGTCGAAGCAATATCATGGTGTTGGTGTCATCTTAAATGTTCTCTTTGTGCATCTGTAAAACGAATCACGTGCATGAGCCCACTCATTGCATGCATTGCATCTCATAAGCACATTGCATCTTATGGCAAAAACAGAATCAGCAGCAATGAATCCATCTCCTATGTTGCGTCAGGCGATATAGGTGAAGTAGACACAATTCTCTTTCATAAACTCATAGGTGTTATTACTGAACTAACAAGGCATCTCATGGTTGATCCGGCAAGACAGCAGAAGCTTGGAGGTGCAGTGACAGCAGTCGCTGCATTGCACTGCCACTGTCCACCTCACATGTCTCTCACTTCCTTTTTCACTCTGTGGCAGTGACCTAAGTTCCCTTCCCATGACCCGCTTACCGCCGTGGATCGGTTCACTCTCCCACCTCACTCTTTTGTGAGTGGCACCACGAACCCCTCGCCCTACCCGCCCCCCACTATCATCAGCACTCCCACCTCACTCTTTTGGAGTCTCCGTCTTCGCTTATTTGGATTCCATCTCCTCTCTCATCTCCTTGCACGTCTCCAGTGCATCATGTGCTCCCAGCTACAGTCTCGCAACTTCCGCACTCACTGCTCGCTGCTGAAGCGTTGCCAAAGGTTGCTACAACGCAACCTGCGCAAGCACCACTTTGGATCACGTGCTTCCCTCGGCTATCTTTACTGTGCTGCCCTGCCCTGAACTGGTCACACGTGGCTCATCGCAGAGTCAGTTAGGGCCATGCACGATGGTTAGAGGGAAGAAGTCAGGGCCATGTACGTTGATGCCACTTGCAGGGCTTCCCACCCATGCCTCTCCACCAATTGAAGTGCTCCTGCGCGTCCCCCAACCCTCCTGCCCTTGACGGCCTGCAGGGATGTCACTGGCAACTATGACGTCCACCGCTCTGCACCGTTCCCCACCGAATGGATGGCGCTCACAGGGCTGAACGTGTTGTGAGGCATCCACCATCTTGGTTTGACACCCGGTGCTGCTCAGCTCACCGCTCGCTCAAAGCCATCCGTTGATTATATTGCCCTTCAAGAAGCACTGCGCCCACCCCTCCTCTGCCCTTCCATCTTCACATTGCCCAGTAGGGCACTCGACCCAACTCCCGTGCCCACCAGGCACAACCCCGTGCGTTTGTCCACTCTCCCCTCTCCTTCCACCTCTCCTCTGCATCCGTTACTTACATAACATTAACCGGTCGGGCTCTACCCACTTCCTTCCTTGCCCACCAGCCACCAGTGCGCCCTCCCCTCCTCCTTCTCCCCCCCACCCCCTCCCACCTTCAGGTGGGCCGGTCTGAATGGCTTCACTGGCTCTATCCCCTCCACCATCTCCGCCCTCACCAAACTCACTGACCTGTACGCCCTCACCGCCCTCAACCAATTGTACGCCTCCCCTCCCTCCAACCCTCTCTCGTCTTCCACACCTGTACGCATCGACTTCTCACCCACTCTCCTTTTACTTCCTCTCCTCCCCCGTCTTTCCACGCAAACCCCTATAAAATTGGAAGAAAACAAAATGACACGCCAAAGCGCCAGGTTGTGAACACCACGGCCTTACACGAGCTGGAGATTGGACAAAGCTCTCCCAGTGGTCCTTTCCCACAACACAGCGCCATCCTCCAACCTCCCCCCCCCCCGACCCTCTTCCTTTCCTCGAAATGGCCCCACCAGGGCGCTCTTTTTCAACAACCTCTCAGGGAGCATCCCTGCTGGGATCACCAAGCTCAAAGGCTTGCAAGATCTGTAAGACGTCACATCTTCTCCTCTGATCATTCACCTTCACCATGCCTTGCTTGTGACCCAGATCAGTGCGCCTACATAATATAATCGGGTTGATTCTGGGTGTATTAGTTCAGGAGCAACCAAGGTTTGGCGCTTACTTGCTTGTGCATGAGTATTGTCCTCTGTATAGCACCCCGCCCCTTTCAACTCTGTATTCCCTTTCGTCCAGACGCAGGATGCTAATTTGGGGTCTTTGAGACGCTTGAAAAGACGCTTGCATGGGCAGGCCAAAAAAGACGTCTGGGCAGCCAAAAAACATCTTAGGGTACATTATTCCGTGTCATACACGAAGCCAGACACGAAGTTGAGATTAGGAAGACCCAACAGGATTTGGAAGGCAGACAAATTTAGGTTCTGGAGGCACAAACCGAGTCACTTTGTGTCTTTCGAAGCTTTGACCTGATGTCTGACCCGCGATAAGAATGTACCCTTATAGGGCATGGGGTGGGGGGGGAGAAGGACGTAGCACTCATTTGAGGCAAATTTCCCCCCCACCAATAATTTCAGGGCTTAGAAGTAGTGCGGTCGAGAGGGTTGGGTTTACATTTTTTGTTTCAGAGGGTTTACAAATTTGGTTGGGGGGCTGATTTTAAAGGTCAAAAGGGGTTGGGGGGGGTCAAAATTTTGCGAAAGTAACTTTTGCGACAAAATCCCGAATGTCAATTTCGCGTTGGGATTTTTTTTTTTCGGTCAGCCCGAAGAAACACCCGCCAAGCGTCCTGCGTCTTGGCGTGCGTCCGGACGCTGGATGCAAGACGCCCAGTGTGTCTTTATCCACATGGCTTAAGGCAGTCACAACTCCATAAGCAGTCGTTCGTACAAGCCTCTCCATTATACGCATTGACTCCACTGTACAACGTCGCTGCATTGCACTGCCAATCTCCATCCATACTACACATGCCTGCCTTGGCCTCTCCCCCACACGTGCCTGCCTTGGTCTTTCTTCACACGTGCCTGCCTCCACACAACACAGGAGGCTCGCATTCAACAATCTCACCGGCGCCGTTCCTGCCATGCCCTTTGAGACCTTGTGAGTCTCCAATGCTTGCCTCTCCTGGCATGCTCTTATGAGTGGCTTGGGTTGAACGCACCTCCGTGTGGCACCTTGCATGCTCTATGTCAACCAAACAAAATCTGGTGATGGAGTCTCCTGGACAGTCTCTCTCAGTATTCTTTTCCTGCTGCTACTTCAGCAATGTACATATTTCCTTTTCATTAGGCACTTATGTTATATTGTGTTCCGAACCAAGCCAACCAGCAGCCTAATTGGGATTTCCATACAATTGCTTGTTCTGTGAAGCCTCAGTGATTTTACCTAGACTGACTTCACCCTGTCACGACAATGCCGCATGATCCTTTTGTTTCACAGCCTTGCCTCGCCTCTTGCCTTTCTAACACCAGAGATGTTGCAGACCGCACAATCCCCTGGAGAGTGGCACAGAAGCATTCTCGCCCCTATCTCAGCGTGCATGTCTCCACGTCCCCTCTAGTGCCCTCCCCTCCACTGCCCTCCCCTCCACATCCCCTCCCCTCTGACGGCTCTCACTGCCTGCCCTTGCTGCGTGCAGAGACCTCTCCCACAATCACCTCACCACCCTACCTACCTCCATCGAAGTGTTTAATCTGTAAGTCCACATGGACATGAGCGATCCAGAGGGAGGGAGATAGGAGAAGACAAAGCGCTACACAAAGGAGCGCTCTTGGAAATGAGTGCAGCCTGGCCTGGGAGTGGGGTTCACATCAAGTGCACAAGGAGACAACCTGTTGGTACCTGATTCTTTGTGGCTCAAGGTTAAAAAATACGGTAATCGTAAAATGCGGGCCGTGGATTACGGTCGTAAATTACAGTTGTTTTGGCAAAAATACGGTCTTTTTTTTGTTGGACTGTTTTTGCAGCAATATTTCCTTCCAGAAACTACTAGAACGATTATGGATGAGCAAAGAAACGAACACCTGCTCGGTTCGCCTCGAACAGGTTTTTTTTTGGGCCGCTGCTGCAATTTACCCCGCGACGAACACGAACGTGTTCGAGGTTCGCCCGAACATGCCTTCACAGGCGAATGGCGAACACCCTTCTTGGGTTAAGTCATTCGGCGAACCGAACTTCGTGCAAGGGCGAGCGCAAACATGTTCGAGTTCGTCCTTTGCTCATCCCTAAGAACGATTACAACGATGACGAGGAAGAAGGCAACAAACTACACTACAGAGAAACAAGCCTACAATGGACCACTACACCACTACCATTGCTAAGCCTACCTAGTACCTACCTTTAGGCTAAATCTGCTCCTACTCTCTCCCCACACTCCCAACTCGGGAAAAAAACATACTCGAGTAAATTTGGGCATTTCTCACAAGCAGGGTGACGGTTGGGAAATGTCGAAATTCAAACTCGATTTCAACATTTCGGTCACGACCGTATGTTATAACCAACCTTATTCTGCAAGGTCACCCCGTTTGTTTCCGTAATTTACGACCGTAAATTACGATTCCGTCATTTACGGTAAATTTCACAAATACGATCATATTTTTTACCTTGCTCTCATCTACTCTCTGCTGATTGTCTCCGCTCATCTCATCTCATCTGAAGTTATGACTTTAGCTACGAGTCACGGGTGGGGTATGACGCCATTGGATGGACTCCACACATGCTCGTGACTCCCTTGCATTCCAATGTGCTTGCCACTTCATGGGCTTATAGAAACTTCCCATATTCAAGCTACTAACAACACACATAAAAACTGGGTTGACAAACCTTGAAGCAGCATGGATGAACAAAAATCATTCGTCCCACTTGGCCCCTTTCAGGTTTTCAGGGTGCTTATGGATTACCGTACTGTGAAACGGAACAAGGGAGCAGCTAATGGGTGAGTGTTCGCTTTGAAAACGAGGGGTTTGGATTTGGAAAAGGCACACAAGGCCTCCAAGACTGGGCAGGACAGCATCTGAGCCTGTGCGATCTCCCCCCTTTCAAGAGGGGTTTCCTTTTTCAAAGGGGTTCGGAAGCAGAGGCAGAATCACCGCTACACACACCACGACAGCGAGCTGTGGCATGAACGCAATCAGGACGGAGCCAACCGGTAAATGCTGCAACAGCTGGTTCGTGCTTCGGTCGCCTGTCAACCGTCGTGGCGTCAGTTGACAACTTTTAATGCCGTAGGGGCAATCATGTCGTTGAGTCCCCACCTGTGGAAGACCACGAGATTCCGGGGTAAAGTGTGCAGGTCCTGTCCTTGTCATCTTGTTCTTGTCATTTTTTTCTTGTCCTCGTCGCTCTTTGCTCGTCGTATGTGGAACTTTTCTTGAACACTCCTATAATTGCTTTATGACTCGCTCTATCTCCGACACCTGTTCCCCATCACGCATGGTAGAGCCTTTCTCTCCCATGCACCTGTTGCCCACACCCATTTCGCTACGCGTGAATAGCAGCAGAGGGTTTGCAATAACAACCACGACCAGGCGCGTCCTCCCGTTTTTTCCATCCATCACACTGCATGCCTCTCGCTCTACATCCAATGCCCCCATCACCAGTGCTTGGTTGCCATGCTAATCGTCTTTCGTGCCCTCCACAGAGACCTCAGTTACAATCCTCTTAGCGAATGCTTGGGTGTGTTCTTTAACATCATCATGGGTGAAAACGTAGTGTGAGTGACACCTTACAATACATCGTCATGTGGTATGTGAATCAGCAACGGCTGCATCGGAAGTTGAACTTTTCATATCATACTTCATGGCACTGTCTTTTGCTCCTCTCATTTGCTTCATCTTTGATAATAAATTTCTCTAGCTTTGTATTTCTACCTTCATTCCACCCTCCTGACCTCTAGGCCCTATCCACAAACCATTCCCCTTTTCTTTCCGTCCCCCCCTCCCCACTTCCCCTTCTTTCCTCCCCAACCTCCAACCCTTCTTTCATCGAGTGGTCCTCAGGTTGTATGCTGCATCATGCAATTTCTCTGGCCCGTTTCCTTCCTCCGATGTGCCAATTTCTCGGCTGTAAGCTTCTCAAAGTCACATGGTGCACAAAGTCTCAACATAACTCGTTGATGCCTGTGTGGGGTACAAGTTTCTGCTTTCCCAAGTATAGCTCAGGTTCTTTTTACTGTTTCACTTAGTGACTTTGTCAGACACCAATGTGGTTTGAGCTACACATGATTTGGATTTTGATCCGGTTTTTCGGCTTCTAGAATCAATATTTACTTAGATGCAACTTCTTCCCCTATATTTTATGCATTTGTGCATTTGTGTGGTAAAGAGATTGCACAAATGCCTTAGGTGGCTTCTGCATTGTGAATTGCCAAGATTTATTCAGTTTGCAAATGAATTTATGTGACTTGCTGATCCACCAGTTTCACCCATTCCACTGTTTCTCCTTATACTCCCCCTTTTTTCATGTATTTCTTACCCCCTCCTATGATGCCATCCCATCCTCTTTCCTTCATCATCTCACGAGCTGCATGCATCATTGTCCACCTTCCCTTTATGCCCCTCCTCCACAGCAACGTGTCTAACAACAGCTTCACTGGACCGTTCCCCTCCATATTCTTGAGTTTGGATGAATGGGATACCAAAACCATGTAACTCGTTCTCAGTCATGCTTTGCGGACCTCTTCTTTCCGTGGCACGCAACTGTGCCTCTACATGCAGATAACATGTTGCCATTTCCATCCAAGCCACTAACTTCATTGCATCCAAGCTACTAATTTCATTGCATCCACGCTACTCATTTCATTGCATCCTAGCCACTCATTTCATTGCATCCTAGCCACTCATTTCATTGCATCCTAGCCTCTCATTTCATTGCATCGTAGCCATGCCCTTTATTGCGCACAGCGACCTCGCACACAACAACTTCTCAGGACCCCTTCCACCAACAATTGCTGACTGGATTTCAGTGTATCATCTGTAAGTGGTATAGGCATCCTTCGTTCTTGCTACGACCTGGCCATACCTTCTTCTAAATCAGATGCTCTGTCCTCCTAAACACCTGTAGCATTTCTTTGCCAATGCTCACCTGTGCCAACAGCAACTTTTCCCACAACCGCTTCTCTGGCGTTGTTCCTCAAGGCATTTGGACTCTGTTTCTCTTTAACCTGTGAGTTTTCAACGTTCCTGTAAGTGCCACCACTCATCCCATGAGCTCCTCAAGTTATGAGGAAGGAACGGAGTGGCATATGAAGAAGGTAGGCCGAGGCTAGGCTGCTTCTGGGCTGCAAAACTGAGCCTCCACCCTCAGGTGCTGCCCCGCAAAGCCTTTTACGAGGCCAATGCCAACCAGGAGTCAGTAAGGAGGGAGACTCGTAGTAAGAATGCCACACGAAGGTGAGGTTCAACACCACTCTGGGCTGCTGTTGAGCTTCTTAACTGAGTCTCGACCCTCAGGTGCTTCCCCACAAGCTCGCTTGAGAAATGACAAGGACAATGGCATCCACGATTCAGAACGAAGGAGATCCTTACATAGCATGCAGCCGTGTCCAAGGCAACTGGTATGGTAACTCGCCACAGTGATCAAATTAGCTGCTGGAGAGCATTCGAAGCCAAGTGAGAACGAAGAGAAGCTAGTAAGATGATTCAACGATTCCTAGAGATCTAGTTATGAGTAAATTCGCAGTAACCATCCCACTCGTGTAAGGTAATGGTGGTGGTACCATTGGTGTCTGTTGCGACTAGATTGATCAAGCACGGCTTCTTGTGTTTGAAGGACCCACCACAAAGGTTTTACCCGACATAAATGTACAACAATAACATGTTTAAGCACAATGGCTTAGCAGGCTACATGTCATTCCGACGCTATCAGCTGTCCTGTGTTGTGCCATGCCGTGTCACGCTACCCCGCATGGAGCGGAGACGAGCCGAGCATGCTAGCAGGATGGTGTGCATGCATCTGGCCATATGAAAAACAGCTGGAAACGCATGAGGCATGCAGGCCACATGTGCATTTGGACATTGCAGACACCAGTGGATGGCTCACTCCTCACTGCAGCACGTTGCTTCTGATGCTGCCATCTTCTCACTTCCTTGCACCATCGCCCATGCGCTCTCTCCAGCTCCATGGCTCACAACCAGCTTCAGGGGTCTCTTCCTTCTAGTGTCTCCGAATACCTCGCTTTACTGTAAGCGCGATTGAATTTACTCTCTCCAGTATGGAAGGAGGTAGGGAGGTGCATGTTTGAAATAATATGCTTCCTCGTTGCCTTTTAGATTAGTCGTGTTAAAACGACAGCAACACTCGTTCTGTGTGTGCAGCCATAAACATCTCCTTTCGTACACACTACCATTTTTTTTCCCCATCCCCATCCCACGCAACTTATGCCTGCCTGCAGTGAGCTGCAAGGGAATGCGTTCTCAGGCTCGCTTCCAAACTTTTCTTCGTGGACAGCCACTTCGTTGCGTGTGCTGTGAGATCACCGCCTCGTCCTCCTTCGCCCCTTTTGAATCTTCTCTTCCTTCGCCCCTTGTGAGCGCTTTGTGTGCCCATTCACTCTATTAATGTTGTATTTTCATATCTACGTCATTTGAGGGCTTGCAAGCCTCTCGTCATTTGAGCACAGTGACAAGTTGCCTTGGATCCTCGCTTCCTTCCCGCCCTCCCCTCCACCCCCCCTGCACTCTCACCTCCTTACCCTTCTGACAAGCACCGTCCACCACCATGCCCCACTCAATCCCCAGCGATGTGAGCGACAACCAGCTCAATGGCTCCCTCCCTGACTCCATCTCCTGCCTTGCATCGCTGCAGCAACTGTGAGCCGCAGACAGCCCTTTTGTGATAAAGGAAGTGGTGCTGTTGTGAAGAAGGGATGTTAAAGGAGGGCACAAATGCTTCCTTGAGAAATGGGTTGTGCACACATTGTCCTGACCTTGACAGCATCAGCGAAGGTAGCACGTTGTGCTGCACCAGTTATTTTCACAGACATCCTTGCAAGAAGCTGATACACTTTGTTCCCCGGCATGCACGTGTGGCATGGCATGGCATGGCATGACATGGCATGGCAGGGGGCTTGGAGGCAACAACTTGAGTGGCCCCATACCTGCTAGCCTGGGCAGCCTTGTCAATCTGACGTCCCTGTGAGTAGCACAACCACTCTGCGTCCACCACAAGCCTACATCTGACTGCTCTCCTGGCAATGCTCTTATAGCTTCCATATTTCGTGCTTGGGTCTCACTAGTACATCCCGTATCCTCCTATTGTGCCCCCCCCTCTACTCGATTTATTGTCACCATTGTGGTGTTGACTAGCTTCTTTTCTGCATGCACTCCTCAATGGCACATACTGCATCATCCCTTGTCTCACGCATGTTAAGCTTTTTTTGCTCCTCTACAAGTGGACCTGTAACTGATAAGCTCCAAATTGATATTGCATGTGGTATTTGACAAAAAACCCAGTTAATGAATTTGGACTGGCATAATGTTTCCACATGCATTTGTTCTTGTCCGACATATATTCCGGTGCCCATAGGACACTAGCATTTCCCGTCGCTTCTACGTGGTTCTATCTATATGTATTCTTGAATGAGGAAAAGCTTTATCCGAACTTGTTTCGACGGGGTAGAAGCTTTGATAACAGAACCACCAGGAGCTGCTGTACAAACGTTAACATGCTATTGAAATCCACTGCTCCCACAAGTTAAAGTATCTCCTCAGTGCACTTGTGCGAGACCTATTCCTCTAAAGAGAGACAGAAACCTGTATTCTTGAAATCTGTATGAGTGTTTATTTTCTTTCCTCTCATCCTTCCCCCCCCCACCCCCACCCCCACCCCCTCTCCCCCCCTCACTCTCCCGCAGGAACGTCTCGGGCACGGGGCTGACCTGCCCTGCAGAGGGCAGCAAGTGTGTGGTGCAGCAGAGAAACACCACCAGCTTCTGCCACCTCTGCTTCTCCTTCTGCTCCTCCTGCACGCCCCATGCATGTAAGTCTCTATGCTGCATTGACTTACACACACACACACACACACACACACACATACACACACGCATGCACATGTGCGCGTACACACACAAATACACACACACACATACACTCACACACTCTCTCTCACACACACACACATTCACACACTCCCACACACACAATTACAGTGCCACACTGGTTCCAAACAAGCCTTCCAAAAATGGCTAGTTGGGGGGATAGGTATGCTTTGCAAAATATGATTCAACTCTTTCCAATCTATATCTGGGCCCACATTCCAGTGTCAGCTGTCAGACTTATATTACTTAGTCACTGTAGGCTATAGTGGGGTAGACACTAAGGGGTACAACACTCTAGGGTTTCATATTTGTATCCATCTCATTTCTAGTTCATTCATTCCTCGTTCTTTCACATGGTATAGAGCAGGTTCCCTAGTGGGAACGTTTCCTAGGGCCCACCGAAAATCGATTTTTTTTTTTTTCCTGCCCGGAGCGCGCTTCGCCCCTACCCGAGTCGCGCCCCGTGTGCCTACCCTCCCGTCGCGTCCCCTGCCCTTAGCGGCCCGTCGCGCTCTCTTACGGCCCCGTAGCGGCCCCTCTCACGGCCCCTCGCGGCCCCTTCGTGGCTCCCTCGCGGCCCCTCCGCGGCCCCTCGCGGACCCTCTCACGGCCCTTAGCGGCCCCTTCCGGCCCCTCACGGCCCCTTCGTGGCCCCTCGCGGCCCCTTTGCGGCCCCGTCGCCGCCCTTCGCGGCCCCGTCGCCGCCCTTCTCGGCCCCGTCGCCGCCCTTCGCGGCCCCTTCTCGGCCCCGTCGCCGCCCTTCGCGGCCCCTCACGGCCCCTTCTCGGCCCCGTCGCCGCCCTTCACGGCCCCTCACGGCCCCTTCTCGACCCCGTCGTCGCCCTTTGCGTCCCCTCATGGTCCCGTCTCGACCCCGTCGCCGCCCTTCGCGGCGCCTCCACAGCCCTTCGTGGCCCCTTCGCCGCCCTTAGCGGCCCCTTCTCGGCTCCTCCGCGAACGGCAGCAGCCGCCGACTGCAGCAGTCGCCGCCGCCGCCGACAGCAGGAGCCGCCGCCGCCGGTGCAGTGACAGCAGCAGCCGCCGCCGCCGCTGCCGTGACAGCCGCCGCCGCCGCCGCTGCCGGGGCCACGGCCGCCGCCATCACCGCCCGGAGCAGCTGCCGCCGCCACTGCTGTGACAGCTGCCCCCCGTTGGTACCGAGGCCGCAGCAGCCACCGCCGCCAACAGCAGGAGCAACTGCAGCTGTCGCGGTCCTGTCCCTGCCGGCGCGCCTCGGCCCTGCCCCGCCACTTGCGGCACTCTACCCACCCGCCCTGGTAAGAGCACCGCCGAGCCGCGCCTCTGCGACTGCGCTGCTCCTAGCCTGCTGCTACTGCCCCTAGCCTACTGCTACTGCCCCTAGCCTGCTGCTACTGCTGTAATGGCTACCCCTAGCGTCCTCGTCTTTGATGCTGAGGGTCGGGCTGTCGACTTTGAGGTCTGGGTCGATGATCTGCTGCTTTTCCTACAGTGTGATAGGAAAGACGGTCTCTCACTGTTCGATCTCACGTCTGGCGCCTCTACTGCCCCTGCTGCTGATGCTGACAGCACTGTTCGGTCACAGTGGGCCACACGCGATGCTGCTGCCCGTCTTGCTGTGCGTAGTCACTTGCCGTCCTCTGAGCGCGCGCACTTTAGTCAGTACAAGAGTGCTAAGATCTTGTACGACGCTGTAGTTGCACGCTACTCTTCCCCTGCCACTGCTGCCCTTAGCCCCCTCATGTTGCCGTACCTGTTCCCTGACCTCGCCGCCTTTCCCACAGTCGCTGACCTCATTACGCACCTTCGCACTAGTGACGCCCGCTACCGCGCTGCGCTTCCTGCTGAGTTCTGCGCCAAGAACCCCCCCCCCATGTACATCACCCTCTACTACCTGGTCACCCGGCTCCCTGACTCCCTTCGCTCGGTCAGGGACCACTTCCTCTCAGTTTGCCCCACCACACTCACCGTTGACCTCCTCGAGGAGCAACTCCTGGCAGCTGAGAAGAGTATAGTCACTGTAGGAGCCTCTCGTGGTGACCCGCGTTCCCCCTTCTTTGAGGGGTGCTCCCCCTCCCCCCTTTTGCCCTCTGTTGCCTCTGCTACTGCCGTCGACTTCGTTGGCACCGAGTCGGTCGGCGCTACGTCTGCCCCTAGCGGGAGACGCCGCACCGGCAAGGGCAAGGGGGGCAAGGGCGCTGGAGGAGCTGGCGGGGGTGGTGGAGGTGGCGGTGGAGGCGGCGGAGGGGGTGGGGGTGGCGGTGGGAGTGGTGGCGGGGGTGGGGGCTTCAGTGGCGGCGGTGGAGGCGGAGGCGGCGGCGGCGGTGGCGGTGGGAGCGGAGGAGGAGGCGGTGGCGGCGGCGGTGGAGGTGGCGGCGGCAGCGGTGGAGCGGGTCGGGGTGGCTCTGCACAGCGGGGTGGCTTTGGTGGTGGTCAGCGCCAGCAGCAGCAGCGCACTCGTGAGACCCCGCCCCCCCAGCAGCTTCGTGAATGGTACGCTGCGCGTCAGCGGGGTGGGGGTGCTGGTCCTTGTGCCTACGTCCTGCGTACCGGCGACCGCACTGGTGAGCCGTGCGGTGGCCCGCACACCACCCAGCGCTGCTTCGGCCGCCTGACGGACGCTTGGCGTCTCCAGTTCCCTGACGCCACTGAGATCCCCCGCTGGGGCGAGGTGCTTAGGTCGGGGGTTGCTATCTTTGATCTGGATTATGATGCTATTCTTGCTGCCATGTATGTTGTGTCTACTAGTGATGAGGGTGACTGTTACCTGTGTGTTCCGCCTGACCCGGGCATTGAGGCTGCTGCTCTAGGTGCTGGTGAGGCTGCTGCTCTAGGTGCTAGTGAGTCTGCTGCCCCAGGTGCTGGTGAGTCTGCTCTCTCAGGTACCACGTCGGCTCAGGCCTTGCACACTTTCACCCTTGACTCGGGTGCTTCCCGCTCCTTCTTTCGAGACCGCACCACACTCACGCCGCTTAGTCGGCCGGTTGCAGTCTCACTGGCAGACCCCTCTGGGGGTCCTGTCCTTGCCCACTTCTCCGCTGTCTTACCGTGTTCGGCGGCCCCTTCTGGCACCCTGTCAGGTCTTTACCTCCCCTCGTTCTCTACGAACCTGGTGAGTGGTGCTGACCTACAGGATGGGGGTGTTGACCAGTTCACTCCTGCGAGTCAGCGAGTGACCCACTGTACGTGTGCTCGGACGGGCCGACACTTGGCCACGTTTACTCGTCAGCCAGGGTCGAGCCTGTACACACTGACTACTGAGTCTCCTCTGGTTGCTACGTCTGGTCAGGTGGCTGCGTCGGGTCAGGTGTTTGCTGCAGCGTCCAGGTCTGGTCTTGGGTCTGCCCAATGCTCGTGTCGTCTCCTGTCTCACCAGACTCTCCTCTGGCACCACCGCCTTGGTCACCCCTTCCTGCCTCGTCTACGAGGCATGGCCTCCCGTTAACTTGTCTCTGGTCTCCCCCGGTCCCTCCCTCCCCTCCCCCCGGGGCCTGCCCCCACCTGCGTTCCCTGCGTCGAGGGGCGGCAGCGCGCCGCTCCTCACTCCTCTAAGTTTTCGCCGACAGAGGCTCCGCTGCAGACTCTTCACATGGGCGTGTGGGGCCCCGCCCGCGTCCGTGGACAGGGTCACGAGCGTTACTTCCTCTTGGTGGTTGACGACTACTCGCGTTACACCGCAGTCTTCCCCTTGCGCACCAAGGGTGAGGTCACTGGGGTGTTGATCGACTGGATCCGCGCTTCTCGTCTCCAGCTCAGGAGGAGTTTTGGCTCGGACTTTCCTGTTCTACGTCTGCACTCCGACAGAGGTGGAGAGTTTTCCTCCGACCTTCTGCGAGCCTTCTGCCGTGCGAGGGGCATCCGCCTGACGTTCACGCTTCCGGCCTCTCCACAGCAAAATGGGATTGCTGAGCGCCGCATTGGCATGGTCATGGACGTCGCTCGTACGTCCATGATCCATGCGGCTGCTCCCCATTTTCTGTGGCCGTTCGCGGTTCAGTACGCGGCGCAGCAGATCAACCTTCAGCCCCGGGTCTCCTTGCCGGAGACCTCCCCCACCCTGCGGTGGACGGGGAAGGTTGGCGATGCGTCTGCGTTCCGTGTCTGGGGATCTCGGGCTTTCGTCTGAGACTTGTCTGCGGACAAGCTGTCCTCCCGTGCTGTTCCTTGCGTCTTCCTTGGCTTCCCCCCTGACGCGCCTGGTTGGCAGTTTTACCACCCCACCTCGCGCCGTGGTCTGTCCTCCCAGGATGTCACGTTTGACGAGTCGGTTCCGTACTACCGTCTCTTCCCCTACCGCGCTGCCCCCCTCCCCCCCCCGCCGCTCTTCCTCGTGCCAGGTCCCCCCCCGGTAGACCCCCTCCCCCCTCAGGGTCCTGCCCCCTCAGGTGTGTCTCAGGTAGACGCAGTCAAGCCTGTCGAGGTAGCTGTTGACTCTGGTGCTGCTCGGGGTGCTGCGCCTGTGGGTGCCGGGTCTGGGGGTGGTGAGCCTGAGCGTGCGGAGACTGGGGGTGCTGGGACTGGGGGTGCTGAGTCTGGGGGTGCTGAGCCTGGGGTTGCTGAGTCTGGGGGTGCGGAGCCTGGAGGTCCTTCGGGTGCTTAGCCTCGGCGGGAGCTACCCTCTCCACAGGAGCTGCGCGAGTGGTTTGCTCGGCGTTGGAGTCGTGCTGCTGGAGCTGGTGCTGCTGCTAGTGCTGGAGGTTCTACTGCTGCTGGGGGTGCTGGAGCCACGGGTTCCGGAGGTGCTCGTACTGGAGGTACTGGAGCTGCTGGGCCTGGTGGTTCTACTGGTGCTGGAGCTGGTGGTGCTACTGGAGTAGGCGCTGCTGGGGGTGCAGGAGCCGGAGCTGCTGCGTCTTCTGGTGGTCCTCCTGGCGCTGGAGCTGCTGGAGGTTCTGGAGCTGGAGGTGCTGCTGGAGCTGGAGCTGGACGTTCTGGAGCTGGAGGTGCTGCTGGAGCAGGTGCTCCTTGGGGTACTGGAGTTGGCGCTGCTGGTGCTGCTGGAGGTGCTACTGGCGCTGGTGGTGCTACTGGAGTCGGAGCTGCCGCTGGGGGTGCTGGTGCTGTTCCCGCTGGTTCTGGAGGTGCTGTGCGGCCTCGGCCGTACTTCGTTCCGCTCCTTCAGCAGGTTCTTGGCCTTCCGCCTTCTTCTGGTCCTTCTCCTGCCTTAGAGTGTCCACAGCCCGTTCCGTCCGCGTCACAGTTACAGCTCGCCTGTCCACTGCCTGCCCCTTCTCCCTACGCTGGTCCTACTGGAGGTCTTACTGAGCGTCGTGAGCCTGAGTCGCGTCCAGCGTCGCCTGTTCGTACTGTTCGCACCGGTCGCCGTGTTCCGCGTCAGCGTCCTCCTGCGGTCCCAGGAACGCACCAGATGGCACTGCGTCCTTCCACTGCTCCTCTTCGAGTCCCCTTGCCGTCTCCTCCAGAGTCCTCGCTTCCTGCTCTTGCTGACCCGGAGTCTGACTCCCTTCGTGCTGCCTGTCCTACTGTCACGCGTCTCCTGGCTACTGCTGTCACTGACCCTTCCTTTGAGTCCACTGCAGCGTCTTCCTTAGTTGCTGAGCTGGTCGACTTCGCTGCTCACTGTCGTCTAGACTACGCTGCTAGTCTTGTTGCTGAGTCTGAGTCTGTCTGTCCTCCGTCCGTCGGGGGTGACTTGTCAACATATATTTTATATGTTTAGTTTATGTTAGTCTAGGTGTACCATTTCATATTCCTAGGGTTAGCTATATCCTCTTGTATCTCGTTTCCCTTAGTCAATCTTTTCACCCGTTCTAGTCTTGACATGGTATAGAGCTAGTCGACCCTATGGGCCCACCGCCCCATGCCCCGACCTAGGAACGTAGCCACTTAATACCCGAAGCGCCCTGCTACCCCCCCTTAGCTCGCGCGTCACCCGTAGTGCCCTGAGCGCGTCATCCGTTTAGCCCAGAGCGTCACCCGTTTTTCACCCGCGCCTCACCCGTTTTCTGCCCCGTGCGTAGCTCGCCAGCCCGCTAGCGCGCAGCAGGCCCATGCGCACGTGCAGTCGTAGCCGCACATGCGACCGCGCGCACGCGCAGCATTAGCCGCACGCACGTGCAGCATTAGCCGTACGCACGCGCGGCATTAGGAGCACGCACGCGCGGCATTAGCAGCATGCACGCGCGGCCATAGCTGCACGCACGCGCAGCAATAGCCGCACGCACGCACAGCCCGCCAGCTGCGGTACCGTCTCACCCGTCCCCGCTGACCCACCTGGTGCCCGCTGTACCACCCGTCCCAGCCGCCCCTCCAGTTACTCTCCCCCGCCCAGAACCGTACAGCACCGCGTAGAAACGCACAGAACCGTGCGACACCGCCCAGAACCTTACCTGCTGACCCATCCGCACCAGCCAGAGCTGCTACCCCACCCCGTACTCTCCACCGCACTGAACCGTGCAGAACCGCGCAGAACCGGGCAGAACCGCACTGAACCGTGCAGAACCGCGCAGAACCGGGCAGAACCGCACAGAACTGCGCAGAACAGCACAGAATCGTGCGGCGCCGCCCAGAACCTTACCTGCTGACCCACCCACACTAGCCAGAGCTGCTACCCCACCCGGTACTCTCCCTCGCACAGAACCGTGCAGCACCGCACTGAACAGGGCAGAACTGCACAGAACCACGCAGCACCGCACAGAACTGCACCCACTGCCCCACCTGTACCAGCCAGAGCTGCTGCCCCACCCGTTCCCGTCACCACACCAGTAACCAGCCGCTATCCACCTCACTGAACCACGTGGTACCGCTCTCAAACGTACTAGACCCCACCCGAGCGTGCCCGTTCATTGCCCTCGCGCCAGGGCCTCCTCCCATGGCCACTTCTCGTATTCTCACGTTTGATCCTGAGGGTAGGCCGGTAGACTTCCCAGGATGGCTCCGCAAACTCAAGCTTTTCCTAGGGAGTAGGATCGAGAACGACGTTCGCCTTCTGGACCATGCCATGGGCAAACTCGTAGCCCCGAAGGAACCCAACCCCTTAGGTTCCTCCCCGTCGGACGAAGAGGAAGCTCGCTTTGAGAAGCTGCAGCTGGCGGCCAGTCGGTGGGCGGCGCGGGACGACGCCACAGTGCTCGCCATCACCGATCTCCTGCCCCTGACAGAGCAGCAGCACTTCGAGCAGGAGGTGACGGCCAAGGGCCTGTTTGATGCTGTCGTCAAACGTTATTCCACCCCAACCACTGCTTCCCTCGGTCGGCTTGTACTGCCCTTCCTATTTCCTGACCTGCCCTCGTTTCACCGCGTCCCTGACCTTGTGCTGCACTTGCGCTCGCTTGATGCCCAGCTCCGTTCTGCTGCCCCTGATGATGCCCTACTTGCCGCCAACCCCCCCCCGATGTGGATGACACTGTACCTGCTGTCCACCCGCCTCCCTGACCGTTTTGCTACAGCCCGTGACCACTTTCTCACTGTTAACCCCATGTCCCTCACCATTGACCTCTTTGAGAAGAGGCTCACTGCTGTTGAGGACCTTGCCCGTTCCCTTGCTGCTGCCTTCGGTACTGCCCTCCCCCCCATCTTTGAGGGATGTGCTCCGTCCTTCCTAGCTTCCCCTGTCGATTCGGCGTCTGTTGCCACTGTACCAGAGGTGGCAGCCGTTGCCCTTGGCAACAAAGGGGGCAAGAAGGGGGGTAAGAAGGGAGGAGGTGGTGGCAGTGGTAGGGGGCGGTGGTGGGGGTGGCGGAGGGGGCGGTGGTGGAGGTGGCGTAGGGGGTGGTGGTGGAGGAGGTGGAGGGGGTGGGAGTGGTGGAGGAGGCGGAGGAGGAGGCAGTGGAGGTGGAGGTAGTGGGGCCCCCCAGCAGCAGCAGCCTCACCAGCAGCAGCCGCAGCAGCCGCAGCCACAGCAGCAGCGGCAGCAGCAGTTCCAGGGCCAGCGCCAGCAGACGCCGCAGCAGCAGTGGAGGTCCCCTGGACCCGGGAGCTCTGTCAGCAGCAGCGGCCCGCCCAGCTGGACGTCGCGTGGTCCAGCCCAGCACCCCCCCTGCCAGTATAGGGTGCTGACTGGGCCGCGTGGAGGCTACCCTTGTGGCCGCTTCCACCCCCCGGGTCAGTGCTTTGCACAGCTCACTGACCGCTACCGTGCGCAGTTTGGCCCCACCCGCACTGTCCCCGATTGGGCCTCACTGGCTCGTTCTGTTGGCCCGCAGTTGTATAGCATGACTGCACCTCAGTTAGATGAGGTTGTGCGTTCTATGTCTGTGATGTATGCCGATGACTCTATTGTTGATGATTTTGCGTACTATTCCTGTTTCTCTAGCTTAGGTGCTGTAGAGGTTGCTAGTGCTTTCCCTGCTAGCGTAGCTTGTCCAGGTTCGACCACCGAGACTGCGTCCCTGTCGTTCACACTCGACTCTGGGGCGTCCAGCTGTTTCTTTCGTGACCGCGCCGACCTCACACCACTACGCACCCCCGTCACTGTTGCCTTGGCCGACCCCTCTGTGGGACCTGTGGTTGCTCGCAGCACCACCACTCTCCCGTGTCCGGCTGCTCCCTCTGGGGTCCTTACAGGTTACTACACCCCCTCGTTCTCTAGGAACCTGGTGGGTGTCAGCCACCTCCACGACCTCGGAGTAGTCACCACTTTTCCCTTAGAGGAGTCAGTTGCCTCCTGCACAGTCGGTACCACTGGGGCCCCTCTGGCCACCTTTCGCAGGGAGCCGGGCTCTGGTCTGTACTCACTACACACCGGGTCCCACCACACTGGGTCAGGTCTGGTCAGGTCAGGTCAGGTAGCCGCTGTGTCGTGTGACTGTCGGTCCCTCACCCACCCGTCGGTCCTCTGGCACCACCGTCTAGGTCACCCGTCGTTCCCACGTCTCAGTAGGATGGCACGTCACCGTCTGGTCTCAGGTCTCCCAGCGTCGCTTGCCCCGCTTCCCCGCTCTCCAGCGCCGCCGTGCACTCCTTGCGTCGAGGGTCGGCAGCGCGCTGCCCCTCACTCCTCCTCGTTCCCCCCCACCACGTCTCCCTTCCAGACCCTGCACTTGGACGTCTGGGGCCCCTCCCCGGTCCTTGGCCCACGTCAGGAGCGCTACTTCCTGATTGTGGTGGACGACTACTCCCGCTACACCACGGTTTTCCCTTTGCGACGGAAGGCCGACGTGCCTACCGTCCTCGAGCCGTGGCTACTAGCGAGGGGTGGCGCCCAGGGCCTGTGTGGGCTCCGTCTACACTCGGATCGTGGTGGTGAGTTCTCTTCCACTCGACTGGAGACGTTCTGTCAGGGTCGGGGGATCATCCAGTCTTACACGTTACCAGCCTCGCCGCAGCAGAACGGGGTAGCCGAGCGTCGCATCGGCCTGGTCATGGAGGTTGCCCGGACCTCCATGTGCCATGCCGGTGCCCCCCAGTTCTTGTGGCCCCAGGCAGTCCGCTACGCCGCGCACCAGCTGAACCTGTGGCCTAGTGACGCACGGCCACGGGTGACGCCGGTCTCCCTTTGGACAGGTTCTCCGGGCGTAGCAGCTGACTTCCGTGTCTGGGGCTCTCTGGCTCACGTTCGCGCCCCTGGCGCGAACAAGTTGTCTCCGCGCACCCGTGCCTGCGTCTTTCTTGGTTTCCCTTTGGACGCCTCCGGCTGGTTGTTCTACGACCCGGCCACCTACCAGTTCTTCGCTTCTCAGGACGTCACGTTCGACGAGTCTGTCTGTTACTACAGGAGTCGCCCCCACCGAGGTACTGAGGCCTTTTCCCCCCCGCTGTTCCTCACCCTTGGGCCCCCCCCAGTCGCCCCGGTAGCCCCCCCCCCTTCGCGTCCTGCCCCGTCAGGTGTGTCGCACGTCACTCCGCAGTCGTCCCCCCCTCAGCGTACAGTCCGTGTCGTGTTTGAGGGTGCGGGAGGTGCAGTTGCGGAGGGTGAGGGTACTGGGGCTGCAGGAGCTGGTGGTGTCGGCTCTGGGGGTGCAGGGGTTGTGGGTGTGGAGGTCACTCCCGTGGAGGACACGGCAGCCTCGAGCCGGCGGCCTCGCCCCGCATCACCCCCTGGCTTCCCGTCCGTCCCGCAGTTCCCTCCTCGTTCTTCTCTGCGGCCGGTTTCTGCGGAGCCCGGGGGTGCTACTGCGGGAGGCACTGGAGGCTCCGGGGGTGTCGACGGTGGAGGTATTGGTTCTGGGGGTGCTGGAGCTGGAGGCACTGACACTGTGGCGCCTACACCGCGCACTGTACGTTTCCTGACCCGTGAGCAGCGTCTCTTCCAGTTGGAGAGGGAGGAGCGTGCGCGGTTTGAGAGGGCACAGCAGCAGCAGCAGCAGCAGCAGCAGCAGCACGAGAGAGTAGAGGAGGAGTCACAGCCGCAGCAGGAGAGGGTAGAGGAGGAGTCACGGCCGCACCAGGAGAGGGTAGAGCAGGAGTCCCACCCGCAGCAGCAGGTGCAGTTACAGACCCGGCAGGAGCGAGTAGAGGAGCAGTCACCGCCGCACCAGGAGAGGGTA
Organism: Closterium sp. Naga37s-1; assembly: GCA_947471745.1. NCBI lineage: Eukaryota > Viridiplantae > Streptophyta > Zygnematophyceae > Desmidiales > Closteriaceae > Closterium > Closterium sp. Naga37s-1. The sequence continues at coordinate 940,531 of CANJKZ010000754.1, forward strand.
GAGCAGGAGTCCCACCCGCAGCAGCAGGTGCAGTTACAGACCCACCAGGAGAGAGTAGAGCAGGAGTCTCACCCGCAGCAGCAGGTGCAGTTACAGACCCAGCAGGAGAGAGTAGAGGAGGAGTCCCGGTCCCAGCAGCGGGTGCAGCTGCAGTCGCAGCAGGAGAGGGCAGAGGCGGAGCCACAGGAGCAGCAGCAGGGGCCGGTACCGTCGTAGCAGACGCCAGAGGAGGCGGAGCAGCACCGACTGCGACTACGCGACCTCCCCGACCCATCACCTGCACGCTTTGTTCGTGGTCCCCTACCGTCCCCTCCTGTTCCCCCTGTTGAGTCCCTTTCCTCGTCCCAGTGGACTCGTCGTTCTCCCCTCAGTCGTGCTGTGTCCCCAGAGCGTCGTCGGTCCCGTTACCGTGCAGACGGTCCGTTCCACCTCGTTCTTCGCTCTCGTGTTCCACCTCCTCCCGTCCTTCCACAGCCCCCTGAGTCGTCCCTCACTGTGCTTCACGACCCGTTGTCCGACTACCTTCGTGCCTCCCGTCCTGTTGTCTCCCGTGTTTTGTCCGCGTTGGTCACTCACCCGACTGCACCCTTGTCGTCTGTCTCAGCACTTGTGACCACTGTCGCTGACTTTGCCTCTTCCCACCGCCTTGACTACGCCGCTCACCTGGTGAGTGGCGCTGCTCGTTCTCCGTCCTCTGGGGGTGCTCCTGTCTTTCCCTTGGAGGTCCTGGAGGACAGTCAGTTTGAGCTTGGTTTCCTTGCGGCCGCTGTTCCTCACCTCTGCGCCATGCTGCTTGCCCCTGAGGGGGATCCAGACGCTCTTGACATTCCGATCCCTCGCACTCACGCTGAGGCGGTCTCGGGACCTTGGGCCTCGTACTGGATAGCAGCTGAGGAGGCAGAGATGGCATCTTATAGGTCCACAGGCACTTACGTCGACGCAGTCCCACCACCTGGGACGAACGTCGTCAGTGGCCGATGGCTCTACAAGGTGAAGCGGCCGCCTGGATCACCACCAGTGTTCAAGGCGCGCTATGTGGCGAGAGGCTTCAGTCAGCGAGCGGGGGTGGACTTCTTCCAGACCTTCGCTCCCACCCCGAAGATGAGTACTCTTCGGGTGTTGCTGCACATTGCAGCCCAGCGCGACTACGAGTTGCACTCTCTAGACTTTTCCACCGCGTTCCTTCAGGGGAGCCTGCACGAGCAGATCTGGCTGCGTCGCCCGCCTGGCTTCACTGGCACTTTCCCACCTGGGACCCAGTGGCAGCTGCGTCGACCAGTCTACGGCCTGCGTCAGGCTCCACGTGAGTGGCACGACACACTTCGCTCGACCCTTGCAGCGCTTGACTTCTTTCCGTCGTCTGCCGACCCGTCACTGTTCGTCCGCCGTGGCTCGACCCCGTTCTTTGTTCTTGTTTACGTTGACGACCTGGTCTTCGCCACTCCCGACCGACACGCACTGGCCTCCGTGAAGGAGGAACTGCAGAGGAGACACACTTGCACTGACCTTGGTGAGCTGCAGCACTACCTTGGCCTGCAGATCACTAGGGACAGGGCAGCTCGCACCATTACGCTGACGCAGTCGCATATGGTCGAGCAGATCCTCGCGCGGTTTCGCTTCCCGTTCTCCAAGGTACAGCTCACCCCTCTTGGTGTGGATCATGGGCTCACGGCTCCACCTTCGGACGAGTCATTTGAGCCCAGTGGTCCATATCCTGAGCTGGTGGGTTGTCTCATGTACCTGATGACATGTACTCGCCCAGACCTAGCTTACCCTCTTAGCGTCCTTGCGCGCTTTGTTGCGCCTGGGAGACACCGACCGTCCCACTGGTACGCTGCTAAGAGGGTGGCGAAGTATGTGGCGAGTACATCAGGCATGGGACTTGTCCTTGGAGGGAAGCAGCCAGTTACACTCACAGGTTACTCGGACTCGTCGTGGGCCGACGACGCGGAGACGCGTCGGTCTACACAGGGGTACTCCTTTAGCCTCGGGACAGGTGCTGTTTCGTGGCGGTCGACTCGGGCGTCGTCCGTCTCCGGTTCCAGCTGTGAGGCAGAGGTGTACGCTGCGGCCATGGCCGCTCAGGAGCTTCGCTGGCTGTCTTTCCTTCTCACCGACCTTGGTGAGCGGCCTCGCTCTCCCCCAGTCTTGTTCGCCGACAACAGGTCTGCTGTCCTGTTGTGTGAGGAGCCCCGACTGGTTGGGAAGTCGAAGCACATCCAGCTTCGTTACTTCCTTCTGCGTGAGTTGCAGCAGCGTGGCCAGGCACTCGTACGACGCGTGGTCTCTGAGGCCAACACGGCAGATATCTTCACCAAGGCGTTGCCGCCTCGTGACCACCAGCGTTTCTGCACCCAGCTTGGCCTTGTGCCTGCCCGTCCTCACTTGCTTCCGTAGAGATGCTTTGTCCTGCTTGTCTTGTACTCTTGCATCTCATTATATTTGCTATATACCTGCATGTGGACTGGCCTTGTGGCCTCTTGCTTGCTCTCGGAGTGTGTGGTGACTTTGAGCTCCACCCTGAGATTTGTCTTGTTCTTGTGGATTGGTCTTGTGACCCTTGCTTGTTCTTGCTGACCGGTCACGTGACCCTTGCTTGCTCTCAGAATGTGTGTGTCCTTGAGACCCACCCTGAGATTTGTGTTGCTTTCCACAGGACTGCCGTCACCTAGACTATGGGGGTGTGTCAACATATATTTTATATGTTTAGTTTATGTTAGTCTAGGTGTACCATTTCATATTCCTAGGGTTAGCTATATCCTCTTGTATCTCGTTTCCCTTAGTCAATCTTTTCACCCGTTCTAGTCTTGACATGACTGTGCTCTTGGCACGGACGTCCTTGAGGACAGGCAGGAGGAGTTCCAGTGCTTTGCGGCTGCTTTACCTCATCTCGTGTCCATGCTGCTTGCCCCTGAGGGAGACCCGGATGCACCAGACATCCCGACTCCGCGCTCTTACGCGGAGGCGGTAGAGGGTCCCTACTCCTCTCAGCGGCAGGCAGCCATGGACGCAAAGATGGCTTCCTAGAAGTCCACAGGCACCTACATCGACGAGGTTCCCCCACCTCGGGCGAACATCGTCAGTGGCATGTGGATTTACAGGGTGAAGCGGCCGCCGGGTTCTCCGCCTGTCTTCAAGGCGCGTTACGTGGCTCGAGGCTTCAGTCAGCGGCAGGGAGTTGACTACTTCCAGACCTTCTCCCCTACCCCAAAGATGACCACTCTTCGGGTGCTGCTACACATAGCCGCTCAGCGTGACTACGAGCTTCACTCTCTTGACTTCAGCACTGCTTTCCTACAGGGCAGCCTGCACGAGGAGATCTGGCTGCGCCGCCCTCCTGGTTTCACTGGGTCGTTTCCTCCTGGTACCCAGTGGAGCCTCCGGCGGCCGGTCTACGGTCTCCGCCAGGCTCTCCACGAGTGGCACGATACACTGAGGACTACACTTGCGGCTCTTGGGTTTGCTCCTTCTACGGCTGACCCGTTGCTGTTTCTACGCACCGACACCTCGCTGCCGCCGTTCTACATCCTCGTGTACGTCGACGACTTGGTCTTTGCCACTGCTGATACTGCTGGACTCGCCCACGTGAAGTCGGAGCTGCAGAAGAGACACACGTGCACAGACCTGGGTGAGCTGCGCAGCTATCTTGGCTTTCAGATCACCCGGGACAGAGCACGGCGCACCATTACCTTGACTCAGTCACGCATGGTGCAGCAGGTCCTTTAGCGCTTCAACTTCACATACTCCTCGCCTCAGGCCACTCCTCTGTCTACGCGCCACTCGCTCTCAGCTCTGCCTTCGGATGAGTCCGTAGAGCCGAGTGGCCCGTACCCAGAGCTTGTTGGCTGCCTCATGTACCTGATGACCTGCACTCGTCCTGACCTAGCATACCCTCTTAGCATCCTGGCACGCTATGTTGCTCCTGGGAGACACCGACCAGAGCACATGGCTGCAGCGAAGAGGGTGTTGCGCTACTTGTGCAGTACGTCGGGCATGGGGCTTGTGCTTGGTGGGCAGAGTCCAGTGGTCCTCACTGGTCACGCAGACGCTTCTTGGGCTGACGACTTGGCTACGCAGCGGTCGTCACAGGGTTACGCCTTCAGCCTTGGTTCCGGCTCTGTTTCGTGGCGGTCTACCCGCTCGTCTTCTGTTCTCGGCTCCAGCTGTGAGGCCGAGATCTACGCAGGGGCCATGGCTGCACAGGAGTTATGCTGGCTCACCTACCTGCTGACCGACCTTGGAGAGCCGCCTCGTTCTCCTCCAGTTCTGTACGTAGACAACAAGGCCATGCTGGCCTTGTGTCGGGAGCACAGACTGGAGCACAGAATGAAGCACATTGCTCTTCGCTACTTCCTTGCTCGTGAGCTGCAGCAGCGTGGTCAGCTGCGCCTTGCTTACGTGGCCTCTCAGGCAAACACTTCTGATATCTTTACCAAGGCACTTCAGCTTTGTGATCATCAGCGCTTTTGTACGATGTTAGGTCTTGTGCCTACTTGGCCTCACTTGCTTACTTCTTGACCTTGTACTGTGATCTATATATACCTGCACTTGCTTGTTTACCTTTATATATACTCCTGCATGTGAACTGGCCTTGTGGCCTTGAACCTGTGCTCGGAATGTGTGGTGACGTTGTGATCCACCCTGAGCTTGCTTTGCTTTGCTTGACTGGTCTTGTGACCCCTAGTTCTTCCCCACTCTGCCTATGGGGGTGTGTCAGACTTATATTACTTAGTCACTGTAGGCTACAGTGGGGTAGACACTAAGGGGTACAACACTCTAGGGTTTCATATTTGTATCCATCTCATTTCTAGTTCATTCATTCCTCGTTCTTTGGCTGACAGCACCAGCATCGGCTGACGCACCAACATCAGCTGAAGCACCAGCATCAGTTGCAGCACCAACATCAGTTGCAGCACCAGCATCGGCTGCAACGTCAGCACCCAATACCCCATCAGCATCTGCCCTTTGCACTCCCATTGCTGTGGCCATCAACCTCTCGGGTGCTGCTGTTGTTGCCACCCTCTCGGTCCTGATGTTTGCAATGTGAAGCGCAGAGTTTTCACATTGTTGTGTGCGGATGAAGCTTAGTAATGGGACCCGATGCTGTAATAGCATGTTTATGCTTTTCTTTAACTACTTGTGCTGTAGCCGGGGCTGACGTTTCAATAAACGGCACTCTGGCCGCAACATCCCAATCTTATACTTTCAGATTTCCAGCATGCCACGTGGCACTCTACTTTCTTTGCATTCCGTTTCCTAGTCCCACAAACTACTTTCCGACAATTGCTCTTGCATGCTATATCAACCTTGCTTGTATTCGCCAATACCATTCAATTTTAACTCAGTTACTTCTTCGCCTATTTCGCTAAGACTTCATTCGCCAAAGTCTTCCGCCGCGTTTTATCCTCGATATACTCAACCCCGCTATTCGTTAGCGGATTTAGGCCAAGCGACCTAACACTTGGTATCAAGAGCCTTCGCGGGGAGCGACTTCCAATGAGCGACCGTCGACGACGAGACTACGACGTCATCGTCCCGAGGTGCCGACTTGCAGATTTGGAGTCGTCGAGCCGACATGGATGAAACCATGACCGCTGTCCCCAACAATATGGGCAACACGCTTCCTCAACTCATGCGCCGACTCGAAACGTTGACGTTGGAAAATTGTCAGGTACGGGCTGAAATGCAACACCTTCATGAATTCGCGTCTATTCCTTTTGGTCATGCCGCACCATCTCCAGCACCCAACATGTCGACTGGCAAGGAAGCGCTGCCGGAACGTCGAAACGCGCTCAAGCTGCAGAAACCCAAGTCGTTCGACCCAAGCCAACACTACGCGAACGTGCGGACGTGAATCTTCATGCTGAACAACTACTTCGCCACGAGCGGGGTGCAAGAGGCGGACGCGCAGTAGCGAATCGAGTACTCCGTTACGCTGCTGAGTGTCCCGGCCTTGGAGTGGTGGCGCCAACTCACGCAAACTACTGTTAGGAGAGCTCAGTTAGACGGGTATCAACAGGGCGAGGGGCATGCAGCTGCAACTTTGAGCTTGGGAAGTTTTGCTTTGGGTGTTACTACGGTTCCGACGACATGGGAAGGATTTGAAGCGGCGTTGGATTTGGTGAATGCCTCCGAAGCTGCTAGGAAGCGTCTGCGCCATTTCCGACAGATAGGAAACGTCGAAGAGTACACACGACGGTTCTTGAGCATCTGCAACGAGATACAAGATATCACGGAAGCAGAGACGCGCGATCGCTACCTCGAAGGGTTGAAGCCGGACATAGCGGAGATCATAGCGATTCACGGGTTGTCCACCTTCGAGTCGGTAGTTGCAGCAGCAGAACGCGTCAACGCAGTACGAAGCCGAAGGGGTCGTGACGATCACGATAGGGGATACAACAAACCGGTCAACGACGCTCGATCGAGGGACGGACCGTCGCCCATGGAGATTGGTGCAGTTAACACTGACGGTCAAGATTGTCGTTGATAACGGAGCTAGCCACTGATTCGTCTCTTCATCGCTAGTTAGCCGTCTCCATCTCGATGTAGATTCGGTTGTCAACTTTAAGGACGCTCGCATGGTAGATGGGACGCCACTTCACGCATGACCAGTCATTCGCAAGTTGCGCGTCGTGCTAGGACCGGTCACAGGTTAGGCGTGAATTCGGCTCTGCGACGCTGGACGGTTACGATTTTATCTTCGGGAGGGATTGGCTACGAACGGTTAATACTCAGTTCGATTGGGCTCAGGGAAGCTGCAGCGTCAAGGTAGACGGAGAGTTCCGGGAGCTGCCACAGTGGTGCGATGGGGCCTCATCATCCACATCTATCATTGATGCTGTTCGTGTACAGCAGCTGGTGAAGCGTGCGGCACAAATGTTCGCGGTTTTCCTTGAAGAGGTGGAAGCTGAGGAGGGGAAAGAAGGGAGTGCAGCAGTTGGCAAGAAGGCGACTCTTCCTGCTGAAGTGAGTGCACGGTTAGCAGAGTTCGCGGACGTCTTCTCCAGCGAGTTGCCCCCAGGGTTACCTCCTAACCGAGCAGTCGACCATCGAAAAGAGTTGGAGTCAGGGAGCAGGCCAGTAGCGAAGCTGCAGTGGAGGTTGAGTCTAGTAGAGATAGAAGAGATGACGCAGCAAGTTAGGCACTTTCTCGCACAGGGATTTATCCAGCCATCTAGATCGCCTTTGGCAGCACGGATCCTTTTCGCACCTAAGAAAGACGGGGGGTTACGGATGTGCATAGACTACCACGCACTAAACGCCGCCACCGTCAAGAATAGGTTCCTGGTGCCGAGAGTAGAGGATCTTCTAGATGCAGTGCAGGGCGCTTGTGAGGATCTAGGATCGAGCTCAGAAAAGAGAATGTGAATTGAATGATTCACCTGGGTACAACACGAGGCTATATATAGTCTCGACACAAGGCCAGTTACCCAGGTGTTACGCGAATGTTCTGAGGGTCGCGAAGCGTCCCGAACAGAACCTTCCCGACCTCAGTAGAAAGCGATTCGGTGGAAACCGAATAGGCTTGAGTTCGGTACACGTAACCTGGTTCGGTGCTATAACTATAATAAAATATAGGAATGCACCTAACCTAGGAAATCAAGCATATCTATGCATGATAAATAAAACCCAAGCTAGTAATAGCATAATAAAGTCTAGGCAAGCTAGCAAAGCCAGCATAAGCCGTCGTACTCTCACACGTCCCCCCCTCAAAGCTGGGTGGCGTGAGATACACCCTGCTTGACAAGATAGTCCTTGAGAGCACGGCGTGCGTTGCCCATATCAGCTTCTGCAACCCAACTGTCCTCAGTGGGGTCGTATCCCTTCCAGCGGATCAGGAACTCGAGGGTCTTGCTGCCGCGGCGCCGATGAGTGAGAACACGCTCCACTTCGTACTCGGGTTCATCCTGTATGAGAACAGGTGGTGGTGGCGGTAGCTGCCGTCCCTGGAACTGTTGGTTGGGGTCCTTGTAGGGCTTCAGTAGCTGAACATGGAAAGCATTGTGAAGCTTCCATGTATCTGGTAAGCGCAAGCGGAATGTTACTGGTGTCACCTGTGCCTCAACGAGAAAAGGACCACAGAAGCGAGGCCGGAGTTTGGATGGGAGGTGAGACAGGTTCAAGTTGCGCGTGTTAAGAAGCACCTGATCTCCGACTGCTACTGAGTGATCACGTCGCTGACGATCGGCATATTGCTTCTGGGAGTGCTGCATCGTGGTGAGACGCCGCTGAGTCTTCTCCCATAGCTGTTGCATGGTGGTGACGAAGTCGTGTGCGGCTCCGACATGTGCCGGTGTGGTTGGCTGCTGTGGTGTGAGTGGTTCCCGTCCGTAACACAGGAAGAAAGGAATTTTCCCTGTGGCCGCATGTGACGCGTTGTTGTAAGCGAACTCAAGCGTTGGTAACTGTGTGTCCCAGTGGTTGACGTCGTCTTTGCAAGCTGTGCGCAGTAACTGTTCAACCACCTGATTGAGTCGCTCCGTCTGTCCGTCAGTCTGTGGGTGGGATGCTGAGGACATCGCAAGTTTGGTCCCCAATAATCCCATGAGCTCCTTCCAGAACTTACTCGTGAATTTGGGGTCTCTGTCTGAGATGAGTGTAGCGGGGATGCCGTGGATGGTGATGATGCGGTCGAAGAGAGGTGAGCAGTTGCTTCAGCTGTAGCTGTGGCGTTGGTCGGGATGAAGTGACCCATTTTGGAGAACTTGTCGATGACTACGAGGATGGAATCGTGTCCCCGTGAGGTCGAGGGAAGTCCTGTGATGAAGTCGAGACTAACGACCTGCCATGGCTGCTCCGGTACGGGTAGAGGCTGAAGTAACCCTGCTTTTTTCTGCTTGCTGCTCTTCATCCGCTGGCACGTATCGCAAGAGGTGACGAACTGCTGCACGTCTGCTGCCATCCCGGGCCAGTAGTAATACTTCGCTATCCCTGCTAACGTCTTGTTGCTCCCGAAATGTCCCGCGTAAGGTACGTCGTGAAACTCCTCCAAGCGGATCTGTCGTAGCGGGGCGTAATTCGGTACCCAAATCTTTCCTGAACCCTTCCTTACAGCTAAGTCTTTCTCCCACTGTAACAGCTTCTTAGTCTGTGCTGTAGCGATCTCTGCGTCCACGGAGCACCCATGTTGGAATAGACCCTTGAGCAGAGGGTTCATCCCTTCGAGCTGGATGCCTGCTACATGTCCGGGGCGGCTCAATGCGTCTGCCTTGTTGTGTAGCCCGGGCTTGTAGACGATGTCGTAGTGGAAGTGAGTTTCCAAGAAGTCCACCCACCGCACCTGTTGTCGTGAGAGCGTCGGCTGCGACTTCAGGTATTTGAGACTGCAGTGGTCAGTATAGACTGTAGTCTTGGCTCCCTCTAGGTAACACCTCCACGCCTTGAAGGCTATGACTATCGCTAAGGCTTCCTTGTCATGGATGGGGTAGTTCAGTTCTGCTCCGTGTAGCTTCTTACTGAGGTAGGCGATGGGCTGCAAACGGTGTCCGTGATCCTGCATCAGTACCGCTCCGACTGCTTGGTCACTAGCGTCTGCTTCCACCACGTAGTCCTTGTCTGGATCCGGTAAGATGAGTACTGGGGCTGTGGTCAGTGCTGTCTGTAGCTGCTCCATGGCTTGCTGGTGAGGAGTATCCCATTTGTAGGGCGTATCATTTTTCAGTAGGTCGGTCAGTGGCGCTGCTATCTTAGCGTACTGCGGCACGAACCTGTTGTAGTAGTTGGCGAAGCCTAGGAACTGCTGCAACTCCTTCACGTTCTCCGGAACTTTCCACTTCTTGACGGCTTCGATCTTCCGCGGGTCCACGTGTACGCCCTCGGCACTCACCATGTGCCCGAGAAACTGCACCTTTTTCAGTGCGAAGTCGCTCTTCGACAGTTTCACGTGGAACTTATTCTTCCGCAGGATCTCGAACACCTTCCGCAGATGCTCCACGTGCTCCTTCATGTTCTTGGAGTAGATGAGGATATCGTCCAGGTATACCACTACGCACTCGTCCAGCAGGGGTCGTAGAATATGGTTCATTTCTGCCTGGAACGTTGCTGGTGCGTTGCAGAGTCCGAACGGCATCACCAAGTATTCGTAGGAGCCGTATCTGGTACGGAACGCCGTCTTGTGGACCGAGTTGTCTGCCATCTTGATCTGCCAGTAACCCGACCGTAGGTCCAGCTTCGAAAAGACTGTTGCACCACGCAGTTGGTCCAGTAGGTCGTCTATGCGCGGTATGGGGTATTTGTTTTTAACTGTCTGTTTGTTCAGTGCGCGGTAGTCGATGCACATCCGTAAACTGCCGTCTGGTTTTGGAGTGAAGAGGACTGGTGCACCGTAGGGAGAGGTGGATGGGCGGATCAGTTGTCTGTCCAGTAGATACTCTATCTGTTTCTTCATGTCTGTCAGCTCGGTCGGACTCAGTCGGTATGGTGCACGTGAGACGGGTTTCGCACCTGGTTCCTCCACGATCTCGTGCTCGTGGGTGCGTGCTGGAGGTACGCCTGCGGGTAGGTCGTCGGGCATTATATCCTTGTACTGCTCCAAGACCTCCTTCACTGCTGCAGGTAGCTCCGAACTCGGCTTCTCCTCCTCTGCTGCTGCCATAACCAGTGCTAAGTAACCCGTGTTACTCTCGTTCACTGTCCGTTCGAACCGTGCCAGTGTCGTTTCAGGAACGTTCCCTGTATCCGTCCAGCTTCGCAGCTCTACTCGTTTCCCGCTGTTGTAGATGCACGCCTTCCTGTTGACCCAGTCGATCTCGGGGTTGAACCGCTTCAAGAAATCTCGCCCGAAGATGAAATCTGATCCCTTGATGTTTGTGATCGGCAATGTCGGCTTCCACCTCAGCGCCCCTATGTGCAGCTGCAGTGATGCTTCGCCGTGGATGGGAAGTTTCGTACCGTCCACCATTGTTGCCGAGAACTTTGTCTCCTCCGAAGATTCTCCAATTTTCTCCAACGTCACGCGGTCGCACACCGAGTGAGACGCACCGCTGTCCACCAGTGCTTGGAGGCGTCGCCCGTTGCAGATCACCTCGAGTAGTAGTGGTTTTTGCTGCTCCGAGTAACCGTAGATGGTCTCGCATATAGGATCGTAGGGTATGTCGAATAGATCATCCCTCGGTCCTGCGTTCGAAGCTGCTGACTCCATATCAGTTTCCAACTGAGTAGGGTTAGAAGGATTTATCCGAGGCCGATTCAGCTTCATCTTGGCCTGGAACCTTCCCTTAAGCCTTTGCAGCTGTGTAGGCTTCTCCTGTGGGCAATGGGGAGCCTTAACACTATGCTGCGGGGAGAGAATATTAACTCCTTGGAACGTACGACCCTGTTCAACGCTCCGGAGTGGTTTGCCCAACTTCTCAAGTACCTGAATAATGTCTGAAGGCTTTTTCTTGGCCTCGAAATCTCCCCTGGATTTTTTAAAGGCTTGAAAACCTCGAGAAGTAATATTCTTACTCTCGGGGGTGTTCGGCTGGAGTTTCCCGGTCGGTGCAGAGTCTTGTTTCGCGGAGCCTCCATTTGTCTCGGCGATTTCCCCTGTTGCCGGTCGGTCGTGACGTTTTAAATTCACGCCATCGTGTCCTCCATTTTTCGTCATCGTGGATGTCGCACTGTTATTGCCCTGCAGCTCCGCTCGTGCCTTCTTCATTTTCCAACACGCCAAGAGTCGATGTCCTTCTGCGCCGCAAAATTCGCACTTCTCATATTTTGTCGGCCGCTGCTTCGCGTCGATCTTGTCGATATCCATCGGGTCGGCGGTCGTGGGTGGTGCCGATCGCTTCGTGCCAAATGATCGGTTCGGCACGTGGCGTCGTGTCTCGGGTTCACATCGCATCAGCGCATCGAATCTCTCTGCTGCACATACCATGTCGCGGTAGTTGTTGTAGTTCGCGGCAATCACCTGACGGCGGACTTCCATTTTTAGCCCCTCAGTATACGCTTGGATTTTTTCCCCTTCGGACAGGTCGGTTATTCGGTTGAAGAGGCTCTCCATCTGCTGCGTGTACTGTGTTACACTGCCGAACTGTTTATGCCGATGAATCTGCTGTCGCGCCATGTAGCTGGAGTTGATTGGTTCGAAACGTTGAATTAACGCTTCCCGAAACTGCGTCCATGACCCCTCGCCTCGGACCTCGTTGCTATTGTAAATCCACTCGAGCGCTGGGCCTCGTAACAGTGTCGCTGCGAGCCGAATCCGCATTGCATCGTGTGTCGGGGTCGTACAGCCAACGGCCTCGAAGTAGATTTCGAGAGTCGCAATGAATCGACGAACGTCGGTGTCTCTCGCATTCGGATTGAACGTATCCGGTAGCCTCGGACGTGCCGCCTCAAGATTCACTGTAGCCGCTGCCGCTGCTGCTGGGTGAAGTGTCGGTGTCGCTGCTGCTGCTGCTGCTGTCGCTGCTGCATTCGCCGCTGCGTTCGCTGCTGCTGTGGCGGCTGCCGACTGGTTCGCGAGAAGCTCCTCTATTCGCTGGAGTGCCGCTCGCGTCTGGTCCAGGCCGGTGTGTAACTCCGTATTTTTTCGTACGGAATTATCACCATTTTCCTCCATTTGGCGATTTACAGGAAGATTTGCGACGGAAATAATTGAAATTCTAGGCGCTGGTCATCTTACTGTGAGTCAAATCGACTATAGAATTGACGAGCGCTTATTCTGTAGGTCGCGTAATTCTCCCTTAGTCGAAATTCGCGTCCGATCTCGGCCGTTGAGAAGAAATTCGATCCGACGCTCCAAATTCCAACCTTTTTGGGCGAAATTCTCAGGGCCGTTGAGATTCGAATCGATCCGACGGTCGAAATTCCATTTTTTTTGCCACTGGACCTGAGGAGTGTTCGAAAACCGGTTCGAGGGGGACGTTAGAAAATAGCGCGGAACTGGTTTACGTACCCGAAATCGGCGCTTCCCGTCGTCGCCCCCGCGGTTTTAAAAGCTAGTTTTTAGCGGTCGAAAAACTTCGCTTCTAAACAGGCTCTGATACCAAGTGTGAGGATCTATGATCGAGCTCAGAAAAGAGAATGTGAATTGAATGATTCACCTGGGTACAACACGAGGCTATATATAGTCTGGACACAAGGCCAGTTACCCAGGTGTTACGCGAATGTTCTGAGGGTCGCGAAGCGTCCCGAACAGAACCTTCCCGAACTCAGTAGAAAGCAATTCGGTGGAAACCGAATAGGCTTGAGTTCGGTACACGTAACCTGGTTCGGTGCTATATGTCAGAACATTATAGCTCATGCATATTGTGTAGGCTATAGTGGGGTAGCCTATAAGGGGTACAACCCAATTAGGGTTAGTACTTGTACCAAATTCATTCATAGTTCAATCATTCCTTGTTTCTTCTCATGGTATCGAGCAGGTTCCCCCGTGGGAACTGTTCCTAGGGCCCACCGTCTTTTTTTTTTTTCCTGCCCGGAGCGCACTCAGCCCCTGCCCGAGTCGCGCTCCCCTCTCTCGCGCCGCCCTAGCGGCCCCTTCGCGCCGCCCTCGCGGCCCCTTCGAGCCGCCCTCGCGGCTCTATCCGCCGCCCTTCGCGGCCCCTACTCCGCCGCCCTCACGGCCCCGATCCGCCGCCCTCGCGGCCCCGATCCGCCGCCCTCGCGGCCCCGCTCTGCCGCCCTCGCGGCCCCGATCCGCCGCCCTTCGCGGCCCCGATCCGCCGCCCTCGCGGCCCCGCTCCGCCGCCCTCGCGGCCCCGATCCGCCGCCCTTCGCGGCCCCGATCCGCCGCCCTCGCGGCCCCTACTCCGCCGCCCTCGCGGCCCCGATTCGCCGCCCTCGCGGCCCCGATCTGCCGCCCTCGCGGCCCCTACTCCGCCGCACTCGCGGCCCCTACTCCGCCGCCCTCGCGGCCCCGATCCGCCGCCCTCGCGGCCCCGATCCGCCGCCCTAGCGGCCTCCGGCCCCTGCTCCTACGGCCCCGGCGCCTGCTCCTACGGCCCCCGCTTCTACTCCTACGAGCAGCCCACCCGCCGAGCCGCCCAGCAACCGAGCAGCCCAGCCGCTGAGCCGCCGAGCCGCCCAGCAACCGAGCCGCCCAGCCGCCGAGCCGCCCAGCAGCCGAGCCGCCCAGCAGCCGAGCCGCCCAGCAGCCGAGCCGCCCAGCCGCCGAGCCGCCCAGCCGCCGAGCCGCCCAGCAGCCGAGCCGCCCAGCAGCCGAGCCGCCGAGCCGCCCAGCAGCCGAGCCGCCCAGCCCTCGAGTCGCCGAGCCGCCCTGCAGCCGAGCCGCCCGAACCGCCCTGTCCGGTAAGAGCAGCGCCTCTCTCACAGCACTGCCCTCACCCTACTGTTTGCACTGCTAGTCTACTGCTGTCATGGCTACCCCTAGTGTCCTCGCTTTTGACGCTGAGGGTCGGGCCATTGACTTTGACGTCTGGATAAATGACCTGCAGCTTTTCTTACAGTGCGACAGAGCAGACGGCCTCTCCCTCTTTGACCTCACTTCTGGTGCCTCTCCTGCCCCCGCTGCTGATGCTGACGCCACTGTTCGCTCACAGTGGGCCACGCGCGATGCTGCTGCACGTCTTGCTGTGCGTCGCCACCTACCTACCTCTGAGCGTGCGCACTTTAGCCAGTACAAGAGTGCTCAGACCTTGTACGACGCTGTAGTTGCACGCTACTCCTCCCCTGCCACTGCTGCACTGAGCCGCCTCATGCTACCGTACCTCTTCCCTGACCTTGCTGCCTTTCCCACAGTCGCTGACCTCATTACGCACCTCCGCACTAGTGACACTCGCTACCGCGCTGCGCTTCCTGCTGAGTTCTGCGCCAAGAACCCCCCCCCCATGTACATCACCCTCTACTACATGGTCACCCGTCTCCCTGACTCCCTTCGCGTAGTCAGGGACCACTTCCTCTCGGTTTGTCCCACCACTCTCACCGTTGACCTCCTCGAGAAGGCCCTCCTAGCAGCAGAAAAGAGCATAGTCGCTGTAGGAGCCTCTCGTGGTGACCCTCGCACCCCCATCTTTGAGGGGTGTTCCCCCTCCCCTCTTTTGCCCTCTGTTGCCTCTGCTGCTGCGGCCGACCTCGCTGGTTTGGAGTCGGTTGGGGCAGCGTCTACCCCTAGCGGGAGACGCCACCCTGGCAGGGGCAAGGGGGGCAGGGGCGCTGGAGGAGCTAGCGGGGGCGGTGGAGGTGGCGGTGGAGGCGGTGGAGGAGGTGGGGGTGGCGGTGGGGGTGGTGGCGGGGGTGGAGGTGTAGGTGGCGGCAGTGGAGGCGCAGGCGGCAGCGGCGGTGGCGGAGGGAGCGGAGGTGGCGGCGGTGGAGGAGGAGGCGGCGGAGGAGGTGGAGCTGGTCGGGGTGGTGCTGCGCAGAGGGTCAGCTCCGGTGGTGGTCAGCGCCAGCAGCAGCAGCAGCAGCAGCAGCAGCAGCAGCAGCAGCGCACTCGTGACGTCCCCTCCCCTCAGCAGCTCCGTGAGTGGTACACTGCACGCCAGAGGGGTTGGGGTACTGGTCCGTGCACCTACGTCCTGCGCACCGGCGACCGCGCGGGTGAGCAGTGCGGGGGTGCGCACTCCACCCAGCGCTGCTTTGGCCGCCTGACGGACGCTTGGCGTCACCAGTTCCCTGAGGCCACTGAGATCCCCCGCTGGGGTGAGCTGTCTAGGGCGGGTGTGGCTGTCTTTGACCTTGACTTTGATGCTATTCTTGCTGCCATATATACTGTGACTATTAGTGATGAGGGTGACTGTTACCGGTGTTTTCCGCCCGACCCGGGCATTGAGACTGCTGCTCTAGGTCCTGGTGAGGCTGCTGCTCTAGGTGCTAGCGAGGCTGCTGCTCTAGGTGCGTCTGCTCCCTCAGGTACTGGTGACTCTGCTCTCTCAGGTTCTGCGTCGGCTTCGGCCTCCCACACCTTTACCCTTGACTCGGGGGCTTCTCGCTCCTTCTTTCGAGACCGCACCACACTCACGCCGCTTGACCGGCCAGTTGCGGTCTCTCTGGCAGACCCCTCTGGGGGTCCTGTCCTTGCTCACTTCTCCACTGTCCTCCCGTGTCCGGCGGCCCCCTCTGGCACCCTGTCTGGTCTTTACCTCCCCTCGTTCTCTACGAACTTGGTGAGTGGTGCTGACCTACAGGATGCGGGGGTTCACCAGTTCACTCCTGCGAGTCAGCGGGTGACCCACTGCACGGACGCTCGGACAGGCCGACACCTGGCCACGTTTACACGTCGGCCGGGGTCGAGCCTGTACACACTGACCACTGCGTCTCCTCCGGTCCTTGCGTCTGGTCAGGTAGCTGCGTCAGGTCAGGTGTTTGCTGCAGCGTCCAGGTCTGGTCCTGAGTCTGCCCCCTGCTCGTGTCGCCTCCTGTCTCACGAGACTCTCCTCTGGCACCACCGCCTTGGTCACCCCTCCCTGCTTCGTCTCCGGAGCATGGCCTCCCGTGTCCTTGTCTCTGGTCTTCCCCGGTCCCTCCCTCCACTTCCTCCGGGGCCTGGCCCTACCTGCGTCCCCTGTGTCGAGGGACGACAGCGGGCTACCCCTCACTCCTCCCAGTTTCCTCCGACAGAGGCCCCACTGCAGACGCTTCACATGGACGTGTGGGGCCCGGCCCGCGTCCGTGGACAGGGTCACGAGCGCTACTTCCTGCTGGTGGTTGACGACTACTCGCGTTACACCACAGTCTTCCCCTTGCGCAGCAAGGGTGATGTCACTGAGGTGTTGATCGACTGGATCCGCGCAGCTCGTCTCCAGCTCAGGCGGAGCTTCGGCTCGGACTTTCCTGTTCTGCGTCTGCACTCTGACAGAGGCGGAGAGTTCTCCTCTGGCCTTCTGCGAGCCTACTGTCGTGCACGAGGCATCCGCCAGACCTTCACGCTTCCGGACTCTCCACAGCAAAATGGGATTGCTGAGCGCCGCATTGGCATGGTCATGGACGTCGCCCGTACGTCCATGATGCATGCGGCTGCCCCCCATTTTCTGTGGCCGTTTGCGGTTCGGTACGCGGCGCATCAGATCAACCTTCAGCCCAGGGTCTCCATGCCGGAGACCTCCCCAGCCTTGCTGTGGACGGGGAAGGTTGGCGATGCGTCTGCGTTCCGTGTCTGGGGATCTCGGGCGTTTGTCCGCGACTTGTCTGCGGACAAGCTGTCCCCTCGTGCTGCTCCTTGCGTCTTCCTGGGTTTCCCCCTTAACGCCCCAGGGTGGCAGTTCTACCACCCCACCTCTCGCCGTGTTCTGTCCTCCCAGGACGTCACGTTCGACGAGTCGGTCCCCTACTACCGCCTCTTCCCCTACCGCACTCCGTCCCTCCCCCCGCCACCGCTCTTCCTGGTACCAGGTCCCCCCCCGGTAGACCCCCTCCCCCCCCAGGGTCCTGCCCCTTCAGGTGTGTCCCAGGTAGACGCTGTTGAGCCTGTCGAGGTCGCTGGTGACTCTGGTGCTGCTGAGGGTGCTGAGCCTGGGAGTGCTGACTCTGGGGGTGCTGAGCGTGTGGGTGCTACGCCTGGGGGTGCTGAGCCTGAGGGTACTACGACTGGGGGTGCTGAGCCTGGGGGTGCTGAGTCTAGGGGTGCTACGCCTGGGGGTGCTGCGTCTGGGGGTGCTGAGCCTGGGGGTGCTACGCCTGGAGGTGCTGAGCCTGGGGGTGCGGAGCCTGAGGGAGCTGGGCCTGCTGGTGCTGTGCCTGGCGGTTCTCCGGGTGCTTCTTCTCGCCGGGAGCCACTCTCTCCACAGGAGCTGCGTGAGTGGTTTGCCCGGCGCTGGAGGCGAGCTGCTGGAGCTGGAGGAGCTGCGGGTACTGGAGTTTCTGTTGCTGCTGAGGGAGCTGGTGCCACGGGTCCCGGAGGTGCTCGTACTGGGCGTACTGGAGCTGCTGGACCTGCGGGTACTTCTGGAGCTGGAGCTGCTGCGGGTGTTGGCGCGGAGGCTACTGCTGTCGGTCCTGGAGGCGGTCCTGCTGGGGGTACTGCTGGTGCTGCTGGGGGTACTGGAGCTGGAGCTGCTGCTGGTACTGGTGCTGCCACAGGGGGTGCTGGTGCTGTCCCTACTGTGTCTGGAGTCGCCGCGCGGCCTCGGCCGTACTTCGTTCCGCTCCTTCAGCAGGTTCTTGGTCTCCCGTCTTCTACTGGTCCTCCTCCTCCCTTAGAGTGTCCACAGCCTGTCCCGTCGCAGTTACAGTTACAGCCGGCCTCCCTTCTGCCTGCTCCGTCTCCCTACACTGGTCCTACTGGAGGTCTTGCTGAGCGTCGTGAGCCTGCGTCTCGCCCTGCGTCGCCTGTCCGTGCTGCTCGCACTAGTGGTCGTGGTTCGCGTCAGCGTCCTCCTCCTGTCCCTGGCACGCACCGGATGTCTCTGCGTCCGTCCACTGCTCCTCTGCGTGCCCCTTTGCCTTCTCCTCCTGAGTCTTCTCTTCCTGCTCTTGCCGACCCGGAGTCGGACTCTCTTCGTGCTGCCAGTCCTACTGTCACGCGTCTCCTTGCTACTGTTGTCACTGACCCTTCCTTTGAGTCCACTGCTGCGTCTGCCCTAGTTGCTGAGCTCGTCGACTTTGCTGCTCGCTGTCGCCTAGACTACGTCGCCAGTCTTGTTGCTGAGTCTGAGTCTGTCTGTCCTCCGTCCGTCGGGGGTGAGTGTGCCCTTGGCACGGACGTCCTTGAGGACAGGCAGGAGGAGTTCCAGTGCTTGGCCGCTGCTTCACCTCATCTCGTGTCCGTACTGCTTACCCCTGAGGGAGACCCGGATGCACTTGACATCCCGACTCCGCGCTCTTACGCGGAGGCGATAGAGGGTCCCTACTCCTCTCAGTGGCAGGCAGCTATGGACGCAGAGATGGCTTCCTGGAAGTCCACAGGCACCTACGTTGACGCTGTTCCCCCTCCTGGGGCGAACATCGTCAGTGGCATGTGGATTTTCAGGGTGAAGCGGCCGCCGGGTTCTCCGCCTGTCTTCAAGGCGCGTTACGTGGCTCGAGGCTTCAGTCAGCGGCAGGGAGTTGATTACTTTCAGACCTTCTCTCCCACCCCGAAGATGACCACTCTTCGGGTACTGCTGCACGTAGCTGCTCACCGTGACTACGAGCTACACTCGCTTGACTTCAGCACTGCTTTCTTGCAGGGCAGCCTGTACGAGGAGATCTGGCTGCGTCGCCCACCTGGTTTCACTGGGTCTTTTCCTCCTGGCACCCAGTGGAGCCTACGGCGGCCAGTCTACGGTCTCCGCCAGGCACCGCGTGAGTGGCACGACACACTGAGGACTACACTTGCGGCTCTTGGGTTTGCTCCCTCTACTGCCGACCCGTCGCTGTTTCTGCGCACCGACACTTCTTTGCCGCCGTTCTACATCCTCGTGTACGTCGACGACTTGGTCTTTGCCACAGCTGACACTGCTGGACTCGCCCACGTGAAGTCCGAGCTGCAGAAGAGACACACGTGCACTGACCTGGGTGAACTGCGCAGCTACCTTGGCTTGCAGATCACTCGGGACAGAGCACGCCGCACCATTACCCTGACTCAGTCACACATGGTGCAGCAGGTCCTTCAGCGCTTCGGCTTCACGTACTCCTCGCCTCAGGCCACTCCTCTGCCTACTCGCCACTCGCTCTCAGCTCTGCCTTCGGATGAGTCCGTAGAGTCGAGTGGCCCGTACCCAGAGCTTGTTGGCTGCCTCATGTACCTGATGACCTGCACACGACCTGACCTTGCATACCCTCTTAGCATTTTCGCACGCTATGTTGCTCCTGGGAGACACAGACCGGAGCACATGGCTGCAGCGAAGAGGGTGTTGCGCTACTTGTGCAGTACATCGGGCATGGGGCTTGTGCTTGGAGGGCAGAGTCCAGTGGTCCTTACTGGGCACGCAGACGCTTCTTGGGCTGACGACCAGGCTACGCAGCGGTCGTCACAGGGTTACACCTTCAGCCTTGGTTCCGGCTCTGTTTCGTGGCGGGCTACTCGCTCGTCTTCTGTTCTCGGCTCCAGTTGTGAGGCTGAGATCTACACAGGAGCCATGGCTGCACAGGAGCTTCGCTGGCTCACCTACCTGCTGACTGACCTCGGAGAGCCGCCTCGTTCTCCTCCAGTGCTGTACGTAGACAACAAGGCCATGCTGGCCTTGTGTCGGGAGCAGCGACTGGAGCACAGAACGAAGCACATTGCTCTCCGCTACTTTCTTGCTCGTGAGCTGCAGCAGCGTGGTCAGCTGCGTCTTGCGTACGTGGCCTCTGAGGCCAACACTGCTGATATCTTCACCAAGGCGCTTGCGCCTTGTGACCATCAGCGCTTCTGTACTCAGCTGGGCCTTGTGCCTACCTTGCCTCACTTGCTCACCTCTTGACCGTGCTTGTACTGTTACATATATATATACCTGCTCTTGCTTGTCTAGCCTTTTTACATATATGTACTCCTGCATGTGAACTGGCCTTGTGGCCTTGAACTTGTGCTCGGAATGTGTGGTGACTTTGTGATCCACCCTGAGCTTGCTTTGCTTTGCTTTACTTGACTGGTCTTGTGACCCCTTGTTCTCCCCCACTTTGCCTATGGGGGTGTGTCAGAACATTATAGCTCATGCATATTGTGTAGGCTATAGTGGGGTAGCCTATAAGGGGTACAACCCAATTAGGGTTAGTACTTGTACCAAATTCATTCATAGTTCAATCATTCCTTGTTTCTTCTCACTATAACTATAATAAAATATAGGAATGCACCTAACCTAGGAAATCAAGCATATCTATGCATGATAAATAAAACCCAAGCTAGTAATAGCATAATAAAGTCTAGGCAAGCTAGCAAAGCCAGCATAAGCCGTCGTACTCTCACAGCGCTAGAGTCTTCTCAAAGATCGACCTTCGTTCGGGTTACCACCAAATTCGCATAGTTGCAAAGGACCTGCACAAGACGGTGTTTTGTATGAAGCAAGGGTTGTACGAGTTTAGGGTTCTACCGTTCGGTTTGACCAACGCCCCAGCGACGTTTCAGACGCTCATGAACACCGTCCTCTTCGAGTTTCTAGGTTCCTTTGTCATAGTTTACCCAAACGACATCCTCATCTTCTCCAAAACGAAAGAGGAGCACGTGCAGCATTTGCAGAAGGTCTTCGAGGTGATGCGGCGGGAGCAGTTGTACGCTAAGCAGTCGAAGTGCGAGTTCTTCCTCCCTGAAGTCGAGTTTCTAGGTCACGTCGTATCTGCTAGTGGCATTAGGACCGACCCGAAGAAGATCGCAGCAGTACATGACTGGATAGCTCCGACCCCAGTCAAGGAGTTGCAGAGCTTTCTCATATTTGCGAATTACTACGGTCATTTCGTTCAGGGTTTTGCATCGATAGCTAGTCCACTCACCGACCTACTTCGGAAGGGCATAGATTTCAATTGGGATCCAGCGCAGCAGCAGGCGTTCGAGCAGATGAAGCAGCCGCCCACGTCTTCACCGACACTATCGTACCCAGATCCCACTCAGCCGTACGTTGTAGTGACCGACGCATCAGATTGGGCCATAGGAGCAGTGCTTCTTCAGGACCAGGGACGCGGGTTGCAGCCGATCGCGTATGAGTCGCGTAAGCTGAGGTGAGCCGAGCTGAACTATCCCATTCACGACAAGGAGGCGCTCGCGATCATCCATGCGTTCAAGGTGTGGAGGTGCTACCTAGAGGGGGCAAATAGCGTTATACCTACGGACCATTGCTCGCTTCGTTTTCTCAAGTCGCAGCCGCAGCTCGGTCGTCGCCAGGCTAGAAGGATGGAGTTTATGGAGGCATGCGCAACCTAGCAGATTCGCATACTCGGCCTAGTTGCCAGCTCGCTATTCTTACAGTCACTACCGGCCATCCACTTCTCACAGCACTCTTCGAGCACGGATACACAGTAGATCCCGACTTCACACCGCAGCCGCCCGCAGGATCAGAGGTACAGGGTAGTGTCTACATCCGGAAAGGTACCACACGGATTTGGGTTCCCGCCTATCGCCCTCTTCGACATCTTCTTCTTTCCGAGGCGCACGATGTAGTTAGCGCGGGTCACTTTGGAGCAGATAAGATGGCTCAGTCGCACGTACTTTTGGCCAGGGCTTGCAGGAGACATAGAGGATTACATTCGGTCGTGCGACACGTGTCACCGTACGAAGTCCTCTCGCCAGCGCAAAACACGACCTTTGCAGCCAATTCTACCGCCCGATCAACCTTGGTAGGTAGTTACAATGGATTTCATAAAGGCATTGCCGCGCACAATTAGGGGTCATGACGCCATCTTCGTGGTAGTGGATAAGTTCTCTCGAGCAGTGCACTTCATCCCCACGCACGGCAAGGTCATAGCAGAGGAAGCCGCGACGCTGTTCGTAGAAAACGTAGTCCGACTGCACGGGGTTCCAGATTCCATCATCCCAGACCGCGGCCCTCGTTTCGCTTCAAAGTTATGGAAGCAGCTTTTCGCACTGTTTGGGACTTGCTTAGCCATGTCGTCTGCATACAGAGACAGACGGACAGAATGAGCGTATGAACCAGACCTTGGAGCAAATTCTTCGCAGCATCATGATGCACGACGCAGCCACATGGGACAAGAAGCTGAGCATGGCCGAGTTCGCCTACAACAACGCGCACGACTCGTCCACAGTCATGTCACCGTTCTTCGCACTGAGCGGTCAACACCCCAATGTCCCCACTCGTGTCGATCTCAGACCCACTGTCCCTCGTACGGACAACTTCCACCAGCATCTCACCTTCATTCATGATCACGTGAGGAAGCACCGTGAGCTCGCAAATGCACGCATGGCACGCACCACCAACCGCAATCGTCGTGAGGTATCGTTTGCAGTCGGCGACCGTGTTCTTTTGGATAACCGCAACCTCCGACTGCCATAGGACAGCAAGCTTCGCCCTCGTTTCATTGGTCCATTCGTCATTGAGCGCGCACTAGGTCCAGTCGCATACCGTCTCCGCCTTCCCGCTCATTTCCGCATGCACCCGTCATTCCAAGTGTCTCTTCTTCAGCCTTGCACCGATCCCAACACCGCATTCTCGGGCCGTGATCGCAATCCACTGCCGGTAGCTGTAGACACCGACGAGCCCGACTACCAGATCCAGCACATCCTTCGTCACCGTCGCTGTCTCCAGGGGGGTGTCTCCTTCATCGATTTCTTGGTTCGTTGGCGTGGTTACGATGCAGCCGACGACAGCTGGGTTCCTTCGTCTTCCCTGTCTCCCGACAACGCTTGCCTCCAAGCGTACCTTCAGTCTGCAGGCGCCGCGAACGTCGCCTCCTTGTGAGGGGGGTAGTGTTACGAGGTACTTTACTGTTCAAGGGCTAATCACCATAAACAGTGCTCCCAACCCCATCCTAATATTATCATTTCAAATTTCCAGAATTTCCAGCATGCCACGTGGCAATCTACTTTCTTTGCATTCCGTTTCCTAGTCCCACAATCTACTTTCCGACAATCGCTCTTGCATGCTATATCAACCTTGCTTGTATTAGCCAATATCATTCAATCTTAACCCAGTGACTTCTTCGCTTATTTCGCTAAGACTTAATTCGCCAAAGTCTTCCGCCGCGTTTTTTCCTCGATATACTCAACCCCGATATTCCTAACATGAGCCTAACATGAGCCAAGGGGCCTAACATGAGCGAACACTACATAGTGTTGTACGTGGTGAAGTCAAATGTGACACAAGGAGAATATAAGTTCCTACATAGTTACTTGAACACTGTTACATTCTAAAAGCACAAACACGGTAGTGCCATATCGAAGCACGGATTGCCAAGTAGCCTCAGGCTTGGTAGACGGGCAACTTCTTCGCGCCTTCTGGCTCGACCTTTTCCCGCACGGCCCCTCTCTCCCGCCTCTCCGTACGGCCTGTGGTGGTGTGGCGCACTGGCGGTGCGGGTGAACCGCGCGATGCTCCGCCAAAGAATCTCTTTCGTCCATGGACCGTGACAAGTGCGACTGGATCAGCAGTTTTTCGTGCCACCCCCGCATTCCCCCACAGCATCATCCCTGCCCGCTCAGTCCCATGCCTACAAAACCCAGCGGTCGTTTCGTCAAACCATACCGCAAGCACACTAGCATGTATTTGTGCCTCTGATCAGAGCTTGGTGCGGCACTCTTCAAAGCAGCCGAAAAGTGTGGCAAGCAACGTGCAACCTCGCATTGACTGCCAAGTTCCTTCTATCCACTGCTTGCCCTTCGCTCGCCCAAGATGCTACTCCCTCGCTCTACCAGAATGCTCCAGGCAACCAAGAATGTACCACGCGCAGCGCTACTGTGCCTCGTCATTTCCATCGCGCTCTCCGCGCCGTGCGCCGTGCGCGGCGCGCAGGGTCCCGCCGCGACGTCGATAGCGGCGACACTGGCGAGCGCGGAGTCGCCGTCGCAGTCGTTCAACGTGTCGCTGCTCGTCCTCAACGCCACCGGGCTGCTCGCCAAGCTGCCCTCGCTCGCTCACTCTCTTCTCGCCCACCGACGCCGCGTGGCGCGCCGCATTCCACGCCCTCGCCCTGCCGTATCTCAGCGCCTACATTCCCTTCCCCGGCGCCGCCGTCGGCGGCGAGACCCCCGGAAGCCCGGGCAGTCCGGGGAACAGCTCGGGCGGCGCGGGCAGTTCGGACGCCGCCAATCCCGGTGGCATCGCACAGCCGACCCCAGCGCCCGGTGTTGCCCCCGCTGCGGGAGGCGCTAGCGGCGGTGCGAGCGCGGCGATGATTCCCGGCCTTCCCCAGGTTGACTTGACGCTGCCCGGCGTTCCCGACGTGGCGATTCCTGGGATTCCCGGCGGGTCAGACGGATTGAATTCGACAATACCTGTGGATAACATGACCATTCCCATGCCCGATCTCAACATGACCTTTCCCAACATGTCCATGCCAAATATGAGCCCGTTGACTTTCGACCCGCTTCTCGCCGCATTGAGCGCCGTGTTTTCCGGCGACGGGACGCCCGCGTCGCTGGCGGCGCTGGCGAAGGAGCGGCCCGAGGCGCTGAAGGCTCTGTCGGAGCTGCTCGCATACCACGTGGCGACGGCGGCGCTGAACGCGGCGGCCATCGCGGCGCAGTTCACGGCGGATGCGGGCAACCTGACGACGGTGAACGGGCAGGGGCTGTGGATCAACTTCAACACGAGCGAGACCGCCGCGCTGCTCAACGCGTACTCGCCCGCGCAGCGCGCGCTGATCAGCGAGGGGATAAGCGTGGGGTACGACGGCACCATCTACTACCCCAACGGCACCACCGTCGCCGCTAACGGCACCGTCATCTTTGACCCCGCGACGAGCCCAATAGCCGTGGACTCGGAGGGTAACACATACTTCGCCAACGGTACTGTAATCAGCGCCAATGGCACCGTCCTGAGCACCAACGGCACCAATGGCGTCGCCATCCCCATTGACGGGCCGGGCCTCCCCGTGCCTCCCCTCCCGCAGCCCCCCGTCGTCTCATCACCCCCCTCCAGCGGCGTCGGCTCGGTGGCGCCGCGCGGCATGGCTGGCGCGCAGATGATGATGGAGCCGCAGCCGCAGCCGCAGCCGCAGCCTCAACCCGCCCCCATGATGGGCGGCCCCGCCGAGATGCCTCCCGCCACCGCCATGCCCGCCCCCGCTGTCATGCCCCCCGCCGATATGCCCCCCAACGTCCTGGTAGACCCGATTCCGGGGGTCATGGGCGGGGGGGGCATGGGGGGCGGCTGGAACTGGGGCAACTGGAGCGCGGAGGAGCAGCAGCAGTGGTGGGGGAATGCGACTGAGTGGATGAACCAGGCCGTGCCAGGGCTGAACGTGACTGCCACTGAATACCTCGCGTGGCTCAACGCCTCCTCCTCCGCCTGGGCGGCAGGCTCTAATATGATGTGGGAGCAGGCTGGCAGCGACATGAACGTGGCTCGGGTGGTGCGAGCTGATCTGATGGACAGCGCTGGCATGGTGGTGCATGGCGTCGATGGCGTGCTCTTCCCCCACTACAGGGACATGCCCGTGTTCAAGGACGGGGGGAGCGGAGCAGGAGGAGGAGGAGCAGAGGGTGACGTGCCCATCGCCATGCCTGTTGTGGCACCTGGTGGCGTTGCTAACGACAGTGCGAACGGCGCCGGCACTAATGGCACTGCCACTGGCGGGAAGTCTGATGACAGTGCTGCCACGGGTGCTGGTAGTCCTGCTGCTGCTGGGTCTAGCAGCAGCAGCAGCAGCAGCAGTAGCGGTGGGCAGGATGCATCTAAGAGTGCAGCGAGTGGCATGCCAGCACCACCTGCTGGGTCACCTTCTGCGGGTAAATCACAGAGCAAGGCTGCTGCAGGTGAGCGCTGCTGCCTCCTCCACTCTCTTCTCCCTTTTCTCCCCCTCATTTCTTGCCGACGACGCTCCTTTCTCCTCTCTTCGTGTGAGTGCCTGTGCTGTGTGCATCCGTGATGGTTATGGGTGCAACCGCTCTTCAACCCACACGTTTAACATTCCCCGATTTCTTCGATTTGTGTGTGTGCTGTGTGCAGTCCCCCTCCTCTTGACTGCTGCGCTCTCCCTCGTGGCTCTGCTATAGCCTACTTGCTCATATTGCTACGACTATCCACCACAAACCTGTCATCCCTCTTGCTTGTAGGTTTTAGCCCTCTACTTAGAGGCATTTCTTTGTATTTATTGCTGGTTCGTCTCTAGTTTTTTTCCTCCAGCCCTGTAAGCAGTGGCATGGTATGGATAGGCCTTGTTTGTGTTGTGTAGATAGGAATATACCGGTATTTTAAAAATCATACTAAATCTATTGATTTACCGTAGCTCGTTTGCACCCTGTGGCGAGCTTCTGGGTGTTGCAACATCACACGAACTCAACTGAATAAAATGGATTGGCGTGT
The DNA here is from genome assembly GCA_947471745.1 of Closterium sp. Naga37s-1. NCBI lineage: Eukaryota > Viridiplantae > Streptophyta > Zygnematophyceae > Desmidiales > Closteriaceae > Closterium > Closterium sp. Naga37s-1. The sequence continues at coordinate 967,284 of CANJKZ010000754.1, forward strand.
ATGGGAAAAATCATCTCATGAACAACACAATACCACTTTCTGGAGAAGGACAGGGAGGCAATAGACAGGCAAACGCCGAGCATGGCGCAGCGTAGTGCAGGTTGTGGTAGCACACGACCGAACCTGCATAGCTCGCCCAACTCCTGGACTCACATCTCAATGTCGAGAGGGACTGATCTGAAGCCCTTGTGAGTTGGTTTTCTTTCTAGAGTGAGCACTATGAGAAGAGCGGCGACAGCAACAACAAGAGCAAGACTGATGGTGGCAGCATTTGGCATGGAGCGAGCAGCTGCGGTCGTGGGAGGAGAGGGTGGGGAAGCTGCGTGGGAGGGCTGAGCTGTCGCCTGGGAAGCAGCTTGCGGGGTGGTGGGCGCTGACACTGCAGTGTGGACAGGAATGGATGCACAGTGCACGTCGCATGTTGCATGTTGATCGATGCATGTGGCATGCTAAATTAATGCATGTATGTACCATGTTACAAACACAAGAAAGCCAGCTGAATGTTCCATACGATGTCGGCATGTGCATGCACTGCAACGCAACCCCGACCCCTCACACCACACACGCCATCTATCCATGCACAAACCACCTGTGTATATAGCCATACATTCTGACCACATCACACTCTGTTGAAGGTGGTGTGGCAGCACTCTCAAGGCAGCACAGTGCTTACGTGCATGGGGCGTGCAGGAAGAGCAGAAGGAAAGGCAGATGGTGCAAAAGGGGGAGGTGTTGCCCTGCTGCTGCCCACACTCGCTGCCGTCTGGAGGACATGTCAGCCCCGAGCTAGTGAGGTTCCTGGGAGCGTGGTCGGGGGGAAAAGGGAAAAATGGAGACAGGAGCAGGGAGAAGGGAGAAATGGAGAAAATGGCAAGGGAGAAAGCGAAAGAGAGAAAGGACCAAGGGAGACTGGAGCAAGAGAGATGAGCAAGGGAGAAGGGAGCAAAGTAGAATGGAGAAAGGGAGCAAGGGAGAAGGGGAGGAGACATTGAGGGAGAAGAGATCAAGGGAGCAGTGTAGGAGATGGCGTGTGGTGCAGTGGAGTATGGCACATGTTGCTGGCTGGCATGGCGTTGCGATGCGACATGTCACACAGCTGGCTCTATGCCTCTATACTTCTATGCTTCTCACCACCTGGGGACATGCATGCAGTCCGATCACTATGCAACAGATTCACGTCACATGCATCTACTATCCGCCGTGACTGCAATGTCGCAGTTTCCATATCCTATCACACCATCTAAGAGAGCGTGCAGTTCGGGGCTTACGTCTTGTCCCACACGGCATCACACTCAAGGTCAGTGGGATGGAACCTGAGAGCTTCTTGAAACTCAGATCACTACCACGGGGGGTGGGGCACGGGTAGGAGAGGAGAGGCAAATGAGGCAGGCAGCAAAGACCTGGAGAGGAGGAGAGGAGACAAGCCTGTATGGCCGCAGTGGTTAGTTCTGTGACGGATGGATGGAGAGAAAGAGAGAGAGAGTGGGGGAAACAAGGAGTGTGGCAGGATGGGGGTCAACATGAAGGCATGCGTGCAATGAGAGCCATGCAAACCTCTCCCCGGCAAACCAAGGTGAGAGGCGTGCATTGTGTGGGGTAAGCTGGAGGCACGAGGATGAGCGTGTGCGTGGAGCGAGCTGCACTGGAGGGTACACCTCACGTTTGCTGTCTGCCATAGTCGAAGCACGCAGGCAAGGGCCCCTCAAGATCGTTGTGACCCAGGTTCCTGAGACAAAAAAGAAGGGAGTGTTTGGGCGAAAGGGGGGGGAAGGGGGGGGGGACAAGTAGGTGGTAGCATAGCAGTGATATGAGCTCCTGTCATGGGGTCGTTCTTGAGATGTGCATGACTGTCAAGGGAAACCTAATCCTAGATCGCAAGTCAGTTGTGGAAAATCCCAATGTGAAACTGAAACTCATCAAAACTGGTATGCTAGCGACCAACGATCCGCGTGCCCCAACCCAAGGTGCGCTGGACATGTGCGCAGGCAACGAGTCATGATGGGGCTTGACACGTGTACAGGGTGGTGAGCCTGACAGCGTGGTGAGCCCGACAAGCCACTTAGCCTGACGAGCTGGTGAGGCACGGCACCGGTTAAACGAGCTCGCTCGCGTTGCCCATCCATGCTGCATTTTCCCCGCCCCTCGGTCATCTCCACTTGGCATCTCACCACAACATCCCACATGGTGCCTCCCTCTAGTCTGCTGCAGCCCGTGAGTTTCTGTGGCTCACAGTAGATCTGAAATGGAGCAAAGGCCAGTGGGCAGAGAGCCCGAGAGGTGATTGTACGAGAGGTCCCTGCAGGGAGGCACACATGGGCGCACATGGGCACATGGGCGGGCATGGGCACATGGGCGGACATGGGCACATGGGCGGGCATGGGCACATGGGCGGGCATGGGCACATGGGCGGGCATGGGCACATGGGCGGACATGGGCACATGGGCGGGCATGGGCACATGGGCAGACATGGGCACATGGGCAGACATGGGCACATGGGCCGGCATGGGCACATGGGCGGGCATGGGCACATGGGCAGACATGGGCACATGGGCGGGCATGGGCACATGGGCGGACATGGGCACATGGGCGGACATGGGCACATGGGCGGGCATGGGCACATGGGCGGGCATGGGCACATGGGCGGGCATGGGCACATGGGCGGACATGGGCACATGGGCAGACATGGGCACATGGGCAGACATGGGCACATGGGCAGACATGGGCACATGGGCATACATGGGCACATGGGCCGGCATGGGCACATGGGCGGGCATGGGCACATGGGCAGACATGGGCACATGGGCGGGCATGGGCACATGGGCGGACATGGGCACATGGGCAGACATGGGCACATGGGCAGACATGGGCACATGGGCAGACATGGGCACATGGGCGGACATGGGCACATGGGCAGACAAGGGCACATGGGCGGGCATGGGCACATGGGCAGACATGGGCACATGGGCGGGCATGGGCACATGGGCAGACATGGGCACATGGGCGGGCATGGGCACATGGGCGGACATGGGCACATGGGCAGGCATGGGCACATGGGCGGACATGGGCACATGGGCAGACATGGGCACACGGGCAGACATGGGCACATGGGCGGGCAGATGGGCAGGCAGGTAGGTGGGTGGGTGGTTGGGCAGGAGGGCGAGAAAGGCAGTGAGCACGGGCAATGAGAAGGGTACACAACTTTTCCAGTAGAGCTGAATTGCCTTAACCTATCCCGCCTTCAAATCTTGTTGAACGGGTGGGTTATGATGTGAGATTAGCAGACGCACAGCAGCACGGAAGGGGTACCAATGAGAGCATGGCGATGGATCATGTACGAGGCCCAGCGCTGACACACTCTCACAAGCACTGACATGGTCTCAAAAAGCACTGACAGGGAGGAGAGGCGCATGGGGTGGAAAGCAGGGATGGTGCCCGAGAGCATGTTGGAGAAGAGGCTCCTGTGCCATGCCATGATAGCCATGTGGTGCCATGTGGTGTGGGACATGGGGGGATGGAAGGGAGGGGGAGGGGGTGGGGGAGGGATCGATGCAGGGGGAGCGGCCAGTGATGGATGAAGGAAATGAAGGGGTGAAGGTTAAGACGAGAAAGGGGGAGGACAGATTGACAGAAGGTGAGAAAGAAGGTGGAGTGAGAGTTCCAAACAAGTGCGTGCAAGTGGGTGCGTCAGAGGAAGGAGACGAGTGGGCTCACAGGTAGGTGAGGGGCAGGTGGGCAATGGCAGCAGGGATGGTCCCCGAGATGTTGTTGTAGTAGAGCTCTCTAGTGCCCGCACAGGGGACAGGGGGGACGACACACAGGTGTAAGATGGGACGAAACATGAATGGAATGAATAGCAGTGTCAATTCAGTCAGTCATTGTGGATTGCTGCTTGATCGCTTACCCACCATCCGTCACTTACCCACCACCCATCGCTTACCCACCACCCATCGCTTACCCACCACCCATCGCTTACCCACCACCCATTGCTTACCCACCACCCATCGCTTACCCACAACCCATCGCTTACCCACCGTCCATCGCTTGCCCAGCATTGGATGATAATTGTGGATTGGTGCATGAATGGATACCCACGTAGAGTTGATGCCAACGAGGGCGAGGGGAAGGAGGCGAAGATTCAGTGATGAGCAAGTGGGAGGCAAGCAAAAGGACAGAGCAAGAAGGGAGCCGTACAGGTCAGTGAGGGCGGTGAGGGCGGAGATGGTGGAGGGGATAGAGCCAGTGAAGCCATTCAGACCGGCCCTCCTGGAGGTGGGAGAGGAGGGGCGAGAGAAGCAATGAGCCCACTGTTGGCTGGTAAGCAAGGGAGTGGGGCTGGGTGGGCCACAAGGCAATGGCAAGAATGAAAGAATGGAACAGTGGGAGAATGCACTGTGAATGCTCGGCTCTACAGCTCAAAGTTGCTACACCAAGATGGCGTGCTCGTGACCCAGTGATGGCTCACACAGTCTCCAGTCCTGTGAGCGCCATCCAGTCGGTGGGGAATGGTGCAAAATGGTGGACGCTAAAGTTGCCGGTGACATCCCTACAGGGCGGTAAAGGGCAGGAGGGTTGGGGGAGGCAAGGGTCACTTCAGTCATTGGAGAGGCATGCGGGAGGGAGCAGTGCACGTGGCATCACCGTAAGCAGTGACAACACATTGCCTTATCTGACTCAATCACGGATCACGATGCACACGAGGTGGTGCACATGCGGAAGGCGCAGAGAGAATGCTGGGTCCGTGCCTCTGGTGCCCGTGAGAGGGGCGAGCAGCTGTAGGCGAGGCTAGTGAGGTGTGGAAGAGAAGGACGCTGGGGTGCAGTGCAGAGGCGCAGGACGGTGAGGGGAAGGCACGTGTGGCGGCACGTGTGGCGGTACACACAGGTATTTGAGAGAAGAGAGCGTGGCAATCCACGAGGGGAGGCTGGTGGCTGGGAGGAACTGAATGTCCCTGCGTGAAAGGAAGGAGGGGGCGAGAACGAGACAGAGGAGGGACATAGAGGAGCGAGATGGATGCGAACAAAACAATTTGCAGCAGCAAAATAAAGCAAGGGGGAGACGCGTGCATACAAAAACAATGACTGTGAGCTTACAGGTGTGTGAGAAGAGTGTTGGCGCCCATTTCGAGGTTCAAACCTCTCATACTCCCACAATATGCCCCCTCCACCTGTCATTTGTGTGTTTCCCATGGTTCACTTTAGGTTTCATTTGTGTGAAATTTCACTCTAAAAAAAAAATTGCTTCAGTTTGGTACCAAACCGGGCAAGTTCGGCCGAACCAGTTCTATTTGTTAGCTATTTCAACGAGCAACGAACTGGCTCTATGAAAAACCCGTTTGTCCACAAACGGGTTCGATCATAAAGAGGAACGGTTCGGTTCCGTTCCCTGCCCGGGCGACCGTTCACGACCATGCATTTCATACATTGCTCACCAGCCATCAGTGCTTTCTCCCACTGCTCCATTCTTCACATTGGTAAGTGGGCGGCTCTTTCTGCCTTCTTCCTTTCCCACCAGCCATCAGTGCGCCCTCCCCTTCTAACTCCCCTGCCCTTGCACCTCCAGGCGGGCCGATCTGAATGGCTTCACGGGCTCTATCCCCTCCACCATCTCCGCCCTCCCTGCCCTCGGTTACCTGTAGGCCTCCTTCCCCACCATCTGCTCCCTCCCTTTCTCGCACCCCCCCTTCTCACACAAGGCCCCCTCTGAAGATGCAGTAGAAGAAGAAAAAGGGAAGACAAGACCACAAGATGCGCAAAAGGGCCAGGTGTGAGGACGAGGTTGTGAGAATAAAATGGAGACAATTATGTTCTCCTTTCACATTATGCTCCTGTGAGGACCAACGTAGATATTTGGTCGCCTGAACTTTCTCCACAAGATGGGCATTTTTTTTCCAGACTGAAGCTAGTCCCTGCACTGGACAAAACGCCTCCAGTGTACAGTGTTGTAAGATTACACTGTTCATATGCGTACCTTAGCCTCTCCCCACGCATGCATGCCTTGGCCCCTCCTCACACCTGTGTGCCCTGGCCCCTCCTCACACCTGTGTGCCTTGGCCCCTCCTCACACCTGTGTGCCTTGGCCCCTCCTCACACCTGTGTGCCTTGGCCCCTCCTCACACCTGTGTGCCTTGGCCCCTCCTCAAAACTGTCTGCCTTGGCCCCTCCTCACACCTGTGTGCCTTGGCCCCTACTCACACCTGTGTGCCTTGGCCCCTCCTCAAAATTGTGTGCCTTGGCCCCTCCTCACACCTGTGTGCCTTGGCCCCTCCTCACACCTCTGTGCCTTGGCCCCTTCTCACACTTGTGTGCCTTGTGTCAACGGGAGTTGTGTTTGGCCCCGTCCTCGCTTGGGCGGAGCCGACTTCGTGGTCGGGTGTAAGGGGAGCAGCCGACCGGCAGCAGTGGGCTAACTGGTCGACGGGGTTGGTCGACCTGCACGGGGGCCACTGCACGGGCGCCGACTTTAGGGTGGCGCCAACTTCGGGGAGGTCAACCTGGGAAGTCGACCGACGGAGGGCGTCGACTTGGTGACGCCGACTTGGGGCAGCCGGCTCAGGTGGTCGGCTGACAGGACCACTGGTCGGCCTGGTGGTAGGTCGACGAGTGTTGTTGACTTGGTGGTCGACCTGACTTGGTGGTCGACGGAGGAGGGGCCGACGTCGACCACGACAGGGGAGACTCAGGACGCCGAGCAGCTAGGTGTCGAGTAGCAGGGTCTCAACTTGGTGACGCCGACTTCGGGTAGCCGACTTGGGTGGTCGGCTGACAACTGTGCTGGTCGACGTGGAGCTAGTCAACCAGGAGTGACGTCGACCTGAAGCTGGTCGACCAAGGGTGTGGTCGACCTGGGGAGGTCGACTTGAGGTGGCCGTCGACTTGGGAGGTCGACGGGCACATACAGGAGCAGCTAGTCGACGTGGTTGTCCGGTCGACCAGGTTACCTGGGTGATGAGGTTCTGCGGAGGAGTGCAACGGTCGCCCAGGTGGTAGTGGCGAGACCGACCTTGGTGGTGGTATCCCGAGGTCAACGTGGCTGATCAGATGCGGTCGTCAGCACGAGGATGATGTGATGTGTGCGCTGTGCAAGTGACGAGGCCCATCACGCCAATCATCTGCGAACACCTGCGAAGCTGGTGCGGTGCTAATTGCGGGAGCAACGCTGGCCGCCGTCGACTTGCGGTGTTGGCACACCGTCGACCTTCTACATTGGCAAGCCGCGAATCTGCACTGCTGGAGCGCGGTCGACCAAGTCGTGCTGGCACGCGGTCGACCATGCTGTGCTGGTAGTCGTCCTGTTTGCATCCTAGCTCTAATGTAGTCTAGTCTTACCATCTTGTGTGTACCATTGTTGTCAACTTTCTCTAGTGAAACTCTTGCCAATTCTCCCTGTAAACTAGCAAGCTGTGTGTGCACTAAGAAAACGACTAAGGAACGAACGCATAGAATACACGAGCACCCGTGCCTAGCCCGTAATCTAGCTCCCGTTGATAGAGTTATTTCCGCATGGTGCGATGAGCGTGAACGCCACACGAATTACTTTTCAGTCAGGTCGACGTATACATCACTTACCTAATTTGTAGGTGCAGGCCGGCAGCTGTGCGGTAGTCACTATGGTAGGAGCCGTAGGTGACGCAGGGGTGGTGGACACCCTGGAGGTATGGCTGGAGAACGTAAGGAGAAAGCACGAGGCCTACGAGTATGGCGACCTTCCTTGGGCGGTCGTCGAGGCTGGACTCCGCACCATGTGGGCGATGGAGCACCCCTCGACCTGCCTCTCCTTGACCGGTGCACGACGAAGGCGGCATCAACGTGGGCGTCAACGCCGGTGATGGTCAAGTCGGCAGCAGTGCGGGAGGCACGTCTAGGCAGCGAGGTGTGATTCACGCCGATGAAGTCGGCGATGTTCAGGCGCGAGGAGTGTGGTCGTCGGCGGCTGCAGGCTCATCGCAAGGTGACGTCGGGGGTCGACGAAGTGGATTGTCGCCGATGTCGGCGACCCAGGTGACGGCGGGCGGTATTGCACCGAGCTAGGGCTACTTCAAGTCTACACCGGACAGGATCTTGGTCACCCCGCCGCTCGTTGGTCGACCAGACATACTCACCTGGAAGAAAGCCATCAAGCCCCAGCTGGAGATGGCCGGGCTGATCGGCTTCGCCCGAGGGACCGTGGCGGTGCCAGAGGAGCACCACCCCGACTTGCGAGCGGAGTTTCGCGCCGTGCAACTGCTGACCTTCACGGTCATCTCGCGGTGCTTCTCGCCGGGTGTGCAGATCGGCCTAAAGTGGTGCAGGGAGTACCTCGACGCTGGCCACCGGGCGTGGCACTTTATCGAGTCGACCTACCAAGTCACCGACGACTTGTTCATTTCCCAGCTTGAGGGGCAGCTGGCGCACCTGCGGATGGGCGACCAGGAGACGGCGACCGACTACTGCAGCCGAGCTCGGCGATTTCTCGCCACCATAAGGATGGCCGGCGCGCAGTACTCGACGGCGTCGTACGTCACGCACGTCATGCAGGGACTTTCGAGCAGCTACAACCTCCTGAAGCGACTGTCAATGCCGCCGAGCACGAGGGCGACGCTCAACGAGGACAACTTGACCTCGCACATCCTGCAGGACGAGGCGATGCAAGAGGCTGAGCGGTCCCAGGAGCTCTTGGTGCAGGCAAACTTCGCCACCCCGACGAAGCAAGGTGGCCGACCGGGGCAGCGCGGGCAGTCTGGCGGCGGTGGTAGCTGTGGATTGAAGCCGGCCAAGGAAGTCGACAAGAAAAATTCGACCAAGGACAGCGGTCATGGAGGAAGAAGTCGACGTCGGGAGTGCTGGCTGTGTGGCGACCCCGACCACCTCTCCTTCGAGTGCCCCGACTGCAGTGACTCCAACGACGACGACGCCAAGGGAGGCCGCGGGAGGTCGGCCAACCGTCGTCCACGTCGAGGAGGGAATTAGCCGCGCAAGGAGAAGCAGTCGACCAAGACGTCGACCTTGACGAAGGACGCCGACTCCTCTGCTGGCGGCTCGGGGCGGGACGACAAGACGACGTCGTGCTCGCAGGTCGGCGTCGTGGAGCCGACCGTCTCGCTGGCGCCGGAGGCTGGCGAGGACTTCCAGGCAGTGGCGGCGGCTGTGCAGGCAAACCCGGCGGTGGTCCTGCTCGACATCGGCTGCTCCCACCACCTGATGGGGACAAAGGAGGCCTTCGTCGACCTGCAGCCGAGCGGCGACATCAAGCTTTTAAGTGGCTTCAATGGGGCGCTGCAGGACGTCCAGGGCCGCGGCACCGTCGCCCTATAAGGAGAGGCCGGGAAGCAGGTGCTCATCCCCGACGTGCTCTACGTCCCGGGTGTGCGGGCGAAGCTGCTTTCGGCCGGCCAGCTGAAGGAGAACGGCGTGAAGCTGCAGGAGGACGGCGACGTGATGTAGCTCGTCTCGGCGACGAGAGAAGTCCTCGGTCGGGCGTCCTACACGGGGCGAGTTCTCTGCACCGACCTGCGTCCCTGCTCAACGAGGACGACGTCGCCCACAACGGAGGTCGTGGCCCTGCGGGCGATCGTCTCGGCGACGAAGTCGACGCCAGACAGGCTGCATGCGAGGCTTGCTTACGTTGGCATAGACACCATTCGGAGCTCGGCGAAGCACGGGGTCGCCACTGGGCTGGTTCTCAAGTGCGCGTCAGGCTCCGACTCACCGTATGTCTCGTGTGTCGGCGGGAAGCTGGCGCGTCACACCTTCCCCGACCAAGGCTCCAACGCCGAAGACGTGCTGGCCGTCGCGCACATCGACTTGTGCGGGCTGTTTCGCGTAGCTGCCAAGGACGGCAGCCTGTACTTTTTGCTGCTGAAGGACCGCAAGACCCGCTACGTGTGGGTGAGGCCGGTCGCCAAGAAGTCGGACGTGCTGCTGGAGTTCCACAAGTGGCTGGCGTTGGTGGAGCGGCAGGCGAAGAAGTCAGTGCTGATGCTACATTCCGACCGGGGAGGAGAGTTCCTCGGCCGGGCATTCACTGACTTCGTGGACGACAAGGGGATCGTCCACGACCTTACCTGCCCATACACCCCGCAGCAGAACGGCATGGCGGAGCGGGAGATGAGGACGGTGGTGGAGTCCGTGCGGACGATGCCACTGCCGCCGGGGACGACGCCGTACCAGCTGCTCACCGGGACGAAGCCCGACTTGTCGCTGGCCCGGTTGTGGAGCTGCATGGCGCAGTTCTTGGTCCCCGAGCAGCAGCGTGGTGGGAAGCTGAAGCCGAAGGCCAAGTGGAGCCTCCATCTCGGCGTATCTGAGGAGAGCAAGGGCTGGGAGCTCCTTGACATCGCCGACAACCAGGTGGTCACAACGTCGGACGTGGTGTTCTACGAGGATATGTCGCTGGAGGTGTGGAAGTCGGAGCACGGGCCGTTTTCAGGACGGACGCCGACCACCCCGCCGACCGACACCTCGACGGCGACGCTGCCTCTGCTCGTCGAGGTTGGTGAGCTTGCTGCTGGAGACGCCGGGGTCGTCCGTCCTCCTTCCCCTTCCCCTCCCCCTACGACCCCTGTGCCTCCCCTCGTGGCCGACCTACACGGGCTGACTCCTGTGTTGGCCTCCGGCGATGAGGGGAGTAGTGGGACGTCGCCTTCAGCGCCAGCCAAGAGCATCGCCGGTGGCCGACGTGACGAGCAGCTAGTCGACGTGGGATTGAAGTCGACGTTGATAGGGGAGGAGCAGATCGAGGAGGAGCAGCCAACTAGGGTGAAGCCGAGAAGAAGACACCAGCAGGGCAGCAGCCGACAGGGAACCCGCAGCAGTGACGCCGACCACGGAGCAGTCGGCAACCAGGCAGTCGGCAGAGGAGACGACCACAGGGGAGAAGTCGGCCAGGAAACCGACCGAGGTGCAGCTGGACAACGAGGGCAGCGAAGCCGGTGACGAAGGAGGGGACGCCGAGAAGTCCACCAAGAGCGACGTGGTAAAGGTTCAGCCTGAACCCTGGAAGTCAGGCCGAATTCGAAGGCCTCCCGACTTCTTCGTCCCCGCTACCTTCACCACGGTGTACGGCGTGGACAATGAGGACCTGTTGTATGACGACGCCAAGGAGGATGAGGAGTTTCCGGAGCTCGACCCCGACATGCATGCCGACCCCGAGCACCGTTGGGACATCTCGACAATGACGGTGAAGGAGGCATTGGCAATCTTGAAGGGCCCGGCGGTGATGGCCGCTATGGAGGAGGAGATCCGCAGCCTCATCAACATGGGCACTTGGGAGCTGGTCGAACGCCCGCTGGGGATGAACTTCATGAAGAACCGGTGGGTGCTGACAACGAAGTACCACATCGACGACACTGTCGAGCGCGAGAAGGCGAGGCTGGTTGTGAAGGGCTTGACCCAGGTGTATGGCACCGACCACGACGAGACGCATGCGCTGGTGAGCAGCTACGTCACGCTAAGGATCTTCCTCAGCATCGTTGCCGTCCTCAACCTCAACCTGATGCAGCTCGACATGAAGAACGCTTTCCTGTAGAGGTGTTGTACATGTCCCAGCTGGACTACTTCAACGACGAAACCAGCCGGGTGTGCAAGCTGCTGAAGAGCCTGTACGGGCTGAAGCAGACGCCACTGCTGTGGTACTTGGCGCTCAACGACGTGCTGGTCGGCGCCTGGTGGAAGAAGAGCCAGGTCAACGAGGCTCTGTACTTCAAGGTCGGCGACGACGGAGTGGCCTGCTGGGTGCTGGTCTATGTCGACGACCTGTTCGCCGCCAGCAGCAGAACCGAGATGCTGAAGGAGCTGAAGGAGCTGCTGGAGTCCGCCTTCGAGCTGCGTGAGATCTCGCAGGTGCAGAAATACCTCGGGCTGGAGATCGTCCGCGACAGGTCAGTGGGGAAGCTGTGGCTGCACCAGCAGGGTTATGCCGACAAGCTGCGTAGGCGCTTCATCGACGAGGAGCCGACCGGGCGCACCCCGAAAACGCCAGTCTCGGTCGACGCCTACGCTGAGCTCACCTTCGACAACGAGGAGGCACAGGAGCAACAGGAGGAGTACCGGGAGAAGGTCGGCTCGCTGCAGTTCGCGGCGACAACGACGAGGCTGGACATCACCTTCGCTTGCAGCAAGCGGGGGAGCGGCCTCACGGTGAGGGGCGACCAGCACTGGCCACCACGCGTGATACTACCCTGGAGTTTGGCGGTGGACCAGAGTCGCTCGAGCTTGTCGGCTAAGTGGACGGCGACGACGTCGGTGACAAGCAGACGCGGACGAGCACGTGAGGCTACGTGTTCGTCTACGGAGGGGCCGCCGTCTCCTGGTCGAGCCAGCGTATCAAGTGCGCTACGGTGTCGTCGACAGAGTCAGAGTACGTGGCGGCCACTGAATCTGGCAAGGAGAGACGTCGTCTTCGCTTCCTCCTTGCGGAGTTCCGACAGCTGGATGCCGGGAAGCCGACCATCCTCCGGGTGGACAACAAGTCGGCCATCACGATCGCCGAGGGCATGGGGTTGACAGGCAACCTCAAGCACATGGAGCGGCTAAAGGCCTGGCTGCAACATATGGTGAAGCGAGGGAAGTTTTCTCTGAAGTACATCCCGACCGCTGAGCAGCCGCCCGACTTCCTGACAAAGGCGCTGCAATTTCCGGCCTTCAACCAGTGCTCCGTTGCAATCGGCCAAGTGCGTCTGGCCGACGTGGGCGACGGCGACGACGACGTGCAGCATTAGGTGGCATGCCCTCTTGCATGGCTGGTGCGGTGGACGACGTGCTGTGTGTTGGGTGCACGCCAACGAGCTATTCTCTGAGGAGTACTGCCATACGGGCTGGGGGCCCAAGCGTGAACGCGGTAGGGGAATGTCAACGGGAGTTGAGTTTGGCCCCCTCCTTGCTTGGACGGAGCCGACTTCGTGGTCGGGTGTGAGGGGAGCAGCCGACCGGCAGCAGTGGGCTAACTGGTTGACGGGGTTGGTCGACCTGCACGGGCGCCGACTTCAGGGTGGCGCCGACTTCGGGGAGGTCGACCTGGGAAGTCGACCAACGGAGGGCGTCGACTTGGTGGCGCCGACTTGGGGCAGCCGGCTCAGGTGGTCGGCTGACATGACCGCTGGTCGGCCTGGTGGTAGGTCGACGAGTGTTGTCGACTTGGTAGTCGACCCGACTTGGTGATCGATGGAGGAGGGGCCGACGTCGACCACGACAGGGGAGACCCAGGACGCCGAGCAGCAAGGCGTCGAGCAGCAAGGCGTCAACATGGTGACGCCGACTTCGGATAGCCGACTTGGGTGGTCGGCTGACAAGTGTGTTGGTCGACGTGGAGCTAGTCGACCAGGAGTGACGTCGACCTAAAGCTGGTCGACCAAGGGTGTAGTCGACCTGGGGAGGTCGACTTGAGGTGGCTGTCGACTTGGGAGATCGACGGGCACATACAGGAGCAGCTGGTCGACGTGGTTGCCCGGTCGACCAGGTTACCTGGGCGACGAGGTTCTGCGGAGGAGTGCGACAGTCGCCCAGGTGGTAGTGGCGAGACCGACCTCGGTGGTGGTATTCCGAGGTCGACGTGGCTGATCAGATGCACTCGTCAGCACGAGGATAATGTGATGTGTGCGCTGTGCAGGTGACGAGGCAAAGCACGCCAATCATCTACGAGCACCTGCGAAGCTGGTGCGGTGCTGTACTGCGGGAGCAACGCTGGCCACCGTCGACTTGCGGTGTTGGCACGCCGTCGACCTTCTGCGTTGGCAAGCCGCGACTTTGCACTGCTGGAGCACGGTCGACCAAGTCGTGCTGGCACGCGGTCGACCATGCTGTGCTAGCAGTCGTCCTGTTTGCATCCTAGCTCTGATGCAGTCTAGTCTTGTCATCTTGTGTGTACCATTGTTGTCAACTTTCTCTAGTGAAACTCTTGCCAATTCTCCCCGTGAACTAGCAAGCTGTGTGTGCACTAGGAAAACGACTAAGGAATGAACGCAGAGATTACACGAGCACCCGTGCCTAGCCCGTAGTCTAGATCTCGTTGATAAAATTATCTCCGCACCTTGGCCCCTCCTCAAACCTATGTGCCTTGGCCCCTCGCCGCACATGCGTTCGTTGGCATCTCCCCACACGCTCCTGTCTCCGCACACCACATGGGGCTCTCCTTCAACAATCTCACCGGCGCCGTTCCTGCCTTCACTGACGCTGTTCCTGCCTTCACTGACGCCGTTCCTGCCTTCATTGACGCAACCCTGCAAACCTTGTGAGTCTCCAGACTCTCCAAGGCCTGCCTCGCCTCACATGCGTATACGAGTGGTTTAGATTGAAAGGGATTTAACCAAACGGAATTGACGGGCGAAGTTTCCCTACGTATGGTGTTTCTGCTTGCGGAAGCTTTCTGCAGACACCCCTTCAGGTCCTCCTGCCGCTACTTCGGTAGTGCATTCGTGTTTTGGTTAGCTGGTAATTCATTGGGTTCCGTTGAATTCAATAGCTTTAGATGGGCGTGGATCGTTATCGCACTAGGATGTCTTCCCAGGCACCATCCTAGTATGACGATGCCTCATGCACCTTTTGGTCACAACCATGATTCGTGCTCCTACAATACTGGAGCTGTTCCAAACCGCCTGGCTTCCTAGCGTGTGACACTCACGCATTCTCGCTCCTACCTCAGCGTGCATGTCTCCTCCTCTCCTCCACACCTCGGCCCTTCTACATTCCATGAGTGCGTGCAGAGACCTCTCTCATAATCACCGCACCATCATGCCTACTGCCCTTTCAACCGTTCTCACAACTCTGTAAGTCCCGAGACCTCAGCTATTAAGTTCCCATTGACCTCAGCAAGAGAGAGGGAGTTAAAGAAAAGGCTTGGCAGATGGGGAGAGGGGACGGGCCACACAAGAATCCACCACTCTCTTGGCGACGAGTGCAACGTTGTCTGGAAGTGGGGTGCACAGTCCACAAGGAGTCGACCTTTATTCGCCATTTGGTGTACCGCCTCTTGTCCAAATCTGGCGAGATCGCCTCAATGATAACATCTTCAAGACTGCCTCTCCCGCAAGGGCACTAGATAACACGTACGTGTTTTGGTCCACATACTATATTCAGGTGCTTGATCATGTGCTTGATTCACTCTCTTATGTGAATAGTGAGTCATATAAATTGACTTGAGTCGGCCCTACTGCATGGGCTCAAGTATACACATGATCGGGGTCTGACTCTACTTGACTCAATGCATACTCATTTCCCCACTGCACTCCATGGTGTTCCTGATTTTGCAATACATTACCTGATCACATGAAAGCCTTTTGCATATCAGCTATTCGTAGCATCCGCAGAAACATGGCAACATCGTGATGCTAAAATGTATTTTTCTTGACTGATTATTCTCAGCAACCTAAGCCACAACGACCTGGAGGGATCCCTGCCGCCCAATATCATACCCACAATGTGAGTTGTGCCGCTGCAACCTTCAGGCCACGTGCAAGTGAAGGGTCCATACTTTTGCCTTGCCATGTGGCGCCCAATAGCGTTCACCATGCACATTTCCCGACACACCTTGGTGGACCATAAAGCTGCCATGCCAGGCCAACAGTCCCGCCCATGCCAAGATTCAGCCAAGACAAGCCAAGCCAAGCCAAGCCACGCCAAGCCAAGCCATGCCAAGCCCAGGTGCATGTGATAATGTACATTCGTTGAGGCGTTGCAAAACAAATGTACTATTGCTGTGTTGTCCTAGCACTCGTCTAGCAAGCAGAAGGTACTCACGCCCAACCAGGGGATCCGCCACGCAAGCAGGCCCCGAGGCAGGGGAGAATGAGCCATCCATTCTACTCTGCAATGAAACACAACGATGGTAGGTTCTTGTCTCGAAGGGCATTCTGAAGTGAGGGCGAGGGGGTTCAGACTGACGTGGCTTCTTGGACCTTTGCAGCCCATCGGAGGTTGCAGCAACTGTCCCTTCTCCAGCCTCATATTTTCGGGCTGTTGGTGTGGTGAAGGTGGGCGTGTGATCGCTTCGGTGGCTGCCTGCTTGCCAAAGCATCTGCAAGTCACCATGGCTGTCAGGAACTGCTTCTCGCATTGCACTGCTTTCCCACGTGTTGCGGCACATGTTCCTTGAGCTGCTATGGCGTCAGGGACGGCTTTTGACATTGCTGTTGCAACCGCATTAGTGGTCTTCCAGTTGTGAAGGATAAATAATTTCTGCCCAGGTCGAGTAGGGGTCAGAGCGTATGATGCAGCTCCACCCCACCCACCTCATCGTGCATGAACTTGCTCATAAGAAGTTTGAATACAGCCCCACCCTCAGTTCTGCATTACAATATGCTCGAAGACTCTATATTTGTTTGTGATTTTATGCTCATTCCTTTCCACACCAGTTTGGTTTTTATCCCTGTCTATATTGGCTCACACTTGTGCACATCCATTACCGTGACCCCGTCGCCCGTCGTCGCGTCCTGGGGGCCCGCGCGTCGCCCCTCCTCTCGTCGCCCGTCGTGGCGCCCCGGGGGCCCGCGCGTCCCCCCCTCCCGTCGCCCGTCGTCGCGTCCCGGGGGCCCGCGCGTCGCCCCTCCTCCCGTCGCCCGTCGAAGCGCCCCGGGGGCCTGCGCGCCGCCCTTCCCGTCGCCCGCCGCGGCGCCCTGGGGGCCCGCGCGTCGCCCCTCCCTCTCGTCGCCCGTCGAAGCGCCCCGGGGGCTGCGCGCCGCCCTTCCCGTCGCCCATCGCAGCGCCCCAGGGACCCGTGCGCCACCTGCATTTAGGGTATGGGGTGGCGGGTGTGGGGGTGGCGGGTGTGTGCGCCGTCCCCTGCTCATCCTCCTCCTCCGTCTCCCACTGCTGCAGCTGCCGCTGAGGGGGGTGGGTGTGTGGGAGCCGAAGGAGTGGTGCTAGGGGGGTGTCGTGGGAGTGAAGCTAGGGGTGCAGCAAGGGGTGTGTGAACGGGAGTTTTGGGACAAAGGGGGAGGTTGAAGGGGGGTGGCCGCCGTGAAGCCAGCAGCTCTAGTCGCCCGTGAGACCGTTGCGCCAGTCGCCCG
Organism: Closterium sp. Naga37s-1; assembly: GCA_947471745.1. NCBI lineage: Eukaryota > Viridiplantae > Streptophyta > Zygnematophyceae > Desmidiales > Closteriaceae > Closterium > Closterium sp. Naga37s-1. The sequence continues at coordinate 984,259 of CANJKZ010000754.1, forward strand.
TGAGCCCGTCGCTCCATTCGCCCGTGAGCCGGTTGCTCCAGTCGCCCGAGAGTCAGTTGCTCCTGCAGCTCGTCTAGTCGCGGAGCCAGTTACTCCAGTTGCCCATGTGCCAGTTGCTCCAGTTGCGCCGTGTGCCAGCAGCTTCAGCTGCCGCCCACTACCTCCTCTCCTCTCATAGTCCCTCCTCCTCACTTGCCCTCTGTGATAGCCTCTAGCTTTGCTTATATTTGTAAACAATGAACTGCTGCTTGTTGTGCTGATCATACCCCACTTTGACTATGGGGGTGTGTCAGAATGTGTAGTTTCTCTAGCCTGCAGTGTGGTACTCTATAGTGAGTACGGCCCCTTAGGGTTTCCTATATGTATCCACCTGCTTGCTAGTGAAACGCCTCCTTTTGCTTATTCTCTCTTGCCTAACTAGCCCAAACTCTAGTTATGGCTCCTCGTTCTGCCTACTATTCTGACAACCTCATCACTCACCTCCGCACTAGTCACACCCGCTACAGCGCTGCGCTTCCCTCCGAGTTTCGCGCCAAGAACCCCCCCCCCCCCCCCCCCCCCCCCCCAAGTACATCACCCTCTTCTACCTAGTCACCCGTCTCCCTGACTCTCTCCGCTCAGTCAGGGACCACTTTCTCTCCCTTTGCCCCACTGAGCTCACCGTCGACCTGCTTGGGGAGCGCCTCCTTGCAGTTGAGACTAGCATAATCGCTGTAGGAGTGTCTCGAGGCGACCCTCGCGCCCCTTTCTTTGAGGGGTGCTCCCCCGTTCCCCTTATGCCCTCTGTTGCTTCTGCTGCTACTATCGACCTCGTTGGCACCGAGGCGGTCGGGGCTGCGTCTGCTCCTAGTGGGAGGCGCTGCAGCGGCAAGGGCAGGGGGGGCAAGGGTGGTGGAGAGCACGGCGGGGGCGGCGGTGGTGGCGGTGGAGGAGGTGGAGGGGATGGGAGTGGAGGTGGGGGTGGAGGCGGGAGTGGGGGCGTCGGTGGCGGCGGTGGAGGTAGAGGCCGCGGCGGCATCGGCAAAGGGGGTGGCGGCGGCGGCGGTGCTGGTCGGGGTGGAGTCGTGCAGCGTGCAGGCTTTGGCGGTGGCCAGCGCCAGCAGCAGCCGCGTTCCCGTGAGGCCCCGTCGCTCCAGCAGCTTCGTGAGTGGTAGCTGGGCATGGGAGGTCTGGGGGTACTGGTCCCTGCGCTTAAGTTCACCGCACAGGCGACCACCGTGGGGAGACGTGCGGGCTGCCACACGCTACGCAGCGCTGTTTCGGTCGCCTGACTAACGCCTGGCGCGCACAGTTTTCTGACGCTACTGAGCTCCCTCGCTAGGCTGATCTGCTTAAGTTTGGTGTTGCTATCTTTGATCTTGATTATGATGCTATCCTTGCTGCCATGTATGCTGTGACTATTAGTGCTGAGGGTGACTGTTACCTGTGTGTGCCGCCTGACCCAGGTATAGAGGCTGCTGCTCTGGTGCTAGTGAGTCTGCTACTCCAGGTACTGGTGAGCCTGCTGCTCCAGGTGCTGGTGAGTCTGCTCTCTCAGGTAGTGCGCGTGCTGAGGCCTTGCACACTTTCACTCTTGACTACGGTGCTTCCCGCTCTTTCTTTCGCGACAGCACCACACTCACACCGCCCAGTCGGCCGGTTGCTGTCTCCCTGGCGAACCCCTCTGGGGGCCCAGTCCTTGCACACTCCTCTACTGTTCTGCCGTGTCCGGCGGTCCCGTCTGGCTCACTGTCGGGTCTCCACCTCCCCTCATTCTCTACGATCTTGGTGAGTGGAGCTGACCTCCAGGACGTGTGGGTTGACCAGTTCACTCCTGGTGGTTAGCGGGTGGCCCACTGCACGTGTACTCGGATAGGCCGCCACCTCGCCACGTTTACCCGTCAGCCTGGGTCGAGCCTGTACACCCTGACTACTGCGTCCCCTCCAGTTACTGCGTCTGGTCAGGTAGCCGCGTCTGGTCAGGTGTTTGCTGCTGCGTCCAGGTCTGGTCCGGAGTCTGCCCCCTGCTCATGTCGTCTCCTGTCACACCTGACTCTCCTTTGGCACCACCGGCTTGGTCACCCCTCCCTGCCTCGTCTTCAAGGTATGGCCTCCCGTGTCCTTGTCACTGGTCTCTCCCGGTCTCTCCCTCCCCTCCCACCGGGGCCTGCCCCTACCTGCGTTCCTTGCATCGAGGGACGGCAGCGCGCCGCTCCTCACTCCTCCGAGTTCCCTCCGACGGAGGCTCCCCTGCAGACTCTACATGGACGTGTGGGGCCCAGCCCGCGTCCGTGGACAGGGTCTCGAGCGTTACTTCTTGCTGGTCGTTGACGACTACTCGCGTTACACCACAGTCTTCCCCTTGCGTCGCAAGGGTGAGGTCACTGAGGTGCTGATCGACTGGATCCGCGCTGCCCGTCGCCAGCTCGGCGAGAGTTTTGGCTCGGACCTTCCTGTTCTACGTCTGCACTATGACAGAGGTGGAGAGTTTTCCTCCGACCTTCTGCAGGCCTTTTGTCGTGCGGAGGGCATCCGCCAGACGTTCACGCTTCCGGCCTCCCCACAGCAAAATGGGATTGCTGAGCGCCGCATTGGCATGGTCATGGACGTCGCTCGTACGTCCATGATCCATGCGGCTGCTCCCCATTTTCGGTGGCCATTCGCGGTTCAGTACGCTGCGCATCAGCTCAACCTCCAGCCCCGTGTCTCCGTTCCGGAGACCACACCTGCTCTGCGGTGGACGGGGAAGGTTGGCGATGCGTCTGTTTTCCGTGTCTGGGGATCTTGAGCTTTTGTCCGCGATTCTTCCGCGGACAAGCTGTCCTCCCGTGTTGTTCCCTGCGTCTTCCTTGGCTTCCCCCCTGATGCGCCTGGCTGGCAGTTTTACCACCCCACCTTGCGCCGTGTTCTGTCCTCTTAGGACGTCGGTTCCCTACTACCGTCTCTTCCCCTACCGCACTGCCCCCCTTCCCCCTCTCGCCGCTCTTCCTAGCACCAGGTCCTCCTCCGGTAGACCCCCTCCCCCTCAGGGTCCTGCCCCCTCACGTGTGTCCCAGGTAGACCCTGTCAAGCCTGTCGAGGTAGCTGTCGACTCTGGTACTGCAAGGGGTGCTGAGCCTACTGGTACGGGGCCTGGGTGTGCTGAGCCTGCGGGTGCGGGGCCTGGGGGTGCTGAGCCTGAGCGTGCGGAGCCTAGGGGTGCTGAGCCTGGAGTTGCTGAGTCTGAGGGTGCGGAGCCTGGGGGTGCTGAGCCTGAGCGTTTGGAGCCTGGGGGTGCTGAGCCTGAGCGTGCTGAGCCTGAGCGTGCTGAGCCTAGAGGTACTTTGTCCTTTGGAGGTGGTCCGGGTGTCTTGTCCCGGCGAGAGCCACTCTCTCCACCGCAGTTGCGCGAGTGGTTTGCTCGGCGCTGGAGCCGTACTACTGGAGCTGGAGTTCCTGCTGCTGCTAGAGCTGCTGGAGGTACTGGAGCCGCTGGTCACGGAGGTGCTGGTACTGGAGCTGATGGGGCTGGTGGTACTACAGGAGTTGGAGCTGGAGGCGCTGGAGCTGTTTCTGCTGTAGGTGCTGCTGGTGCTGGAGCTGGTGGTGCTGCAGGACTTGGAGCTGGAGGCGCTGGAGCTGTTCCTGCATATGGTGCTGCAGGAGTTGGAGCTGGAGGCGCTGGAGCTGTTCCTGCTGGTGGTGCTGCACGAGTTGGAGCTGGAGGCGCTGGAGCTGTTCCTGCTGGTGGTGCTGCTAGTGCTGGAGCTAGTGGTGCTGCAAGAGTTGGAGCTGGAGACCCTGGAGCTGGGGGTGCTTGAGCCGTCTTTGCTGGTTCTGGTGGTGCTGCACGGTCGCGGCCGTACTTCGTTCCACTCCTTCAGCAGGTTCTTGGTCTTCCGCCTTCTACTGGTCCTACTCCTCCCTTAGAGTGTCCACCGCCTGTCCAGTCGCAGTCACAGTTACCGTCGGCCTCCCCACTGCCTGGTCCTTCTCTTTACACTGGACCGACCTGAGGTCTTGCTGAGCGTCGTGAGCCTGCGTCTCGCCCTGCGTCGCCTGTTCGCGCTACTCGCACTAGTCGTCGTGTTCCGCATCCGCGTCCTCCTCCTGTCCCCGGCACGCACCAGATGGCACTTCGTCCTTCCTCTGTTCCACTGCGTGTCCCTCTGCCGTCTCCTCCTGCGTCCTCCTTTTCTGACGGTCCGGACCCCGAGTGTGACTCACTTCGTGCTGCCAGCCCTACCATCACGCGTCTACTAGCTACTGTTGTCACTGACCCTTCCTTTGAGTCCACTGCTGCGTCTGCCTTAGTTGCTGAGCTTGTCGACTTTGCTGCTCACTGTCGTCTAGACTACGCCGCTAGTCTTGTTGCTGTGTCTGAGTCTGTGTGTCCTCCGTCCATCGGGGGTGAGTGTGCTCTTGGCACGGACGTCCTTGAGGACAGGCAGGAGGACTTTGAGTACTTTGCAACTGCTGTACCTCATCTCGTGTCCATGCTGAGTGCACCTGAGGGAGACCCGGATGCACCAGACATCCCGACCTCGCGCTCTTATGCAGAGGCGATAGAGGGTCCTTACTCCTCTCAGTGGCAGTCAGCCATGGACGCAGAGATGGCATCCTGGAAGTCCACAGCACTTATGTCGATGAGGTTCCCCCTCCTGGGGCGAACATCGTCAGTGGCATGTGGATTTTCAGGGTGAAGCGGCCGCCGGGTTCTCCGCCTGTCTTCAAGGCGCGTTACGTTGCTCGAGGCTTCAGTCAGCGAAAGGGAGTTGACTTCTTCCAGACCTTCTCCCCGACCCCGAAGATGACCACTCTTTGGGTTTTGCTGCACGTCGCCGCTCAATGTGACTACGAGCTTCACTCTCTTGACTTCAGCACTGCTTTCCTACAGGGCAGCCTGCACGAGGAGATCTGGCTGCGCCGCCCACCTGGCTTCACTGGGTCGTTTCCTCCTGGTACCTAGTGGAGCCTCCGGCGGCCAGTCTACGGTCTCTGCCAAGCGCCTCGCTGTCAACGGGATTTGTGTTTGGCCCCGTCCTCGCTTGGGCGGAGTCGAGCGTGGGAGCCACGAAATTGTGGTGGACCGTGGGAGCCACGAAATCGCGGTGGACCGTGGGAGCCACGAAATCGCGGTGGACCGTGGGAGCCACGAAATCGCGGTGGACCGTGGGAGCCACGAAATCGCGGAGGACCGTGGAGCCACGAAACCGCGGGAGGACCGCGGTGGCCGAGAAACCGCGGGAGGACCGCGAAATACCCGGTCGACCAGGATACCCGGGCGACGTGCGCGAAAGTCGCCGGGGATGTTGTCTACGAAGACGATCTCGGGGGTGGTATCCCGAGGTCGACGTGGCTGGTGGGCGCCGTCACGGGCGGAGTGTCTGCGCTGGGCATGTGACGGGGAGTTGGGCGCCAACCAGCTGCACGCACCTGCGAAGCTGGTGCACCGTTGTCCCGCGGATGCAACGCTGTGCATCCGACATACTGCAGCGTTGGCACACCGCGGACTTGCAACGTTGGCAAGCCGCGACTCTGCTCTGCTGGAGCGCGGTCGATCAAGTCGTGCTGGCACGCGGTCGACCATGCTGCGCTGGCAGTGGACCAGCAGCCTTGCTAGGTCTGATGTAGTCAGTGTTGCCAATGTTGATGCAATCATTCTGAACTTTTGTTGTCACGTTTTCCTAGTGAAACTCTTGCAAATTTTCCCCGTGAACTAGGAAGCAGTGTTAGCACTAAGGAACGACTAAGGAAGGAACGAACGCTACGATCACTCTTGCCCCGTGCCTAGCCCGTAGTCTAGCTCCCGTTGCACTAGTTATCTCCGCATGGTGCGGTGAGCGTGGACGACACTGCGACGAAACCTTTGGTTTAGTTGACTTCTAACTCACCTAGCTTGTTCGTAGACCGGCAGCTGTGCGGTAGTCACTATGGTAGGAGCCGTGAGTGACGGAGGGGTGGTGGACACCCTGGAGGCACGGGTGGAGAACGCGAGGAGAAAGCACGAGGCCAACGAGTATGGCGACATCCCCTGGACGGTCGTCGAGGCTGGCATCCGCTCCTTGTGGGCGACGGAGCACCCTCCCTCTCGGCCTGCGTCTCCTCGACCGGTGAACAACGCGGGCGGCGTCGACGCGGACGTCAACGCGGGTGGTGGCCAAGTCGGCAGCAGCGCGGGAGGCACATCGAGGCAGCGAGGTGTGATTCACACCGATGAAGTTTGCGGCGTTCAGGCGCGAGGGATGCAGTCGTCCGCGGCTGCAAGGGCCCCGCGAAACTACGTCGGAGGCAGACGAAGTGAATTGGCGCCGATGTCGGCGACACACGTGACCACGGGAGGAATTGCGCCGAGTTACGGCTACTTCATACGCCGGACAGGATCTCGGTCACCCCTCTGCTGGTCGGTCGTCCCGACATCCTCACGTGGAAGGAAGCCATCGAGCCCCAGCTGGAGATGGCCGGGCTGATTGGCTTCGCCCGCGGAACCGTGGCGACGCAGGAGGAGCACTACCCCGACCTGCGAGCGGAATTTCGCGCCGTGCAGCTGCTGACCTTTACGGTCATTTCGCGGTGCTGCTCGCCGGGCGTACAGATCGCCCTGAAGTCGTGCAGGGAGTACCTCGACGCTGGCCACTGGGCGTGGCATTTCATCGAGTCAACTTACCAGGTCACCTTGTCGACGTCGGGAATGCTGGCTGTGCGGCGATCCCGATCACCTCTCCTTCGAGTGCCCCGACCGCAGCGATTCTGACGATGACGACGCGAAGGGAGGCCGCGGAAGTTCTGGCAGCCGTCATCCGCGTCGAGGAAACCAACCGCGAAAAGAAAAGCAGTCGACGAAATCGACCTCGGCGAAGGACGCCGACTCTTCCGCGGGTGGCAAAGGGCGAGACGGTAAGGAGGCGTCGTGCTCGCTGGTCGGTATCGTGGAGCCGACTGTCTCGCTGGCGCCGGAAGCTGGCGAGGATTTCCAGGCGGTGGCGGCAGCTGTGCAGGCGAACCCCGCGGTGGTCCTGCTCGACAGCGGCTGCTCGCACCACCTGATGGGGACGAAGGCGGCCTTCGTCGAATTGGGGCCGAGCGGCGATGTGAAACATGTGCGTGGCTTCAATGGGGCGCTGCAGGACGTTCGCGGCCGTGGCACGGTTGCGCTGCAAGGGGAGGCCGGGAAGCGAGTGCTCATCTCCGACGTTCTCTACGTCCCGGGCGTGCAGGCGAATCTGCTTTCGGCTGGCCAGCTGAAGGAGAGCGGGGTGACGCTGAAGGACGACGGCGATCGAATGTTGCTCGTCTCCGCGGCGGGGGACGTGCTCGGTCGAGCGACGTACACCGGCCGGGTCCTCTGCACTGGCCTACGCCCATGCACGGTAAAGGCGACGACGCCCGCGAACGAGGAGGTAGCTCTGCGGGCGATCGTCTCGGCGACGAAGGCAACCCCGAACAGGCTGCACGCGAGGCTTGCGCATGTTGGCATGGACACGATACGGAGCTCGGCGAAGCACGAGGTCGCCACTGGGCTGGACCTCACGTCGGCGTCTGGCACCGACTCCTCGTGTGTTTCGTGCGTCGGCGGGAAGCTGGCGCGGCACACCTTCCCCGACCACGGCTCCGAAGCCGACGATGTCCTGGCCGTCTTGCACATTGACTTGTGCGGGCCATTTCGCGTGGCTGCCAAGGACGGAAGCTTGTACTTCCTGCTGCTGAAGGACCGCAAGACCCGCTACGTGTGGGTGCGGCCGGTCGCCAAGAAGTCGGACGTGCTGCTGGAGTTCCAGAAGTGGTTGGTGCTGGTGGAGTGGCAGGCGAAGCATTCGGTGCTGCAACTGCGCTCTGATCGCGGAGGGGAGTTCCTCGGCAAGGACTTCACCGCCTTCGTGGACAGCAAGGGCATCATCCACGACTTGACATGCCTCTACACCCCGCAGCAGAATGGCATGGCGGAGCGGGAGATGAGGACGGTGGTAGAGTCGGTGCGGACGATGCTGCTGCACATGGGCGTGCAACACCACTGGTGGCATCTCGCTCTGCGGCAGGCCGTCTGGGTTCGCAACTGCCTGGAGCGGTCGACGCTGCCCGCGGGGACGACGCCATACCAGCTTCTCACCAGGCAGAAGCCCGACCTGTCACTGGTGCGGGTGTGGGGCTGCATGGCACAATTTCTCGTCCCTGAGCAGCAGCGCGGTGGGAAGCTGAAGCCGAAGGCCCGGTGGGGGCTTCACCTCGGCGTGTCGGAGGAGAGCAAAGGCTGGGAGCTCCTTGACATCGCCGACAACCGGGTGGTCACCACGTCGGACGTGGTGTTCTACGAAACTCTGTCGCTGGAGGTGTGGAAGTCGGAATTCAGGCCCGCGTCGGGGCGGACGCGGGCCAACCCGCCGACGGACACCTCGACGGCGACGCTTCCTCTGCTCGCCGAGGTCGGTGAGCAGGCTGATGAGGATGTCGCGGTCGCCCCTGCCTCGCCATCTCCTGCCCCTTCTTCCCATCCCCTTCCCGTCGAACTGCGTGGCCTTCCTCCGGTGTCGGCCTCCGGCGGTGAGGGGAGTCGTGGGGCGTCGCCTGTGGCGCCGGCCAAGAGCACCGCCGGTGGCCGACGTGAGCCAGTCGCGGAGAAGAGGACCGTGGAGGAGACCGCGAAGAAAACCGCGACGGGCACCGCGAAGGACACCACGAAGGACACCGCGAAAACCGCGAAGGAGACCGCGGAGGATACCGCGGAGGAGACCGCGGAGGAGACCGCGGAGGAGCCCGCGGCTAGCAGGCAGCTGACAGGGGATCAGGCAGCGGCTAAGCCGACCGCGGAGCAGTTGGCAGGGGAGCTCTCGAACGGGAAGCGCGTTTCAGAGAAGCCGTCGACAGTGGAGCCGTCGAACGCGGAGCTCGCTTCAGAGGAGCGGACGACAGGGGAGCAGTTCGATGAAGGCACATCGAGCGACGTGGTGGAGGTGCAGCCCGGATCTCGGAAGTGGCAGCAAGCAGGACGGATGGTCTTTCAAGGCACTCCAAAGATGGCAAGGCAAGGCAGAGGGAGGGGCGGGGGAGCGGCCTCACGGTGAGGGGCGACCAGCACTGGCCACCACGCGTGATACTACCTTGGAGTTTGGCGGTGGACCAGAGTCGCTCGAGCTTGTTGGCTAAGTGGACGGCGACGACGTCGGTGACAAGCAGACGCGGACGAGCACGTGAGGCTACGTGTTCGTCTACGGAGAGGCCGCCGTCTCCTGGTCGAGCCAGCGTATCAAGTGCGCTACGGTGTCGTCGACAGAGTCAGAGTACGTGGCGGCCACTGAATCTGGCAAGGAGAGACGTCGTCTTCGCTTCCTCCTTGCGGAGTTCCGACAGCTGGATGCCGGGAAGCCGACCATCCTCCGGGTGGACAACAAGTCGGCCATCACGATCGCCGAGGGCATGGGGTTGACAAGCAACCTCAAGCACATGGAGCGGCTAAAGGCCTGGCTGCAACATATGGTGAAGCGAGGGAAGTTTTCTCTGAAGTACATCCCGACCGCTGAGCAGCCGCCCGACTTCCTGACAAAGGCGCTGCAATTTCCGGCCTTCAACCAGTGCTCCGTTGCAATCGGCCAAGTGCGTCTGGCCGACGTGGGCGACGGCGACGACGACGTGCAGCATTAGGTGGCATGCCCTCTTGCATGGCTGGTGCGGTGGACGACGTGCTGTGTGTTGGGTGCACGCCAACGAGCTATTCTCTGAGGAGTACTGCCGTACGGGCTGGGGGCCCAAGCGTGAACGCGGTAGGGGAATGTCAACGGGAGTTGAGTTTGGCCCCCTCCTTGCTTGGACGGAGCCGACTTCGTGGTCGGGTGTGAGGGGAGCAGCCGACCGGCAGCAGTGGGCTAACTGGTTGACGGGGTTGGTCGACCTGCACGGGCGCCGACTTCAGGGTGGCGCCGACTTCGGGGAGGTCGACCTGGGAAGTCGACCAACGGAGGGCGTCGACTTGGTGGCGCCGACTTGGGGCAGCCGGCTCAGGTGGTCGGCTGACATGACCGCTGGTCGGCCTGGTGGTAGGTCGACGAGTGTTGTCGACTTGGTAGTCGACCCGACTTGGTGATCGATGGAGGAGGGGCCGACGTCGACCACGACAGGGGAGACCCAGGACGCCGAGCAGCAAGGCGTCGAGCAGCAAGGCGTCAACATGGTGACGCCGACTTCGGATAGCCGACTTGGGTGGTCGGCTGACAAGTGTGTTGGTCGACGTGGAGCTAGTCGACCAGGAGTGACGTCGACCTAAAGCTGGTCGACCAAGGGTGTAGTCGACCTGGGGAGGTCGACTTGAGGTGGCTGTCGACTTGGGAGATCGACGGGCACATACAGGAGCAGCTGGTCGACGTGGTTGCCCGGTCGACCAGGTTACCTGGGCGACGAGGTTCTGCGGAGGAGTGCGACAGTCGCCCAGGTGGTAGTGGCGAGACCGACCTCGGTGGTGGTATTCCGAGGTCGACGTGGCTGATCAGATGCACTCGTCAGCACGAGGATAATGTGATGTGTGCGCTGTGCAGGTGACGAGGCAAAGCACGCCAATCATCTACGAGCACCTGCGAAGCTGGTGCGGTGCTGTACTGCGGGAGCAACGCTGGCCACCGTCGACTTGCGGTGTTGGCACGCCGTCGACCTTCTGCGTTGGCAAGCCGCGACTTTGCACTGCTGGAGCACGGTCGACCAAGTCGTGCTGGCACGCGGTCGACCATGCTGTGCTAGCAGTCGTCCTGTTTGCATCCTAGCTCTGATGCAGTCTAGTCTTGTCATCTTGTGTGTACCATTGTTGTCAACTTTCTCTAGTGAAACTCTTGCCAATTCTCCCCGTGAACTAGCAAGCTGTGTGTGCACTAGGAAAACGACTAAGGAATGAACGCAGAGATTACACGAGCACCCGTGCCTAGCCCGTAGTCTAGATCTCGTTGATAAAATTATCTCCGCACCTTGGCCCCTCCTCAAACCTATGTGCCTTGGCCCCTCGCCGCACATGCGTTCGTTGGCATCTCCCCACACGCTCCTGTCTCCGCACACCACATGGGGCTCTCCTTCAACAATCTCACCGGCGCCGTTCCTGCCTTCACTGACGCTGTTCCTGCCTTCATTGACGCCGTTCCTGCCTTCATTGACGCAACCCTGCAAACCTTGTGAGTCTCCAGACTCTCCAAGGCCTGCCTCGCCTCACATGCGTATACGAGTGGTTTAGATTGAAAGGGATTTAACCAAACGGAATTGACGGGCGAAGTTTCCCTACGTATGGTGTTTCTGCTTGCGGAAGCTTTCTGCAGACACCCCTTCAGGTCCTCCTGCCGCTACTTCGGTAGTGCATTCGTGTTTTGGTTAGCTGGTAATTCATTGGGTTCCGTTGAATTCAATAGCTTTAGATGGGCGTGGATCGTTATCGCACTAGGATGTCTTCCCAGGCACCATCCTAGTATGACGATGCCTCATGCACCTTTTGGTCACAACCATGATTCGTGCTCCTACAATACTGGAGCTGTTCCAAACCGCATGGCTTCCTAGCGTGTGACACTCACGCATTCTCGCTCCTACCTCAGCGTGCATGTCTCCTCCTCTCCTCCACACCTCGGCCCTTCTACATTCCATGAGTGCGTGCAGAGACCTCTCTCATAATCACCGCACCATCATGCCTACTGCCCTTTCAACCGTTCTCACAACTCTGTAAGTCCCGAGACCTCAGCTATTAAGTTCCCATTGACCTCAGCAAGAGAGAGGGAGTTAAAGAAAAGGCTTGGCAGATGGGGAGAGGGGACGGGCCACACAAGAATCCACCACTCTCTTGGCGACGAGTGCAACGTTGTCTGGAAGTGGGGTGCACAGTCCACAAGGAGTCGACCTTTATTCGCCATTTGGTGTACCGCCTCTTGTCCAAATCTGGCGAGATCGCCTCAATGATAACATCTTCAAGACTGCCTCTCCCGCAAGGGCACTAGATAACACGTACGTGTTTTGGTCCACATACTATATTCAGGTGCTTGATCATGTGCTTGATTCACTCTCTTATGTGAATAGTGAGTCATATAAATTGACTTGAGTCGGCCCTACTGCATGGGCTCAAGTATACACATGATCGGGGTCTGACTCTACTTGACTCAATGCATACTCATTTCCCCACTGCACTCCATGGTGTTCCTGATTTTGCAATACATTACCTGATCACATGAAAGCCTTTTGCATATCAGCTATTCGTAGCATCCGCAGAAACATGGCAACATCGTGATGCTAAAATGTATTTTTCTTGACTGATTATTCTCAGCAACCTAAGCCACAACGACCTGGAGGGATCCCTGCCGCCCAATATCATACCCACAATGTGAGTTGTGCTGCTGCAACCTTCAGGCCACGTGCAAGTGAAGGGTCCATACTTTTGCCTTGCCATGTGGCGCCCAATAGCGTTCACCATGCACATTTCCCGACACACCTTGGTGGACCATAAAGCTGCCATGCCAGGCCAACAGTCCCGCCCATGCCAAGATTCAGCCAAGACAAGCCAAGCCAAGCCAAGCCACGCCAAGCCAAGCCATGCCAAGCCCAGGTGCATGTGATAATGTACATTCGTTGAGGCGTTGCAAAACAAATGTACTATTGCTGTGTTGTCCTAGCACTCGTCTAGCAAGCAGAAGGTACTCACGCCCAACCAGGGGATCCGCCACGCAAGCAGGCCCCGAGGCAGGGGAGAATGAGCCATCCATTCTACTCTGCAATGAAACACAACGATGGTAGGTTCTTGTCTCGAAGGGCATTCTGAAGTGAGGGCGAGGGGGTTCAGACTGACGTGGCTTCTTGGACCTTTGCAGCCCATCGGAGGTTGCAGCAACTGTCCCTTCTCCAGCCTCATATTTTCGGGCTGTTGGTGTGGTGAAGGTGGGCGTGTGATCGCTTCGGTGGCTGCCTGCTTGCCAAAGCATCTGCAAGTCACCATGGCTGTCAGGAACTGCTTCTCGCATTGCACTGCTTTCCCACGTGTTGCGGCACATGTTCCTTGAGCTGCTATGGCGTCAGGGACGGCTTTTGACATTGCTGTTGCAACCGCATTAGTGGTCTTCCAGTTGTGAAGGATAAATAATTTCTGCCCAGGTCGAGTAGGGGTCAGAGCGTATGATGCAGCTCCACCCCACCCACCTCATCGTGCATGAACTTGCTCATAAGAAGTTTGAATACAGCCCCACCCTCAGTTCTGCATTACAATATGCTCGAAGACTCTATATTTGTTTGTGATTTTATGCTCATTCCTTTCCACACCAGTTTGGTTTTTATCCCTGTCTATATTGGCTCACACTTGTGCACATCCATTACCGTGACCCCGTCGCCCGTCGTCGCGTCCTGGGGGCCCGCGCGTCGCCCCTCCTCTCGTCGCCCGTCGTGGCGCCCCGGGGGCCCGCGCGTCCCCCCCTCCCGTCGCCCGTCGTCGCGTCCCGGGGGCCCGCGCGTCGCCCCTCCTCCCGTCGCCCGTCGAAGCGCCCCGGGGGCCTGCGCGCCGCCCTTCCCGTCGCCCGCCGCGGCGCCCTGGGGGCCCGCGCGTCGCCCCTCCCTCTCGTCGCCCGTCGAAGCGCCCCGGGGGCTGCGCGCCGCCCTTCCCGTCGCCCATCGCAGCGCCCTAGGGACCCGTGCGCCACCTGCATTTAGGGTATGGGATGGCGGGTGTGGGGGTGGCGGGTGTGTGCGCCGTCCCCTGCTCATCCTCCACTCCGTCTCCCACTGCTGCAGCTGCCGCTGAGGGGGGTGGGTGTGTGGGAGCCGAAGGAGTGGTGCTAGGGGGGTGTCGTGGGAGTGAAGCTAGGGGTGCAGCAAGGGGTGTGTGAACGGGAGTTTTGGGACAAAGGGGGAGGTTGAAGGGGGGTGGCCGCCGTGAAGCCAGCAGCTCTAGTCGCCCGTGAGACCGTTGCGCCAGTCGCCCGTGAGCCCGTCGCTCCATTCGCCCGTGAGCCGGTTGCTCCAGTCGCCCGAGAGTCAGTTGCTCCTGCAGCTCGTCTAGTCGCGGAGCCAGTTACTCCAGTTGCCCATGTGCCAGTTGCTCCAGTTGCGCCGTGTGCCAGCAGCTTCAGCTGCCGCCCACTACCTCCTCTCCTCTCATAGTCCCTCCTCCTCACTTGCCCTCTGTGATAGCCTCTAGCTTTGCTTATATTTGTAAACAATGAACTGCCGCTTGTTGTGCTGATCATACCCCACTTTGACTATGGGGGTGTGTCAGAATGTGTAGTTTCTCTAGCCTGCAGTGTGGTACTCTATAGTGAGTACGGCCCCTTAGGGTTTCCTATATGTATCCACCTGCTTGCTAGTGAAACGCCTCCTTTTGCTTATTCTCTCTTGCCTAACTAGCCCAAACTCTAGTTATGGCTCCTCAGTTCTGCCTACTATTCTGACAACCTCATCACTCACCTCCGCACTAGTCACACCCGCTACAGCGCTGCGCTTCCCTCCGAGTTTCGCGCCAAGAACCCCCCCCCCCCCCCCCCCCCCCCCCCAAGTACATCACCCTCTTCTACCTAGTCACCCGTCTCCCTGACTCTCTCCGCTCAGTCAGGGACCACTTTCTCTCCCTTTGCCCCACTGAGCTCACCGTCGACCTGCTTGGGGAGCGCCTCCTTGCAGTTGAGACTAGCATAGTCGCTGTAGGAGTGTCTCGAGGCGACCCTCGCGCCCCTTTCTTTGAGGGGTGCTCCCCCGTTCCCCTTATGCCCTCTGTTGCTTCTGCTGCTACTATCGACCTCGTTGGCACCGAGGCGGTCGGGGCTGCGTCTGCTCCTAGTGGGAGGCGCTGCAGCGGCAAGGGCAGGGGGGGCAAGGGTGGTGGAGAGCACGGCGGGGGCGGCGGTGGTGGCGGTGGAGGAGGTGGAGGGGATGGGAGTGGAGGTGGGGGTGGAGGCGGGAGTGGGGGCGTCGGTGGCGGCGGTGGAGGTAGAGGCCGCGGCGGCATCGGCAAAGGGGGTGGCGGCGGCGGCGGTGCTGGTCGGGGTGGAGTCGTGCAGCGTGCAGGCTTTGGCGGTGGCCAGCGCCAGCAGCAGCCGCGTTCCCGTGAGGCCCCGTCGCTCCAGCAGCTTCGTGAGTGGTAGCTGGGCATGGGAGGTCTGGGGGTACTGGTCCCTGCGCTTAAGTTCTCCGCACAGGCGACCACCGTGGGGAGACGTGCGGGCTGCCACACGCTACGCAGCGCTGTTTCGGTCGCCTGACTAACGCCTGGCGCGCACAGTTTTCTGACGCTACTGAGCTCCCTCGCTAGGCTGATCTGCTTAAGTTTGGTGTTGCTATCTTTGATCTTGATTATGATGCTATCCTTGCTGCCATGTATGCTGTGACTATTAGTGCTGAGGGTGACTGTTACCTGTGTGTGCCGCCTGACCCAGGTATAGAGGCTGCTGCTCTGGTGCTAGTGAGTCTGCTACTCCAGGTACTGGTGAGCCTGCTGCTCCAGGTGCTGGTGAGTCTGCTCTCTCAGGTAGTGCGCGTGCTGAGGCCTTGCACACTTTCACTCTTGACTACGGTGCTTCCCGCTCTTTCTTTCGCGACAGCACCACACTCACACCGCCCAGTCGGCCGGTTGCTGTCTCCCTGGCGAACCCCTCTGGGGGCCCAGTCCTTGCACACTCCTCTACTGTTCTGCCGTGTCCGGCGGTCCCGTCTGGCTCACTGTCGGGTCTCCACCTCCCCTCATTCTCTACGATCTTGGTGAGTGGAGCTGACCTCTAGGACGTGTGGGTTGACCAGTTCACTCCTGGTGGTTAGCGGGTGGCCCACTGCACGTGTACTCGGATAGGCCGCCACCTCGCCACGTTTACCCGTCAGCCTGGGTCGAGCCTGTACACCCTGACTACTGCGTCCCCTCCAGTTACTGCGTCTGGTCAGGTAGCCGCGTCTGGTCAGGTGTTTGCTGCTGCGTCCAGGTCTGGTCCGGAGTCTGCCCCCTGCTCATGTCGTCTCCTGTCACACCTGACTCTCCTTTGGCACCACCGGCTTGGTCACCCCTCCCTGCCTCGTCTTCAAGGTATGGCCTCCCGTGTCCTTGTCACTGGTCTCTCCCGGTCTCTCCCTCCCCTCCCACCGGGGCCTGCCCCTACCTGCGTTCCTTGCATCGAGGGACGGCAGCGCGCCGCTCCTCACTCCTCCGAGTTCCCTCCGACGGAGGCTCCCCTGCAGACTCTACATGGACGTGTGGGGCCCAGCCCGCGTCCGTGGACAGGGTCTCGAGCGTTACTTCTTGCTGGTCGTTGACGACTACTCGCGTTACACCACAGTCTTCCCCTTGCGTCGCAAGGGTGAGGTCACTGAGGTGCTGATCGACTGGATCCGCGCTGCCCGTCGCCAGCTCAGCGAGAGTTTTGGCTCGGACCTTCCTGTTCTACGTCTGCACTATGACAGAGGTGGAGAGTTTTCCTCCGACCTTCTGCAGGCCTTTTGTCGTGCGGAGGGCATCCGCCAGACGTTCACGCTTCCGGCCTCCCCACAGCAAAATGGGATTGCTGAGCGCCGCATTGGCATGGTCATGGACGTCGCTCGTACGTCCATGATCCATGCGGCTGCTCCCCATTTTCTGTGGCCATTCGCGGTTCAGTACGCTGCGCATCAGCTCAACCTCCAGCCCCGTGTCTCCGTTCCGGAGACCACACCTGCTCTGCGGTGGACGGGGAAGGTTGGCGATGCGTCTGTTTTCCGTGTCTGGGGATCTTGAGCTTTTGTCCGCGATTCTTCCGCGGACAAGCTGTCCTCCCGTGTTGTTCCCTGCGTCTTCCTTGGCTTCCCCCCTGATGCGCCTGGCTGGCAGTTTTACCACCCCACCTTGCGCCGTGTTCTGTCCTCTTAGGACGTCGGTTCCCTACTACCGTCTCTTCCCCTACCGCACTGCCCCCCTTCCCCCTCTCGCCGCTCTTCCTAGCACCAGGTCCTCCTCCGGTAGACCCCCTCCCCCTCAGGGTCCTGCCCCCTCACGTGTGTCCCAGGTAGACCCTGTCAAGCCTGTCGAGGTAGCTGTCGACTCTGGTACTGCAAGGGGTGCTGAGCCTACTGGTACGGGGCCTGGGTGTGCTGAGCCTGCGGGTGCGGGGCCTGGGGGTGCTGAGCCTGAGCGTGCGGAGCCTGGGGGTGCTGAGCCTGGGGTTGCTGAGTCTGAGGGTGCGGAGCCTGGGGGTGCTGAGCCTGAGCGTTTGGAGCCTGGGGGTGCTGAGCCTGAGCGTGCTGAGCCTGAGCGTGCTGAGCCTAGAGGTACTTTGTCCTTTGGAGGTGGTCCGGGTGTCTTGTCCCGGCGAGAGCCACTCTCTCCACCGCAGTTGCGCGAGTGGTTTGCTCGGCGCTGGAGCCGTACTACTGGAGCTGGAGTTCCTGCTGCTGCTAGAGCTGCTGGAGGTACTGGAGCCGCTGGTCACGGAGGTGCTGGTACTGGAGCTGATGGGGCTGGTGGTACTACAGGAGTTGGAGCTGGAGGCGCTGGAGCTGTTTCTGCTGTAGGTGCTGCTGGTGCTGGAGCTGGTGGTGCTGCAGGACTTGGAGCTGGAGGCGCTGGAGCTGTTCCTGCATGTGGTGCTGCAGGAGTTGGAGCTGGAGGCGCTGGAGCTGTTCCTGCTGGTGGTGCTGCACGAGTTGGAGCTGGAGGCGCTGGAGCTGTTCCTGCTGGTGGTGCTGCTAGTGCTGGAGCTAGTGGTGCTGCAAGAGTTGGAGCTGGAGACCCTGGAGCTGGGGGTGCTTGAGCCGTCTTTGCTGGTTCTGGTGGTGCTGCACGGTCGCGGCCGTACTTCGTTCCACTCCTTCAGCAGGTTCTTGGTCTTCCGCCTTCTACTGGTCCTACTCCTCCCTTAGAGTGTCCACCGCCTGTCCAGTCGCAGTCACAGTTACCGTCGGCCTCCCCACTGCCTGGTCCTTCTCTTTACACTGGACCGACCTGAGGTCTTGCTGAGCGTCGTGAGCCTGCGTCTCGCCCTGCGTCGCCTGTTCGCGCTACTCGCACTAGTCGTCGTGTTCCGCATCCGCGTCCTCCTCCTGTCCCCGGCACGCACCAGATGGCACTTCGTCCTTCCTCTGTTCCACTGCGTGTCCCTCTGCCGTCTCCTCCTGCGTCCTCCCTTTCTGACGGTCCGGACCCCGAGTGTGACTCACTTCGTGCTGCCAGCCCTACCATCACGCGTCTACTAGCTACTGTTGTCACTGACCCTTCCTTTGAGTCCACTGCTGCGTCTGCCTTAGTTGCTGAGCTTGTCGACTTTGCTGCTCACTGTCGTCTAGACTACGCCGCTAGTCTTGTTGCTGTGTCTGAGTCTGTGTGTCCTCCGTCCGTCGGGGGTGAGTGTGCTCTTGGCACGGACGTCCTTGAGGACAGGCAGGAGGACTTTGAGTACTTTGCAACTGCTGTACCTCATCTCGTGTCCATGCTGAGTGCACCTGAGGGAGACCCGGATGCACCAGACATCCCGACCTCGCGCTCTTATGCAGAGGCGATAGAGGGTCCTTACTCCTCTCAGTGGCAGTCAGCCATGGACGCAGAGATGGCATCCTGGAAGTCCACAGCACTTATGTCGATGAGGTTCCCCCTCCTGGGGCGAACATCGTCAGTGGCATGTGGATTTTCAGGGTGAAGCGGCCGCCGGGTTCTCCGCCTGTCTTCAAGGCGCGTTACGTTGCTCGAGGCTTCAGTCAGCGAAAGGGAGTTGACTTCTTCCAGACCTTCTCCCCGACCCCGAAGATGACCACTCTTTGGGTTTTGCTGCACGTCGCCGCTCAATGTGACTACGAGCTTCACTCTCTTGACTTCAGCACTGCTTTCCTACAGGGCAGCCTGCACGAGGAGATCTGGCTGCGCCGCCCACCTAACTTCACTGGGTCGTTTCCTCCTGGTACCTAGTGGAGCCTCCGGCGGCCAGTCTACGGTCTCTGCCAAGCGCCTCGCTGTCAACGGGATTTGTGTTTGGCCCCGTCCTCGCTTGGGCGGAGTCGAGCGTGGGAGCCACGAAATCGTGGTGGACCGTGGGAGCCACGAAATCGCGGTGGACCGTGGGAGCCACGAAATCGCGGTGGACCGTGGGAGCCACGAAATCGCGGTGGACCGTGGGAGCCACGAAATCGCGGAGGACCGTGGAGCCACAAAACCGCGGGAGGACCGCGGTGGCCGAGAAACCGCGGGAGGACCGCGAAATACCCGGTCGACCAGGATACCCGGGCGACGTGCGCGAAAGTCGCCGGGGATGTTGTCTACGAAGACGATCTCGGGGGTGGTATCCCGAGGTCGACGTGGCTGGTGGGCGCCGTCACGGGCGGAGTGTCTGCGCTGGGCATGTGACGGGGAGTTGGGCGCCAACCAGCTGCACGCACCTGCGAAGCTGGTGCACCGTTGTCCCGCGGATGCAACGCTGTGCATCCGACATACTGCAGCGTTGGCACACCGCGGACTTGCAACGTTGGCAAGCCGCGACTCTGCTCTGCTGGAGCGCGGTCGATCAAGTCGTGCTGGCACGCGGTCGACCATGCTGCGCTGGCAGTGGACCAGCAGCCTTGCTAGGTCTGATGTAGTCAGTGTTGCCAATGTTGATACAATCATTCTGAACTTTTGTTGTCACGTTTTCCTAGTGAAACTCTTGCAAATTTTCCCCGTGAACTAGCAAGCAGTGTTAGCACTAAGGAACGACTAAGGAAGGAACGAACGCTACGATCACTCTTGCCCCGTGCCTAGCCCGTAGTCTAGCTCCCGTTGCACTAGTTATCTCCGCATGGTGCGGTGAGCGTGGACGACACTGCGACGAAACCTTTGGTTTAGCTGACTTCTCACTCACCTAGCTTGTTCGTAGACCGGCAGCTGTGCGGTAGTCACTATGGTAGGAGCCGTGAGTGACGGAGGGGTGGTGGACACCCTGGAGGCACGGGTGGAGAACGCGAGGAGAAAGCACGAGGCCAACGAGTATGGCGACATCCCCTGGACGGTCGTCGAGGCTGGCATCCGCTCCTTGTGGGCGACGGAGCACCCTCCCTCTCGGCCTGCGTCTCCTTGACCGGTGAACAACGCGGGCGGCGTCGACGCGGACGTCAACGCGGGTGGTGGCCAAGTCGGCAGCAGCGCGGGAGGCACATCGAGGCAGCGAGGTGTGATTCACACCGATGAAGTTTGCGGCGTTCAGGCGCGAGGGATGCAGTCGTCCGCAGCTGCAAGGGCCCCGCGAAACTACGTCGGAGGCAGACGAAGTGAATTGGCGCCGATGTCGGCGA
The DNA here is from genome assembly GCA_947471745.1 of Closterium sp. Naga37s-1. Taxonomy (NCBI): domain Eukaryota; kingdom Viridiplantae; phylum Streptophyta; class Zygnematophyceae; order Desmidiales; family Closteriaceae; genus Closterium; species Closterium sp. Naga37s-1. The sequence continues at coordinate 1,004,416 of CANJKZ010000754.1, forward strand.
CACACGTGACCACGGGAGGAATTGCGCCGAGTTACGGCTACTTCAAGTTTACGCCGGACAGGATCTCGGTCACCCCTCTGCTGGTCGGTCGTCCCGACATCCTCACGTGGAAGGAAGCCATCGAGCCCCAGCTGGAGATGGCCGGGCTGATTGGCTTCGCCCGTGGAACCGTGGCGACGCAGGAGGAGCACTACCCCGACCTGCGAGCGGAATTTCGCGCCGTGCAGCTGCTGACCTTTACGGTCATTTCGCGGTGCTGCTCGTCGGGCGTACAGATCGCCCTGAAGTCGTGCAGGGAGTACCTCGACGCTGGCCACTGGGCGTGGCATTTCATCGAGTCAACTTACCAGGTCACCTTGTCGACGTCGGGAATGCTGGCTGTGCGGCGATCCCGATCACCTCTCCTTCGAGTGCCCCGACCGCAGCGATTCTGACGATGACGACGCGAAGGGAGGCCGCGGAAGTTCTGGCAGCCGTAATCCGCGTCGAGGAAACCAACCGCGAAAAGAAAAGCAGTCGACGAAATCGACCTCGGCGAAGGACGCCGACTCTTCCACAGGTGGCAAAGGGCGAGACGGTAAGGAGGCGTCGTGCTCGCTGGTCGGTATCGTGGAGCCGACTGTCTCGCTGGCGCCGGAAGCTGGCGAGGATTTCCAGGCGGTGGCGGCAGCTGTGCAGGCGAACCCCGCGGTGGTCCTGCTCGACAGCGGCTGCTCGCACCACCTGATGGGGACGAAGGCGGCCTTCGTCGAATTGGGGCCGAGCGGCGATGTGAAACATGTGCGTGGCTTCAATGGGGCGCTGCAGGACGTTCGCGGCCGTGGCACGGTTGCGCTGCAAGGGGAGGCCGGGAAGCGAGTGCTCATCTCCGACGTTCTCTACGTCCCGGGCGTGCAGGCGAATCTGCTTTCGGCTGGCCAGCTGAAGGAGAGCGGGGTGACGCTGAAGGACGACGGCGATCGAATGTTGCTCGTCTCCGCGGCGGGGGACGTGCTCGGTCGAGCGACGTACACCGGCCGGGTCCTCTGCACTGGCCTACGCCCATGCACGGTAAAGGCGACGACGCCCGCGAACGAGGAGGTAGCTCTGCGGGCGATCGTCTCGGCGACGAAGGCAACCCCGAACAGGCTGCACGCGAGGCTTGCGCATGTTGGCATGGACACGATACGGAGCTCGGCGAAGCACGAGGTCGCCACTGGGCTGGACCTCACGTCGGCGTCTGGCACCGACTCCTCGTGTGTTTCGTGCGTCGGCGGGAAGCTGGCGCGGCACACCTTCCCCGACCACGGCTCCGAAGCCGACGATGTCCTGGCCGTCTTGCACATTGACTTGTGCGGGCCATTTCGCGTGGCTGCCAAGGACGGAAGCTTGTACTTCCTGCTGCTGAAGGACCGCAAGACCCGCTACGTGTGGGTGCGGCCGGTCGCCAAGAAGTCGGACGTGCTGCTGGAGTTCCAGAAGTGGTTGGTGCTGGTGGAGTGGCAGGCGAAGCATTCGGTGCTGCAACTGCGCTCTGATCGCGGAGGGGAGTTCCTCGGCAAGGACTTCACCGCCTTCGTGGACAGCAAGGGCATCATCCACGACTTGACATGCCTCTACACCCCGCAGCAGAATGGCATGGCGGAGCGGGAGATGAGGACGGTGGTAGAGTCGGTGCGGACGATGCTGCTGCACATGGGCGTGCAACACCACTGGTGGCATCTCGCTCTGCGGCAGGCCGTCTGGGTTCGCAACTGCCTGGAGCGGTCGACGCTGCCCGCGGGGACGACGCCATACCAGCTTCTCACCAGGCAGAAGCCCGACCTGTCACTGGTGCGGGTGTGGGGCTGCATGGCACAATTTCTCGTCCCTGAGCAGCAGCGCGGTGGGAAGCTGAAGCCGAAGGCCCGGTGGGGGCTTCACCTCGGCGTGTCGGAGGAGAGCAAAGGCTGGGAGCTCCTTGACATCGCCGACAACCGGGTGGTCACCACGTCGGACGTGGTGTTCTACGAAACTCTGTCGCTGGAGGTGTGGAAGTCGGAATTCAGGCCCGCGTCGGGGCGGACGCGGGCCAACCCGCCGACGGACACCTCGACGGCGACGCTTCCTCTGCTCGCCGAGGTCGGTGAGCAGGCTGATGAGGATGTCGCGGTCGCCCCTGCCTCGCCATCTCCTGCCCCTTCTTCCCATCCCCTTCCCGTCGAACTGCGTGGCCTTCCTCCGGTGTCGGCCTCCGGCGGTGAGGGGAGTCGTGGGGCGTCGCCTGTGGCGCCGGCCAAGAGCACCGCCGGTGGCCGACGTGAGCCAGTCGCGGAGAAGAGGACCGTGGAGGAGACCGCGAAGAAAACCGCGACGGGCACCGCGAAGGACACCACGAAGGACACCGCGAAAACCGCGAAGGAGACCGCGGAGGATACCGCGGAGGAGACCGCGGAGGAGACCGCGGAGGAGCCCGCGGCTAGCAGGCAGCTGACAGGGGATCAGGCAGCGGCTAAGCCGACCGCGGAGCAGTTGGCAGGGGAGCTCTCGAACGGGAAGCGCGTTTCAGAGAAGCCGTCGACAGTGGAGCCGTCGAACGCGGAGCTCGCTTCAGAGGAGCGGACGACAGGGGAGCAGTTCGATGAAGGCACATCGAGCGACGTGGTGGAGGTGCAGCCCGGATCTCGGAAGTCGGGCCGAATTCGGAGGCCACCCGACTTCTTCGTCCCTGCTGCCTTCACCACGGTGTACGATGTGGACGACGACGACCTGGCGTACGATGACGCCGAGGACGATGAGGAGTTTTCGGAGCTCGACCCCGACATGCACGCCGATCCAGAGCACCGTTGGGACATTTCGACCATGACGGTGAAGGAGGCGTTGGCGAGCTGGAAGGGCCCGGCGGTGAAGGCCGCCATGAAGGAGGAGATTTGTAGCCTCATCAACATGGGCACTTGGGAGCTGGTTGAACGCCCGCTGGGGGTGAACATAATGAAGAACCGGTGGGTGCTGACAACGAAGTACCGCATCGACGACACTGTCGAGCGCGAAAAGGCGAGGCTGGTCGTGAAAGGCTTCATGCAGGTGTATGGCGCTGACTACGACGAGACGTACGCGCCGGTGAGCAGCTACGTCACGCTGAGGATTTTCCTCAGCATCGTCGCCGTCCTCGACCTCAACCTGATGCAGCTGGACATGAAGAACGCTTTTTTGCAGAGCAAGCTCGACCGCGTGCTGTACATGTATCAGCCGGACCACTTCAACGACGGGACCGGCCGGGTGTGCAAGCTGCTGAAGAGCCTCTACGGGCTGAAGCAGTCGCCGCTGCTGTGGTACACGGCTCTCAACGACGTGTTGGTTGGCGCCGGGTGGAAGAAGAGCCAAGTCGACGAGGCTTTGTACTTCAAGGCCGGCGACGACAAGGTGACCTGCTGGGTGCTGGTCTACGTCGACGACCTTCTCGCCGCGAGCAGCAGCACCGCGATGCTGAAGGAGCTGAAGGAGCTGCTGGAGGCCGCTTTTGAGCTGCGCGAAATTTTGCCGGTACAGAAGTATCTCGGCCTGGAGATCGTGCGCGACAGGCCGGCGCGAAAATTGTGGATGCACCAGCAGGGCTACGCCGACAAGCTGCGCAGGCGCTTCATCGACGAGGAGCAGACCGGGCGCACTCCGAAGACGCCGGTCTCCGTCGCCGCCTACGCGGAGCAGACATTCGACGACGAGGAAGCGCAGGAGCTCGAGGAGGAGTACCGGCAGAAGGTTGGCTCGCTGCAGTTCGCGGCGACGATGACGAGGCCGGACATCGCATTCGCGTGCAGCAAGCTGGGGAGCGGCCTCACGGTGAGGAGCGACCAGCACTGGCGCGAAGTCGACCGCTGTCTCGCCTACCTTGCCAACACGCGAGACACCGCTCTGGAGTACGGCGGTGGTCCGGAGTCACTGGAGTTGGTCGGCTTCGTGGACGCCGAAGACGCGGGCGACAAGCAGAACCGGTGAGCACGGGCGGCTACGTGTTCGTCTACGGAGGGGCCGCGGTCTCCTGGTCGAGCCAGCGCATCAAGTGCGCGACGCAGTCGTCGACCGAGTCGGAGTACGTGGCGGCCGTCGAAGCCGGCAAGGAGGGACGTCGCCTTCGTTTCCTCCTCGCGGAGTTCCAGCGGCTGGACGCCGGAAAGCCGACTGTCCTCAGGGTGGACAACAAGTCGGCCATCACGGTCGGCGAGGGCATGGGGTTAACGGGCAACCTCAAGCACATGGAACGGCGACAGGCCTGGCTGCAGCACATAGTGAAGCGCGGGAAGTTTTCGCTGAAGTACATCCCGACCGCTGAGCAGCCGGCCGACTTCCTGACGAAGGCACTGCACTACCCGGCCTTCAACCGGTGCTCCGTTGCAATCGGCCAAGTGCGTCTGGCCGATGTGGGCGACGGAGACAACGACGTGCAGCAGTAGGTGCCATGCCCTTTTGCATGGCTGGTGCGGTGACCGGCGTGCTGTGCGTTGTGTGCACGCCGACGGGCTATTCTCCGAGCAGTACTGCCGTGTGGGCCGGGGGGGGGGCCCAAGCGTGAACGCGGCAGGGGAGTGTCAACGGGAGTTGTGTTTGGCCCCGTCCTCGCTTGGGCGGAGTCGACCGTGGGAGCCACGAAATCGTGGTGGACCGTGGGAGCCACGAAATCGCGGTGGACCGTGGGAGCCACGAAATCGCGGTGGACCGTGGGAGCCACGAAATCGCGGTGGACCGTGGGAGCCACGAAATCGCGGAGGACCGTGGAGCCACGAAACCGCGGGAGGACCGCGGTGGCCGAGAAACCGCGGGAGGACCGCGAAATACCCGGTCAACCAGGATACCCGGGCGACATGCGCGAAAGTCGCCGGGGATGTTGTCTACGAAGACGATCTCAGGGGTGGTATCCCGAGGTCGACGTGGCTGGTGGGCGCCGTCACGGGCGGAGTGTCTGCGCTGGGCATGTGACGGGGAGTTGGGCGCCAACCAGCTGCACGCACCTGCGAAGCTGGTGCACCGTTGTCCCGCGGATGCAACGCTGTGCAGCCGACATACTGCAGCGTTGGCACACCGCGGACTTGCAACGTTGGCAAGCCACGACTCTGCTCTGCTGGAGCGCGGTCGACCAAGTCGTGCTGGCACGCGGTCGACCATGCTGCGCTGGCAGTGGACCAGCAGCCTTGCTAGGTCTGATGTAGTCAGTGTTGCCAATGTTGATGCAATCATTCTGAACTTTTGTTGTCACGTTTTCCGAGTGAAACTCTTGCAAATTTTCCCCGTGAACTAGCAAGCAGTGTTAGCACTAAGGAACGACTAAGGAACGAACGAACGCTACGATCACTCTTGCCCCGTGCCTAGCCCGTAGTCTAGCTCCCGTTGCACTAGTTATCTCCGCACTCGCGAGTGGCACGACACACTGAGGATGACCCTTGCGGCTCTTGGCTTTGCTCCCTCTACTGCTGACCCGTCGTTGTTTCTACGCACCGGCACTTCGCTGCCGCCGTTCTACATCCTCCTGTACGTCGACGACTTGGTTTTTGCCACTGCTGACACTGAGGCCCTGACTCTAGTGAATTCAGAGCTGCAGGAGAGACACACGTGCACAGACCTGGGTGAACTGCGCAGCTATCTTGGCTTGCAGATCACCTGGGACAGAGCACCGCACACCATTACCTTGACTCAGTCACACATGGTGCTGCAGGTCCTTCTGCGCTTCGACTTCCAGTACTCCTCGCCACAAGCCACTCCTCTGTCTACTCGCCACTTGCTCTCAGCTCTGCCTTCGGATAAGTCCGTAGAGCCGAGTGCCCGTATCCAGAGCTTGTGGGCTGCCTCATGTACCTGATGACCTGCACTCGACCTGACCTTGCTTTCCCTCTTAGCATCCTTGCACGCTACGTTGCGCCCGGGGGACACCGACCAGAGCACTAGAAGACCGCTAAGAGGGTGATGCGCTACTTGTGCAGTACGTCGGGCATGGGGCTCGTGCTTGGAGGACGGGGTCCAGTTGTCCTCACTGGTCACGCAGACGCTTCTTGGGTTGACGACTTGACTACGCAGCGGTCGTCACAGAGTTACTCCTTCAGCCTTGGTTCCGAATCTGTTTCGTGGCGGTCTACTCGCTCGTCTTCTATTCTCAGCTCCAGCTGTGAGGCTGAAATCTACGCAGAGGCCATGGCTGCACAGGAGTTACCCTGGCTCACCTACCTGCTGACCGTCCGGGGAGAGGTGCCTCGTTCTCCTCCAGTTCTGTACGTCGACAACAAGGCCATGATTGCCTTGTGTCAGGAGCACAGACTGGTGCACAGAACGAAGCACATCGCTCTGCGTTACTTCCATGCTCGAGAGTTGCAGCAGCATGGTCAGCTCCGTCTTGCTTACGTGGCCTCTCGGGCCAACACTACTGACATCTTCACCAACGCACTTCAGCCTTGTGATCATCAGCGGTTTTGTACTGTTCTAGATCTTGTGCCTACTTGGCCTCACTTGCTCACTTCTTGACTTTGCTTGTACTGTGATCTATATACTTATACCTGCATGCTTACACTTGCTAGGTTGTGATCACTGTCCTGCTTGTTCTCCTTTATATATATATGACTCTGCATATGAACTGGCCTTGTGGCCATTTGCTTGTGCTCAGAATGTGTGGTGACGTTGTGATCCACCCTGGGCTTGACCTTGCTTCGTTCTCTTGCTTGTCCCCCACTTTGCCTATGGGGGTGTGTCAGAACTATGCTCTAGGCTGTAGTGGGGCACTCCTTAAGGGGTACAGCCCAATTAGGTTTTGCATATCCAAACCTTGTACTGCTGTGTTTCTAGTCATACTTCGTTCCTAATTCTGTTAGTTAGGCCCGCCGCGGGCCCTCCCTTACAGCCGCTGTGGGCCCTCCCTTACAGCCGCCGCGCCTGCCAGTTCCGCCAGCCGCCGTGCCTCCTCATTAAGTCCGCTACGGGCCCGCTCGTTAGGCCCTTCCTTCGCACCGCTACGCCTACTCGTTCAGTCCGCCACGGGACTGCCCCTAGCCCCGTTGCGCCCGCGTTTTGCGCCCGTCACGGACTTGCCCTAGCCGCCCACCATCCCTACCAGTGCCACCCACCGCCGGACCTGTCGCTTCTACTTACACTATGGCGACCCCTAGGGTTCTTCGCTTTGACGCTGACGATATACCGCTGGAGTTTCCGGTCTGACTCCTACGCGCGCGTCGCCTTTTAGAAAGTCAGGTTCAGGCGGGCGAGTCCCTTTTGGCGCACGCTAATGGTGACCTTCCAGCGCACGACGACCCTACGCCTTTAGGCAACGCTCCTGACGACGCAGCCATGGACCGCTTCACCCGCCAGTGTGCTGACCTGATGGTGTTGAAGTCGCGTGACGATGCGGCCTACATCGCTCTTAGCAGCCTCCTCCCTGAGTCTGAGGAGGCCCACTTCACTCAAGTTCGCACTGCTAGTGAGTTCTTGACTGCAATTAAGGCCCGCTATGCTACTCCCACCACTGTCTCTCTTGGCCGACTCATCCTGGCGTTCCTGTTCCCTGACCTCGCCTCGTTTGAGCGCTCTGCTGATTTGATTGCTCACCTCCGCTCGCTTGATTCTAGCTACCGCGCTGCTTGCACTGAGGCACAGCTTGCACTGCTTCCTCCCCCCATGGCGATTACTATCTATTTCATTGCCACTAGCCTCCCTGACCGCCTCGCCTCAGTCCGTGACATGCTTCTTCTGAAGCACCCTAGTGAGCCTACTATCGAGGTCCTTGAGTCTACGCTCAAGGACGTCGAGAGCAACCTCCGCTCCGTTGCCTCCGCCTCTGGTGCTGTTCCCCCTCCACTGTTCCACGAGTGCACTGTCCCTCAGCTTCCCACCTTTACAGCCCCTCTAGCCACTGCTGCTACTGACGTCACTGCAGCTGCTGTTGCGACTTCTTCGCGGTCTCGTGGTAGAGGTGGCAAGAGGGGCGGTGTGAGGATCTAGGATCGAGCTCAGAAAAGAGAATGTGAATTGAATGATCACCTGGGTACAACATGAGGCTATATATAGGCTCGACACAAGGCAGGTAACCCAGGTGTTACGCGAATGTTCCGAGGGTCGCGAAGCGTCCCGAACAGAACCTTCCCGAACTCGGTAGAAAGCAATTCGGTGACAACCGAATAGCTTGAGTTCGGTACACGTAACCTGGTTCGGTGCCTGTAACTATAATAACTATAGTAAAGCAACGAACCTAGGAATTCAAGCAATTCATGCATGCAGAAAATAAACCTAAGCTAGGAATAGCGTAAGGAAATAAAAGCAAGCATGCATGGCTGGCATAAGCCGACGTAATCTCACACGTCCCCCCCTCAAAGCTGGGTGGCGTGAGATACACCCTGCTTGACAAGATAGTCCTTGAGAGCACGGCGTGCGTTGCCCATATCAGCTTCTGCAACCCAACTGTCCTCAGTGGGATCATATCCCTTCCAGCGTATCAGGAACTCGAGGGTCTTGCCGCCGCGGCGTCGATGAGAGAGAACGCACTCGATCTCGTACTCGGGCTCATCCTGCACAAGAACAGGTGGAGGTGGCGGTAGCTGCCGTCCCTGGAACTGTTGGTTGGGGTCCTTGTAGGGCTTCAGTAGCTGAACATGGAAAGCGTTGTGAAGCTTCTACGTAGTAGGTAAGCGCAAGCGGAATGTAACTGGTGTCACCTGTGACTCAACGAGAAAAGGACCACAGAAGCGAGGCCGGAGTTTGGATGGTAGGTGAGACAGGTTCAAGTTGCGCGTGTCAAGAAGCACCTGATCTCCGACTGCTACTGAGTGATCACGTCGCTGACGATCGGCATACTGCTTCTGGGAGTTCTGCATCGTGGTGAGACGTCGCTGAGTCTTCTCCCATAGCTGCTGCATGGTGGTGACGAAGTCGTGTGCGGCTTGGACGTGTGCCGGTGTGGTTGGCTGCTGTGGTGTGAGTGGTTCCCGTCCGTAACACAGGAAGAAAGGAGTTTTCCCTGTGGCCGCATGTGACGCGTTGTTGTAAGCGAACTCAAGCGTTGGTAACTGTGTGTCCCAGTGGTTGACGTCGTCTTTGCAAGCTGTGCGCAGTAACTGTTCAACCACCTGATTGAGTCGCTCCGTCTGTCCGTCAGTCTGTGGGTGGGATGCTGAGGACATCGCAAGTTTGGTCCCCAATAATCCCATGAGCTCCTTCCAGAACTTACTCGTGAATTTGGGGTCTCTGTCTGAGATGAGTGTAGCGGGGATGCCGTGGATGGTGATGATGCGGTCGAAGAGAGGTGAGCAGTTGCTTCAGCTGTAGCTGTGGCGTTGGTCGGTATAAAGTGACCCATTTTGGAGAACTTATCGATGACTACGAGGATGGAATCATGTCCCCGTGAGGTCGAAGGAAGTCCTGTGATGAAGTCGAGACTAACGACCTGCCATGGCTGCTCCGGTACGAGTAGAGGCTGAAGTAACCCTGCTTTTTTCTGCTTGCTGCTCTTCATCCGCTGGCACGTGTCGCAGGAGGTGACGAACTGCTGCACGTCTGCTGCCATCCGAGGCCAGTAGTAATACTTCGCTATCCCTGCTAACGTCTTGTTGCTCCCGAAATGTCCCGGGTAAGGTACGTCGTGAAACTCCTCCAATAGGATCTGCCGTAGCGGGGCGTAATTCGGTACCCAAATCTTTCCTGAACCCTTCCTTACCGCTAGGTCTTTCTCCCACTGTAACAGCTTCTGTTTCTCTGCCGTTGCTATCTCGCTGTCCACGGAGTACCCATGTTGGAATAGACCCTTGAGTAGAGGGTTCATCCCGTCGAGTTGGATGCCTGCTACATGACCTGGGCGGCTCAACGCGTCTGCTTTGTTGTGTAACCCGGGTTTGTAGACGATGTCGTAGTGGAAGTGGGTCTCCAAGAAGTCCATCCACCGCACCTGTCGTCGTGAGAGCGTTGGCTGTGACTTCAGGTATTTGAGGCTGCAGTGGTCAGTATAGACTGTAGTCTTGGCTCCCTCGAGGTAACACCTCCACGCCTTGAAGGCTACGACTATGGCTAGGGCTTCCTTGTCGTGAATGGGGTAGTTCAGTTCTGCTCCGTGCAGTTTCTTACTGAGGTAGGCGATTGGCTGTAAACCGTTCCCGTGATCCTGCATCAGTACTGCTCCGACTGCTTGGTCACTAGCGTCTGCTTCAACTACGTAGTCCTTCTCGGGGTCTGGTAGGATGAGTACTGGGGCTGTGGTCAGTGCTGTCTGTAGCTGTTCCATGGCTTGCTGATGCGGAGTATCCCATTTGAAGGGCGTATCCTTTTTCAGTAGGTCGGTCAGTGGCGCTGCAATCTTAGCGTACTGTGGCACGAACCTGTTGTAGTAGTTGGCGAAGCCTAGGAACTGCTGCAACTCTTTCACGTTCTCCGGTACTTTCCACTTCTTGACGGCTTCGATCTTCCGCGGGTCCACGTGTACGCCCTCGGCACTCACCATGTGCCCGAGAAACTGCACCTTCTTCAGGGCGAAGTCGCTCTTCGACAGCTTCACGTAGAACTTGTTCTTCCGCAGGATCTCGAAGACCTTCCGTAGATGCTCCACGTGCTCCTTCATGTTCTTGGAGTAGATAAGAATGTCGTCCAGGTACACCACTACGCACTCGTCCAGCAGGGGTCGTAAGATGTGATTCATCTCCGCCTGAAACGTTGCTGGTGCGTTGCAGAGTCCGAACGGCATCACCAAGTATTCGTAGGAGCCGTATCTGGTACGGAACGCCGTCTTGTGGACCGAGTTGTCTGCCATCTTGATCTGCCAGTAACCCGACCGTAGGTCCAGCTTCGAAAAGACTGTTGCACCACGCAGTTGGTCCAGCAAGTCGTCGATGCGCGGTATGGGGTATTTGTTTTTAACTGTCTGTTTGTTCAGTGCGCGGTAGTCGATGCACATCCGTAAACTGCCGTCTGGTTTTGGTGTGAAGAGAACTGGTGCACCGTAGGGAGAGGTGGATGGTCGGATCAGTTGTCTGTCCAGTAGATACTCGATCTGTTTCTTCATGTCTGTCAGTTCGGTTGCACTCAGTCGGTAAGGTGCACGGGAGACGGGTTTCGCACCTGGTTCCTCCACGATCTCGTGTTCGTGGGTGCGTGCAGGGGGTACGCCTGCAGGTAGGTCGTCGGGCATTATATCCTTGTACTGCTCCAAGACCTCCTTCACCGCTGTAGGTAGCTCCGAGCTCGGCTTTTCCTCCTCTGCTGCTGCCATGACCAGTGCTAGGTAACCCGTGTTACTCTCGTTCACCGTCTGTTCGAACCGTGCCAGTGTCGTTTCAGGAATGTTCCCTGTATCCGTCCAGCTTCGCAGTGCTATCCGCTTCCCGTTGTTGTAGATGCACACCTTGCTGTTGACCCAATCGATCTCGGGGTTGAACCGCTTCAGGAAATCTCGCCCCAAGATAAAATCTAACCCTTTGATGTTGGTGACTGGTAGCTTCTGTTTCCACCTTAACGCACCGATATGCAGCTGCAGTGATGTTTCGCCGTGGATAGGAAGCTTCGTACCGTCCACCATGGTTGCTGAAAACTGGGTCTCCTCCGCCTTCTCTCCAATTTTCTCCAATGCTCCGCGGTCACACACCGAGTGAGATGCACCGCTGTCCACCAGTGCATGGAGGCGTCGCCCATTGCATAACACCTCGAGGAGTAGTGGTTTCTGCTGCGCTGAGTAGCCAAAGAGGGTCTCATTAATAGGATCATAGGATACATCAAACTTAATACCTTCCCTATTTCCTATACCCGACTCAGCGCTTTCCAACTTCACCTGGGGGGTAGGAGGATTTTTCCGAGGCTTGTATTTTTTCTCCTGAGCCTGGATGTCTCCTCTAAGCCTTGGCAGCTGTGTAGGCTTCACCTGTGGGCAACGGGGAGCCTTAACACTGTGCTGCGGGGAGAGAATATTAAGTCCACGGAACGCACGACCCTTTTCTACGCTCCGTAGTACTTTGCCCAACTTCTCAGAAACCTGAATAATTTCTAAAGGCTTTTTCTTGGCCTCTAAATCTCCCCTGAATTTTTCAAAGGCTTGAAAACCACGAGAAGCAATATTCTTCGTTAGAGTATCTTTATAGGATACTTTTAACGAATTCTTACTGTCGTGGGTGTTCGGCTGGAGTTTCCCGGTCGGTGCAGAGTCTTTTTTCGCGGAGCCTCCATTCGCCTCGGCGATTTCCCCTGATGCTGGCCGGTCGTGACGTTTTAGATTCGCGCCATCATTTTCTCCTTTTTTCACCTGCTCCGAAGTCGCCACGTCGTCGCCTTTTCCTGCTTTTCGGATCTTTACGCGATCGCCAGGTCGATCCGCGGCTACTGGCGATTCCCGTTTTTTTACTTCGGGGGTGCTCCACTGTTTCCGTCCCGGAGTGCCGCACGTGCTTTCTTCATTTTGTTGGTCGTCCCTTCATTTTGTGCTTTCTTCATTTTTTTCTTCATTTTGTTTCCTCATCGTCCAAGGAAATTTCTTCCGAGACCTCCTCTTCCCCAGCCATAAACTCTGGGTCAGCCTCAGAGTTGTCAGAAGCCTCTGGCTCCCCATTCGTCTGTGGCGTCTCTCTCCGGCCTGTCGTGACGTTCCCGCCAGGGACCAGTCCTAATAGGGATCTCAGATCTGGGCACAACGTTGCGCCCTCCCTTGCCTCCCCGTAGTCCCCCGTGCAAATTTCCGCGGTTGCAGTGCCTGCCGTTTCCGCCGTGGCGTTGCCTTCGCGGCCCGCCGGCATCCACGGTTTTCGGCCGCCCCGTGGTAAACCCCAGGTTATCGTTCCAAGCCTCGCCGAGCGCCTGGTGCCGGCCGTCACCGCCGCTGTCGCATTCGCATCAGCCGCTTCTGCCGTTAACCCTGCTGCCCGTGGCGCCACATTCGCCCCACGGTTACCATTTCCTGCACCCTCCTGCGCCTGCGTTGTTGCCGCCGGCGTCGCTGCTTGTGCAGTGGCAGTCCGTGCTGACGTGCCGCCTTGGGATGGCAACGGATGCGCTGGCTCTCGTGGCGACTGCCCTTGCCGTAGCCAGCCCAGGAGGGGTCCCAGGGATCCACGTCCCAGCCCTGCTCCAAGCCGCCTCGGTGCTGGCTGGGCTCGGGTCTTCTTCCTGGACGCCTTCTCGCAGGAGGGTGAAACCATGCAACCGGTCGCGCACCCCGATCTATCACCCACCCGCTGGCCGTGCACTTGCGTGTCTGCGTCCGCGGCAGCAGCAAGCGTTTTGGCGGACAAACCGCCAGCCTGCCCAGCATCTCCGTTCGAGCCTTCATCCTGTCGCCTCGCTGCTGCAGCCACCGCCACAGCCAACTCTGCCGGTTTTGGAGAGTGATCTAAACTCACCAGTGAAGAATGAGCCCCATGGGCAAGGAACTAGGGACTTTATACTAGGAAAACACTGCTGAAAACGGCTAAGGACTAGGGACTAGGCTAGAGAGGCTAAAAACGGCTAAGGACTAGTCCCAAGCCATCCCTCTCTCTCTCTCTCCCTCTCTCTCTCTCTCTCTCTCTCTCTCTCTCTCTCTCTCTCTCTCTCTCTCTCTCTCTCTCTCGCTCTCTCTCGAACGAGCCGCTGGTTTTAGAGAGTGAACTGAACTCACCAGTGAAGAATGAGCTCAAAAGGGTGCATCTAAGGACTTTATACTAGGGAACTAGACTGAGAAACGGCTAAGGACTAAGGACTAGGACTAAGGGGCTGAAAAATGGCTAAGGACTAGCCCCAAGCCATCTCTCTCTCTCTAATGGTCCTTGTATTGATATAGCCGCGGAATACAAGCATGCAAGTCATAGAAACAAGGGTAACAAACAGACACAGCAATAGATCCTACCAACTACCACTCTAGAGCTCCAGGAAGGGCTCGACCACTGCAAAACAGTCCCCTAGGTTCAACTCCTGCCCAATACCACCTACAGGCGGGTTCTCTGCTATCGCTGCCTTTCCCAGCTTGAGTAGCAGGCCCACAGATTGGGCTCTCTGCAGGGCCACTGATCATCTCTGTCTGAACTGGTGCAGAAACTTGGCGGCATGAAATGATTTGGAGTCGGCGTTGAAGTGGCGCCGAGCCGCGGTGTCTGCTAAGAGTTTCACGAAGACCGGTACCTCGGCGCAAGGACAGCCATAGGTTTCCATGGCCAGAGGGAAGAAGCTAACTATCTCCGGCCTGTTGGCGTAATGCTTTATCTTTTTGTCAGCCTGCTCCCGTGCCGCCCATCCCCTTCCTTTCAGTGCCTCGGGGTCCCTTGTGCTGATGGGGTCAGTGATGGTGACGTCACACACATAGACCGCCCCGCTGCTCCTGTCAGTCATAGTGAAATCGGCCGTCTGTTCCTCGATGGGGCAGTGGGCGGCCGACTCGCTATGCACGATAAACCCCGCGTCCTGCGCCATGCTAATGCATGCGTCCCGCAGCTCGTTGTAGGTGTTGATGCGGTGCTTTCCTGTGCCGCAGCGGAGGAGGTGGTTTGGGAGGCGGGGGTCAGTGATAGCCGTGTGGTCAGAGCAGTCACACTTCTTTGGCGTTGAAAACGGGAGGCCTAGCCGAAAGCGCACAGCATTGGCGAAGTGCACGGGTCCTACTCGTCTGTTTGGGGCGATAGGGATATCGGTCAGCCAGTCACCAGTTCCGTATCCTGTCAGGGAGAACATCCGCTGCGTATGGCCTGAGAGGGGGTTCGGCTTCATGTTCCTCGTGCCCTGGACCTGCACGGCGTATCTGCTGCCGTGGACCTTCAAACCGAGCACATGCTGGAGCCTTATGTCCGAAGGTGACAAACGCTCCTTCTCCAGAATCTCCCTCGCGTCTCCTGGCAATGCTGCTTCGCACTCGGTAAGCCATGTGTGCAGAGGCGTTGTGTCGTCCCGTGGCAAGAGCATGTGGTTCCTCGCCTAGGTCAATGCGTTTTCTGGGTCTAGCTCGAGGGAGGATAGGAATAGCGCAGCCTGGAGGAAACTAGCCGTGAAGCCGTATACGCCTTCTACTAAGGGGTCCGTGATGCCAATGCCACCTAGTGACGGTGGCAAGGAAGCCTGCGCCCAGACACGTGCTTGTTCGGCTCTGCTCGTTGGAACGCGGATATCACACGCTACCAGCAGTGCTGTCAGTAGGTCTTGTCCCCACTGGCTCCAGCTGTCTCGGGGGAGTAGATGGAGTGGCGTCGTTCTGGTGAGGTAAGCCACGCGCCTGGAGATGCAGCGCGTGACTAACAGCGAGGCTACCTGGGGGTCTGCTCGTTCCAGGAGGGGCAGTGGCTTCGCCATCTCCTCCAGCTGTCCAGACAAAAATCTTGCCGCCCCAGAGTCGGGCCCCAGGTAGCTGCCCAAGAGTCGCACCCCGTCTGCTGAATACGGCACTCCTGGCGGAAGTTGCGTCTGATCAACCGTGCACGAACTCTAGGCCGCGCACTTCTGTGGGCTGTGCTTCAGTCCCAGGCGTGCCAGTTTGTCTGTGAAGAACGTAAAAGCTGCAACTGTTCGAGGCGTTTCCCCAAGGAAAGTGACGTCATCCGCGTAAGCCAGGCAGAGTACATCCGGATGTGCCTCGGCCGTTTCTCGAAGTGTGGGGTGTATTCCCGCCGCGAACAGTAGTGGTCCAAGTGGGTCGCCCTGGCGAACCCCGCGTTCGCTTTTTAAAGGTTCGCTGTTGAAGTTTGCGTCCAGGTACAGCAGCGACGGGTTACCGTAGGTCAGTTTGACTAACGGGAGCAGTGGCGAAAGGCTGGGGTCGTGTAACGATGTGGCGATGGCTTGTCGTGAAATATTGTTGAATGCGTTGGAAATGTCCGTTTGCAGAACCAGGCTGTTGGGACGGGCATCTAAAAATGCACGGGCAGCGTGAATGATCGCCTCCGCTCCCCCCGGTACCGCCACCCCGTATTGAAGTGGTAGAAAGTACTCGCGGGCAGATTCTCCCATGACTGTCAGGGCAGCTTTGGCCGCAAGCCTGGTCAGGCATTCACCTATTGCGATTGGCCGGGCGCCTCCTCCCGGTTTGGCTAGAGCGATGAGCCGCGACGCCGTCAGCAGGTCTGCCACCGCGCCTGGTAAATTTCCTCTCAGCATTGTATTTACCAAGGCGTGCATATGGGTGCTGACCAGTGCGTTGGTTACTGCCGCGTCGCGCAGGTGCTCGAATGTCGTGCCAGATGGCCCGGCCCCCACTCCATTGTCGCATCTTCCCAGCATTTTAGCGAATTCAGCGTGGGTGATGGTCAACTTTGACCCACGTGTGTCAGGCCAGGTCGTCGTCGCGTGTGCAGCTGGCGGATGTTTTTGGCGAAGTTCGTCCAGGATTTCTGGACTAGGTGTGCAGACTGGAGTTGACTCCAGCGCCAACACGGCGCGTCGGAGACTGCCGCGTTTCGCCAGGCCCTCGGCTCGGCTGATGACTCCAGTTTCGTCGGGCTGGTGGCGGGGCGGTGGAGGGGTGTTGACTGCCTCGACTGCGTCTTGGTACAGCTGCTCCCATTCGCCACGCTGGAAGGCTCGGAGCCGAGCCTTGATCTGGGGCCAGTTCGGGCGTCGAGGTGAGGTTTGGCGCAGTGTAAGTGGTGGGAGGAAAAGCAGCAGGCGCCATCCTTCCTCGGATTACGGGTTCCGCGACAGATGAAGTAACGGGGTCAATATTGCCAGCGAGAACAGCTGGCACAGATTGGGCGGTAAACGTCGTGCCAAGGTAGGTTGTCGACTTGATGCCGAAATTTCCCAGTTCGCGATGCCAGCGAACAAGTCTGCTCGCTTCGCCAGTTCGTCAGCTGAAAAATAGCGGGGGTTTGGTGGGGTCTGCCGGGCCGCTGAATTTGCAATCGCGCTTCGATTTCGTTGTGCGCGGCTTGTCCCCATGGTCGAGGGGCCGGTTGGATTTACGTCCGTTCGATCGACATCCGACGGTCCCTGGTCTGCTTCCTGGCGTTGTACTGACTCCTCTCTCACTCCTCTCGCTGTCTCCCTCATCCTATCTTCTCCCTCCCCGTCGCCATCTTCGCTAGATGGGAGAGTCTCTTCACTATATGTAGGGTCTGCATTTTCATCGACCTCATTAGCTCTCTCCAGCGCTATTAAAGCCATTCGTCCCGCTGCCTGGTACCCGTTCTGCGGACCGCCAGCCGTCCCACTAGCCGTCTGTCTTCTCGTCCCTCGGTCTCCTTGCTCTCGCGATGGTGATTGCTGGTGCTGACGAGCCGTCGCCAGAGCTCGCTGCCTCCTGGTCGGCTGTGGTTGCCAAGCCCCCGTCGGAACCTGAAGGGGCGACCACGGCGATGAAGCCCCCTCTCCCTCCTGCTCCGAAGCCCGCGTCAGCAGTCTCTGAAATGCCTCCTCCCCTCGCACCCGATGCTCCTGTTGCCGTGGCTGCCCTTGTCCAGTCCGTGCCTGTTGCTGCTCCCTCCCCTCCGGCTGCTGCTCCAGCTCCACCGGCTGATTCTGTTGTACCGCCGGTACCCGCGCCTGCTGGGGCCGTTGCTGATCCCCCGGTTCCCCTCCATGGCGCGCCCGCTGCACCGTCCGTTTCTGCCCCCGCCGACCTTGCTCCGGCGTCTGCTTTGCCGCCAAAGGCGGCTTCCGCCACCACTGCCGACCCGGCTCCGCCGGTGTCGCCCGCTGTGGCACTTGCTGGTGCGCCGGCGGCCCCAGCAGTTCAGCCATCGCGTCCCACATCACCTGACCGTCGACTATCTCGGCCCCATTCCCCCGCGCCTTAGCAGGAGCGTAGGTCGTCTCGCCGCAGGCGTGACTCACCGCGCCGTTATCAGCAGCAGGCGCACTGGCCTGCCCACCCTGGCGGTCAGGGGGACTGGAGGGTTCCCCGCGGGCGTGGCAGTGGTGGGGGGTACCGTCCGCGTGTGACGATGGCGAATCTTCAGCGGGAGGTGTCGAGGGCTGTTCGTGAGGAGAGGGCGGCGCAGAGCCAGAGCAGTTCGATGCGCGCCTCGCCAGCCGTTGATGCTCCTCGTCCAGCTGCGCTCCCCTTGAGTCCGCCGCCTGTCGCTGCACCCCCGCCACCGATTCCCGTCCCGCCGGCTCCCGCTCCTGCTACATCGGCGCCTCCCTCCGGCTCTCCTCTTCATCTGCCGCCGGTCCCGCTTGTTGCGGGAGTAGAGTTTGTAGCTGCGGGTGGTGGCTCGTCGGCGCAGTATTCCCACCACGATGCTGCGGATGGGCCACTTCTTTTCCTAACGAAGGCACTTCAGCCTCCGCAGACGCGTATTCCCGAGGCGACGCTTGGCCAGCTCCACCGACTCGCGGAGAGCCTCCACGCGTTGCTGCTGATTCAAGTTCTTGCTCACTCGTCCCTCCCCGTGATTCCTGCAGAGACTTTCCGCGGCCGCCAGCGTGACACGTGCTTGGACGCGGCGGACCAGCTCGCGTCGTTGCTGGCGCCCGTGTTGGCTGCGCCCGCGGAGGGTGGCGCTGCTGCTGCGGGACAGCTTGACGAGGCTGTCCGGGGCTTGAGGAGGCACTTGCGCGCAGGATCTGGAGCCGCGGCGATCGGCGCAAGCACGCTTGTGGTCCGGGAGCTGTGGCGCTCCCTGACGGGCGTTCTTCACGCCCTTGGAGCTCACCGCATGTAGATGCGGGCTTCGACTGCCCCATGATTTCTTTCTTCCTGCTAGTTTGCCGTAAGACTTGCCATGCGTGTAATGTCTCCTAGTATAAGCAATTGTTTGTCGTTTTACTTGCCGTCCCCTCACGCGGCCGGCGGCCGACGCGAGCGGAAAATTTCGGCCGCCAACTGAATAATGAGGAAGAGAAGGCTAAGACGGGCCCTTAAATAGCTAGGCAACCGAGGGCAGAGGCTAAGGGCAGAGGGCAGAGGCTAGTCCTCTCTCTCTCTCTCTCTCTCTCTCTCTCTCTCTCTCTCTCTCTCTCTCTCTCTCTCTCTCTCTCTCTCTCTCTCTCTCTCTCTCTCTCTCTCTCTCTCTCTCTCTCTCTCTCTCTCTCTCTCTCGCTCTCTCGAACGAACAAGCGGAAAATTTCAGCCGCCAACTGAATAATGAGGAAGAGAAGGCTAAGACGGGCCCTTAAATAGCTAGGCAACCGAGGGCAGAGGCTAAGGGCAGAGGGCAGAGGCTAGTCCTCTCTCTCTCTCTCTCTCTCTCTCTCTCTCTTTCTCTCTCTCTCTCTCTCTCTCTCTCTCTCTCTCTCTCTCTCTCTCTCTCTCTCTCTCGCTCTCTCGAACGAACAAGCGGAAAATTTCAGCCGCCAACTGAATAATGAGGAAGAGAAGGCTAAGACGGGCCCTTAAATAGCTAGGCAACCGAGGGCAGAGGCTAAGGGCAGAGGGTAGAGGCTAGTCCTCTCTCTCTCTCTCTCTCTCTCTCTCTCTCTCTCTCTCTCTCTCTCTCTCTCTCTCTCTCTCTCTCTAATGGTCCGTATATTGATAGAGTTGTAAGGTACAGACATGCAAGATATGGAATGCGGCATCTAGCTAAACAAACAAACAGACAAGACCCTCCAGTCACACAACTATCACACCACCGCCCTCTCTAGAGCTCCAGAAACGGCTCAACAACCACGAAGCAGTCCCCAAGGTGCAGCTCCTGCCCTATGCCTCCCACAGGTGGATTTTCTGCTGCTGCTGCCTTGCCCAACTTAAGGAGGAGTCCCACGGATTGCGCTCTCTGTAAGGCCACCGACCACCGTTGCCTGAATTGGTGCAGAAACTTGGCGGCATAGTAGGATTTTGAGTCGACGTTGAAGTGGCGCCGAGCCGCTGTGTCTGCTAAGAGCTTGAGGAAGACCGGTACCTCGGCACAGGGACAGCCGTAGGTGTCCACCGCCAGGGGGAAGAAGCCAACCGTCTCGGGGCGGTTGGTGTAATGCTTGATTTTCTTGTCGGCCTGTTCTCGTGCCGCCCATCCCCTGCCCTTCTGTGCTTCCGGGTCCCTAGTGCTGATAGGGTCAGTGATGGTAACGTCGCAGATGTAGACCGCTCCACTGCTTCTATCGGTCATGGTGAAGTCAGCCGTTTGCTCCTCGATAGGGCAGTAGGCGGCCGACTCCCTGTGTACTATAAACCCCGCATCCTGCGCCATGCTAACGCAGGCGTCCCGTAGCTCATTGTGCGTGTTGATGCGGTGCTTGCCTGTGCCGCAACGGAGCAGGTGGTTCGGGAGGCGGGGGTCACTGATAGCCGTGTGGTCCGCGCAGTCACAGTTCTTGGGAGTTGAAAACGGTAGGCCAAGTCGGAAGCGGACAGCGTTGGCGAAGTGCACTGGCCCTATCCGCCTTGCGGGAGCGATGGGGATCGCGGTGAGCCAGTCGCCTGTGCCGTAGCCAGTTAGTGAAAACATCCGCTGCGTGTGACCTGCAAGCGGATTCGGCTTCATGCGCCTTGTCGTCTGCACCTGCTTTGCGTATCTGCTCCCGTGGACCTTGACTCCTAGCACGTGTTGGAGCCGGATGTCAGAACGCTCAAGCCGCTCCTTCTCCAGTATCTCCCGCGCATCTAGCGGCAGCGCCTCCTCGCACTTGGTCAGCCATGTGTGTAGCGGTGTGCTGTCGTCCCGCGGCAGTAGCATATGGTTCCGTGCTAGAGTGAGAGCGTTATCCTCTTCCAGCGGTAGGCAGCTGAGATAGAGCGCCGCCTGTGTAAAGCTGGCCGCGAAGCCATGTCTTAGAGGGCTGCAATGTCCCAATTCTCTCTCTCTCTCTCTCTCTCTCTCTCTCTCTCTCTCTCTCTCTCTCTCTCTCTCTCTCTAATGGTCCGTGCATTGATATAGTGGAAAGGCACAAACATGCAAGGTATAGATGCTAGAACTTAATCATACAAGCAAACAACAATCAGCTACAATCTAGAGCTCCACAAGGGGCTCAAGAACAGCAAAACAATCCCCTAGGTGTAATTCCGACTAGGTCCCCCCCATCGGGGGGTTCACTATTACAGCCGCTTGGTTGGATTTCATGAGGTATCCAACATACTGTGCCCACAGTAGCGCCACTGACCACCCCTGCCGAAATTGGTGCAGGAACTTTGCCGCTTGAAATGACTGGGGGGGAGCATTGAAGTGGTTCCGTGCTACTGTGTCAGCAAGCAGCTTCAAGAATACGGGCACCTCGGCACACGGGCAGCCGTATGTGTCAACGGCTAAGGGGAAGAACCCCACCGAGTCCGGCCGGTTTGTGTAATGTTGAATCTTCTTATCCGCCGGATCCCTGGTGCTAATTGGGTCTATGATGGTCACGTCATAGACATACAACGCCCCCGAGATTTTGTCCCTCATGGTGAAATCAGCGGTCTGGTCCTCCACTGGGCAATACGCTGCAGACTCGCTGTGGACAATAAAATCGGCGTCGTGGGCCATGCTGATGCAGGCGTCTCTCAGCTCGTTGTGCGTGTTGATGCGGTGCTTGCCTGTTCCGCATCGGAATAGGTGATTGGGGAGGCGTGGGTCAAGGTTTGCGGTGTGTTTTGAGCAGTCACAGTTTGCAGGTGTTGAAAATGGGAGGCCAAGGTGGAATCTGATTGCGTTAGCAAAGTGTTCAGGGGCCACACGGCGGTTGGGCGCGATGGGTATGGCGGTGATCCATTCGCCTGTAGCGTAGCCAGTCAGTGAGTACATGCGCTGGGTGTGGCCGCACAGCGGGTTTAGGCTCATTTGCCGTGTCTCCTGCACCTGATCCGCGTATTTGCTTCCATGGACATATAGCGCCAGTGCGTGCTGCAGCCGTATTCCCGATGGTTCCAGCCGTTCCTTCTCGAGCAGCTCACGCGCATCTATGGGCAAGGACGCTTCACACTCCGCCAGCCAGGTGTGGAGTGGGGTGGTTGTGTCACCTGGCAGCAGCATGTGATTCCTGACCGAGGAGAGGCTGTCCGACTCTGTTAGTGCTAGCGAACGCAGTAGGAGGCTGGCTTGGGTGAAGCTTGTAGTGAAGCCGTAGATGGCTTCTACAGTGGGGTCTGCTAGGCCGATTCCGCCGAGAGATGGCAGGAGAGATGCCTGGTTCCACACGCGGAGTTGCTCGGTGTTGGATGTGGGGACACGGATGCCGCACTTTGCCAACCCTTCGGCTCTGTTGATGATTTCGACGTCATCAGGCTGGTGTCGAGGTGGCAGAGGGGAGTTGACCGCATCTCTTGCGTCTGTGTACAGTTGCTCCCATTCACCGCGTTGAAAATTTTGAAGCCGAGCCTTGATCAGCTTCCAGTCCAGTCGTCTCCGTGAGGCTTGGCGGAGTGTCAGACGCGATAGGAATAACAGCAGTTTCCAACCCGCGACAGATTCTGGATTTCGTGATAGGTGGAGAAGTGGTGTCAGCGAGAACAGCTGGCGGATTGTTGGGGGTAGTCGGCGGGCTAGTGGGGATTGGCGACTGTCTCAGAGGGCTGCAATGTCCCAATTTTCGGCCGCTGTGAACATGTCTAGCCGCTTCGCAAGTTCCTCTGGCGAAAAGTAACGCGTGTTTGGGGTCTGCTGCATACCCCATAGTGCGCCAAAAATCTACATTGAGGAAGGGGGGGAGTGCTTGTGTGTTACAAATTGAGGACGGAGTCTATGAAGAATAGGGACCGAAATATATGTGAATCGTTGGTCTACAATTCTGGGAAGAAACATCGATTCCACAAGAAACGCTGTCGACGAAAAAATCATGGTTAGAATGCTCTCAAACTTGATTATGTTGTAGCTCTAGAACGTAGCTGAATTTGAATCGTGTCAAAACATGAAGTATATCTCGAGTTATGATTTTCGGCGCACTAGGGGGTATGTTGCCACGTAATAAAATCTTCCTTGTTTTCTGGCAAGCCGCGTCTCTCTCTCTCTCTCTCTCTTTCAACTGTCATGATGGCGCGAAACTCGACGTTCGTCCCTCTCTACTTTGTCTGCGGCGTGCTGGTCGTCGTCATGCTTCTCGCTTCCGCCGCTGCGAGTAGTGCCTACAGTGTGGCGTATGGCCAGCAACAGCGTATCGGACGGGTCTTTTCCGCGATGCCTCGCTTGCCTCCGACGAGTCGTCGCCCGCGCCAGGCGGCTGCATCTGTAACGTCGAGTCACGCGCGCATTAAGCTGCAACCTTCACAATGTGAGTGTTTTTTTTGTCGCCGAAGGCGGCTGGGCCGCTCAAACCGTAGCCGAATTTCTTGCTCTCCTATATGATGATCGTCTAACAGCAGGCCATTCCGAATGCAGATTTCAAGGGGTCCTTGCTTATTACTCTTGCCACAAATATCGCTCCCCTTCTCCCACTTCGGGGTACAGTAGAACGTGGAGATGCCTAGCCAGGCGACCAGCTCTTGTCGCCGCCCAATTGTCACCTGACGGCTGGCAAGCCATGCTCATCCCCTTCGTCCTGCTTTTCCATCCCCCAAAAATCTCCTCCTCTACCTTGCCCTCAGTGAAAGCGCTTCTGGCCCTGAACCAGGCATTGAATTTGTGGATGAATTGTACCTCGTCAAACGTGTTCTGTGATGAGTGTGAGAGCGGATATGCGGACTTGAAGTGTAACCAAGACGGCATGGTTACTGAGCTGTAAGCTTTGTCATGAGATCTTGTTGTGCACTCTGGAAAAGGAGTAGCGGGTACATGGGGAAATGTGAGAGTACGACGGCTTATGCTGGCTTTGCTAGCTTGCCTGGACTTTATTATGCTATTTCTAGCTTGGGTTTATTTTATCATGCATAGATATGCTTGATTTCTTAGGTTAGGTGCATTCCTATATTTTATTATAGTTATAGCACCGAACCAGGTTACGTGTACCGAACTCAAGCTTATTCGGTTCCCACCGAATTGCTTTCTACCGAGTTCGGGAAGGTTCTGTTTGGGACGCTTCGCGACCCTCTGAACATTCGCCTAACACCTGGGTTACCTGCCTTGTGTCGAGCCTATATATAGCCTCGCATTGTACCCAGGTGGATCATTCAATTCAGAACTTCTTTCCTGAACTCGATCCTAGATGCTCACAGGGAAGGAGGTAAGTGGGGATGGGGATAGGGGGAAGGCAGGAACTGCGACCTAATTGGAGAGAACTTGCATGCCTTTGCTCCTGACACAGTGTGCAGCACGCATTAGTGAACCTGCTGCAGCAATGCCGCCGCTTCTATCGAAATCGTACAACATTATCCACGTGTTTCTTTCTTTCATTCTTTCTTTTTGCCTTTCTTTTTTCCATTTCACATCTCATGTTACGTAATGTAGGTCCGCATTCGTTATTGATTCGTATGGCGACGTGCCAGCAGCCATCACAGCCCTCTCTGTGCTTCAGAAACTGTCAGTGCTTACCATTGTTGGGGGGAGCCAGGGTGGATGGCTGTAGGGGTACTTAAAGGTCCACAGATTGGGTTGTTGAGGGTGCGCTGAAACACCATTGGAACATGTGTGCTGGCGACCTAGAAAAATCCTCACACAGAGTATAATGCTTCTCACATAGTTGGGAATTCCCTGTGTATCTCTTGCTCTCATTCCACCTGCCGCTCCATAGGTACTACTAGTTTTTCTATAAACATCCGCAAACCCTCGAAGCTTGAAAGGTACAGGACCTCGAAGCTTAGACTCTTGGGTTCGTTTCTCATATAGTCACCCTGCCTCTTGCATTGCATGTCAGAATGTTATTATCTAGCCTGTAGTGGGGTGCTCTATAGCGAGTACAACCCTGTTAGGGTTTGCTATATGTATCCCAACTACTGCTAGTGAAACCCCTCCTTTGCTTATTCTCTCTTGCCTAGCTAGCTAAACCCTAGCTATGGCTACTTCATTCTAACTACGATTCTAACATGGTATCAGAGCGAAGGTCTCGGGTTCAAATCCCAGTGTGTGCACTTCGGGCATCCCAGTGCGGGGGGGTGTCAGAGGTCCACTGGTGATCCCCGATTGATCCTAGGGAAGGATTACAGGCATGTTGGCCTGGGGGGTTATGGGCGCACTGACCCGCTACTTAACAAGCCCTTTTATCCCAATGGTCTAGTGGTTGGGATTCTGACATGGAATCAGAGCTGTTACGCTCTTGGCCTGTGGGTCCGCCTACTGCTTCCGCTGCTACTATTCTGCTGGTCGCGCGACACTTTTTCATCCCGCCGCGCGCTCGTGGCGCGTGGCGGTTTTCTGCCCGCCATGCGCTCGGGACGCGTGGCGGTTTCCTGCCCGCCGCGCACCCTGGGCACGCGCGGCGGTTTCGCGTTCCGTCGACCCGCGCGCCCGTCCCCGTCGACCTTCGCGCGGCTCCCCGTCGCCCTTCGCGGCGGCCCCGTCGACCCGCCCGCGGCTCCCCGTCGCCCTTCGCGGCAGCCCCGTTGACCCGCGCGTGGCTCCCCGTTGCCCTTCGCAGCGGCCCCGTCGACCCGCGCGCGGATCCCCGTCGCCCTTCGCGGCGGCCCCGTCGACCCGCGCGCCGCCCCCGGGGACCCGTGCGCTCGTCCCTGTCGACCCACGCGTCGCCCTGCGGCCCCCCCCTCCCCGGCACACCTGAGTTTGCTTACCGCACACCCGAGTTCGCTTCCCGCACACTTGTGCACGATTCGCGCACACCTGAGCTCGCTTACCGCACACTCAGGGTATGGGGGTGACGGGTATGGGGGTGGCGGGTGTGTGAACCGTCCCCTCCTCCTCCTCCTCCGTCTCCCACTGCTGCAGCTGCCGCTGAGAGGGGTGGGTGTGTGGGAGCCGAGGGGAATGGCGCTAGGGGGGTGACGTGCGAGTGGAGTTAGGGGTTCAGCAGGGGGTGTGTGTCAAGGGTGTGGGTCAGTTGGAGGAGGTTGTGTGGAGGTAGCTGTCGTGTCGCCTGCAGCGCCTGTAGTCCGTCGCCCTTGCTTCGGTAGCCAGTGAGCCTATTGCACCAGTCGCCTGTGGGTCCGTTGCTCCTGCCGCTCGTCTTAGCCGCGGAGCCAGTCACTCCAGTAGTCCGTCGCCCTTGCTTCGGTAGCCACTGAGTCAGCCGCTCCTGTGCCCGTACCCTAAACCCTAGCTATGGCTACTTCATTCTAACTACGATTCTAAGATTGCATTGCGTTGCATGCCACTCTGTAGGGATCTGTCAAGAAATGGCTTCGTTGGACGCCTGGAGATTCTCGGCCAGTTCCCCAAGTTGCAATATGTGTACGCAACTACTCCCCTTCCACCATTGCACTTTCTCACCTATATACCCACCTTCATCGTTCGAGTCGAGTCAATGGTTGGTTTATCATCGGTTTCCCTTCCTTGTCGCTCTCTCCCACATGTGAGCTGTGCGTACCCCCCCGCCCACTCGGTTGCCATGGCACACACTAGAGATCTGAGCCACACCAACTTCGGAGGATCCATCCCGAAAACCATCAGCAATGCCAAGAGCCTGTAGTACCTGTAAGAGGGGGCTCTAGTGTCAAGGCAAGGCAACAGGGCATGATGAAACATGATTCTGGCGTTCACCTGCTGCCCTTATCACATGAGGCAGAATCAGAATCCGGGATTCCATCACGTGTCTAGCGTGGCCGACGGGGGCAGTTCATCTCGCGGCTATGGAGAGTGCTTTCATTCTTGCCTTTCTTTCTTTCTTTTTGTTATGGAGCATGCACCCTACTTTACCAATTTCCGAAATTCAATCTTATCTATTAGAGTGCCAATGAACATTTTCCCCTACTGGCACGTTCTTCTGTGCACCAACTCGTATGCATCCCATCCCAGTAACCTCCAGGGCCTGAAACTCAGTGGAAGTCTCCCTGGCAGCATCAGTCGCCTCATTGCACTCCAATCTCTGTATTTCTTCCCTCACCTCCCCCAACCTCCTTCCTTTCGTTCCTATTTCTCTCCCTTGTCCTCCTCCACCCCCAAGCTTGCAAGCACATCGCTTGAACCTCGTATTGACACGTTGTTTTGTGCCCTCTCCACTTCCCAGCCGCTGCTCCCCTTTCTTTCGTAGCGCACCAGTCCGTTGCAAGCATGTAAACCCCCTTTCCCTCTGTCTGCAGTGGCCCCAACAGGCAGGCACATTGGAACACCACGGCAGTATTTTGACTCATTTCCTCATGGATATGCATACGACCCTCCAACAGAGTGAGACTGATGGGGATGAATGGAATGTGGCTCTTGCTGCCTGCTGGTGCATGCCATGGAGAATGCCATGGTGCATGCATGATGTGTGTGAATCACCATCAACATATTTGCAGAAGCTGTAGCAGCGTAGCAACATGGCTACGGAACAGAATACTGTGTATGCTCAGGCAGTCAAGGGAAAATGTGTGACTGCACCTCAAGAACTTGATGCTTGGGAGGCTCTTGGGAAGAATCACTGGCTGATGTGATGCGAACCACATGGTTCTGAAGCACACAGTGCAGTGCTGCAGGGCAGCTCATATGACGATGAGGCCGTCCGTGTGTGCACACCTTCCATGCCGCAGCTCGCACTCCACCTTCCTTACCGCAGCTCACCGCCTTCTATTCTCCTAACATGCTCAATTCGACGTGCTCACTGTTGCATGCACCCACCCAGATAGGGCTTTTGCTCCACCGTTTCTGCTGTGACTGCTGCTGCAATTTGAGGATTCTCAAAAGCCTCCTGCGCGATGGTTCTACTGTGGCGCCCTTTTACGCCATGGGCAACACGCAGCCCACAGAAAGCTAATCACTCCACCCCCTGGCCCGCCTCCTTTCACCCTGCCATCTGTCGCTCTCGCAGTCTTGTACCCATTGAGCAGTATCCGCCATTCCCTAGGATGCAAGGCTCTATGGACGACCTCTCATGTCTCGCTCCACTCACTCGCCTCCAGAACCTATATGCATCGATTTTTCCCAGCCCGCCTTTTCCCTTAATCTAAATCATCCCTACCCGCCCTCCCCTTCCCTCTAAGTAAACTCATCTCTACCTATTCTCACTCATTTCTACCCATCTTTCATCCCCTTTCACTCTTTCCTACCCGCCTTCGCCTCCCCTATCACCCCCCACTTACCCATCTCCCCACTTACCCTCGCACATCCTTTCACTTCTGAGTCGCCTAGGCCCGCCTCGCCTGGCATGAGCTCACGCATGGCGTGGTTTGGATTGCAACGCACCTCCATGTGGCACCTTGCATTGCATGCTGAGTCTCAACTCCACCAAACAGATTGAGGTGCTGGAGGCTCTTGGGCAGTCTCTCTCTCACCATGCTTTCTCATCTCCGTGTGGCAAATTCTAGCAGACGCCCCTTGAGATCCGCCTATTGTTACCTCAGCAATGCATAAACGCCCTTTTGATTAAGCATGTAATCATTAGGTTGCGTTGCGTTGCGTTCCCAACAGCCCAAGATTGGCATTCTGCCGTACTATCGTGCTTCCATAATTTCTAAAGCTTGTGATATTCCACCGAGGCTGCACTCAGGCATGACATTGCAGTATGTATCACAACCCTGACTCATGTTCCTCCAGTACAAGAGCTCTGAACCACATCGCACACCCCCCAAGAGTGTGGCAAAGAAGCATTCTCGCCCCTACCTCACCGTGCATGCCTTCACATCTCCTCCACATCCCCTCCCCTCCACATCCCCTCCCCTCCACATCCCCTCCCCTCCACATCCCCTCCCCTCCACAGCCCCTCCCCTCTATATCCCCTCCCCTCCACGTCCCCTCCCCTCCACATCCCCTCCCCTCTACATCCCCTCCCCTCCACGTCCCTCCCATCCACGTCCCCTCCCCTCCACATCCGCTCCCCTCCACATCCGCTCCCCTCCACATCCTCTCCCCTCTGCCTGCCCTGACTGCATGCAGAGACCTCTGCATCAATCAGCTCACCTCCATGCCTTCTACCATCAGTGCCTTCTGCGAGCATCTGTAAGTCTTGGGTGATTGACATCGCATTGTTCTCTCATGTTTTTGGTGCCTTGTCCCAGAGGCGAAGAACATTAGCCTAAGCCATCTCCTCCCTCAGCCTTATCATTCCATGTCGTGTCTTGCTATGCCGTGCCTTGTCCTGCCATACCGTGCCTTGTCTTGCCATGGTGTGCCATGCCACATTACCCTTGTTAGCATGGAAGAGAGCCGAGCATGCAAGCGGGATGGCTTGCACCTGGTTATGGGATGGTGCAGGCGGCACGGAAACGGAGGTGGAAGCTCATGCGGCATGCAGTGCACATGTCTCATGTGCCTTGCATCATGCCATGGCCCTTGGGTCACTAAATGCTCACTCCTCACTACAGCAATTCCCTTCTGGGATATTCAATGCATGCATGTTACCATCGTCTTACTCCCTTCCACCATCGCCCATTCAACCTCTCCAGTTCCATGGCTCACAACCAGCTTCAAGGTCCCCTTCCTTCTGCCCTCGTTTCCGACAATCTCTGGACTCTGTAAGCGCGCCTTGAAGTTGCTTGGTCCCGGTATGGAAGGAAGGACGGAGGCAAGGGCGTGTGCTCAAGTTGTCTCTTGATTGAGATCCCTCAAAACGACCACAATGCTCATTGTGTATGTGCGATTGTGAACTCTTTCACACACACTGCTGGTCATTCCCCCATCCCCATCCCATGCAAACCATGCCTCCACACAGTGAGCTGCAAGGCAACGCTTTCTCTGGCTCGCTACCCAACTTTGCTTTGTGGGAAACCCCTTGGTTTAGTGAACAGTGAGCTTACTGCCTTGTTCTTACCTTCTCACACTGTCAGCTCACTGCCTTGTTCTTACCTTCTCACACTGTGAGCTCTCTGCCTTGTTCTTATCCTTCTCAACCGATGTTCATCTATGTCAGCAATTCATGTGCCCTTTGGATTTTTTTCTTGTTTACTCCCCCCATTTTTACAAAGACAGATCTGATCTAGCAGCCACGAGCCACATCTGAACTAGCAGCCATATACCTAGCATCGCAGAGCTCTAAGTGGCTGGAAGTCACTAGAATATTTAGCAAAGTTACACTTTCCCTCACCTGCGCCGATCCACCATGTCCCCTCTTTACCCTTCCCACAACCGCCCACCATCACCATGCCCCACTCAATCCCCAGCAACGTCAGCGACAACCAGCTCAGCTCAAAATTCGGAAGGGATGAATCATAGGCTAAGGGCTGATGACCTGATGTCAGACACGAGCTAGGAATTCACCCTTACTCCATCACTTGGTATGCGAGCTGGCGCAACAAGTTCATTGGATACCGCACATGCGATGATGGCAACATCTGTCCCCCGCCAAAATGAGGTTCGGTGGTGAGAGTGGGAGCTTTTGCACCAAAACCTCCATCAGCTTTGAAAATAAGGGGCTGGTGGGGGTACATACGATGCCCGGTTGAGCCCCCCGACCTTGCCTTACCCTCTAGGCTTATAAGTGATTCTGGCATTTCGCGGAGGTTTCGTCAATTTGTTTCAGGCAAAAAGGGCTCATAATTTTTTTTGTAACTCACCGTTGACTGTTTGACTGCAGTCTTTTCAGTCAGACTTCAGTTTCTGTGGTTCGTATTGGTCGACGTGCTTGTAACGTGGGTGCAACCTCACGGCACGAAACCCACGGGTGCAAGGTTTCCATCTGGTGCAAGGCAATTTCGCATGCAGTGGGTGAGCATCATGTGTACATCGATGGTGGGGGAACTTGAGAATGCGTTGTTAGTGATACAACTCAGATTCACCCACGGACAGATGTGATGTAACAGTTACTCCCCTATCGGACGCCGTTACTTTTGATCTTGGCGCTGGAACAACTGTAACAATGAAGGAAACAGTACACATGATGCCCGTTTGAGCCACTCCCGGTTGCCTTGTAAAGAGGGCTTATAAGCTGTAACCCGAATTTCGCCTAAATTTCGTCGATTCGCAGCGAGCAAAAAAGGATTCGTCAGGTGCTTATAAAACTCTTGTAACCTATCCGTTGACATTTTGACTTCAGTCTCTTCAGTGTGACTTCGGTCTGTTCGTTACTATTGGTTCATAACCACTGCAACTTGCGCGACGTGCTTATAACGGGCGTGCAACTGGCTGGGGAAAAAACCTCGGGTGCAGGGTTTCCATCCGGTGCGGGGCAAATTCACGTGCACGGGTTAGGCAAGGTCGTATCTTCCAGATTTACCCATGGACAGATGTGATGTGACAGGTACTCCCCTATCCGACGCCGTTACTTTGGCACTGGAATGGCTGTGACAATGAAGGAAACAGTAGACAATTGGGCAAGGCAGTATCCACCCAACCCAGAACAGCTGTGAAATTGGTGGTACACCTGTTTCGCGCCACACTGGCATTGGGATGCACTGGCTACAGTGCGTTCTGTTGCTTGGAACGTAGCGGTCTGGTGCTTACAACCGAACTGCAGATAGGTGACGGGCAAATGTTCTCCTGGTGAAAGGTACACAACGGTTTTCAAAAGAAAACTTGCTTTGGCGTACGGTTGAGTGCGGGAAAACGTGCTTAAAGCAAGGGTGCACTTTGGGGGGGGTGGAGGCAAAGGTTTATCACTTGCCTCCACATGGTTACCCTGTTTGTGTTGGGAGTCCGAGCGAACCACACTACAGTGTTAGCAGACTTGCGCGGATTGTCTCTCCCCCCGTCGTCAATTGCGACGGGCCAACTCGGAGTTGGGAACTTGATCACAACCAGGCAGTTTGTGAACCATAACGCTGTAACAGTGCAGCAGCCGAATGCTGCCAACTGCAATGCAGGTGGGCGGAAGTCAATCGTAACAGTGCAGCAACTCAACTCCAAGAACAGTGCAGGTGGGCGGAAGTCAAGCGCCACCTCACCTACAGTTCGGATTGGTCAAGCGCCCCATCCTGCAGCTGGGCGACCAGATTCCGACACGCAGCCCAAGTCAATCCCACGCACGAAAAGTACGAAATGCAGGACTCCGAAGTTCCGACCGCTCGCCGACTTCGCCAACAACACCGACGAAATTACAGCCCCGTAACCAAGCTCGCCGTCCAATCCCGTACCGCAATAATTCTCTGAATTTCACGGCAGGTTCATTTCAAAGGGTTGGGTTACCATTGAGAAATTCAGAGAGAGAGTCGCGACTTGGGAGTGCGACTCGATGTTTGAATGTGATAAAATTGTACTGTCAAATTTGTGAAGTCATAGTGAAATTTCCAGAGAATTCCAGAGAGCACTTCATCCCCGTCTCCTAGCCTACTAAGGCTGCTACTTCCCTGCCAGCAACGTTTCACTGGTTAGTCACTTCGCACGCTCCTGCCATATTCTAGACCCTATGGCTGGGCCGTCGGATATGACTCCGGAACTCTGGAACGAGTTTGTCGCCAATATGCGCCGAGAAATTGAACGCGAGGTGCGTGACCGGATCCTCGGTGAACTCCAGGAACGTGGACTCCTGGGCACACAGGTGCCGGCGCCAGCACCTGCTGTGGTCTCTGCACGTCCGAGAGCACCTGAACCTGAGCCGTTTGTCCCTGGAAAACGAGACTTACCTGTGCGAAGATGGCTCTTCCAAATGGAGGAGTACCTTTCCCTATGCCACGTGAACCAAGCCGAATGGGCGCGGCACGCCGGCATGATGCTGCGAGGTGCTGCTGCTACTTGGTGGCAGAGCTGCCACACTACAATTTCAACCTGGGAGGAATTTTCAGCATCGCTCACCATGAACTTCGAACCTGTCAACGCGATTGAACGCGCTCGTGACAACCTCGCTGCACTACGCCAACACCGCTCCGTAGCCGAATACGTCAACCGCTTCCGGGAGTTGGTGCTGGAGATTCCCGACATCCCTGCCTCCGAGCAGATGGACAAGTTCAAGCGCGGGCTGAAACCAAAAATTCGCACCGAAGTGGAGCTTCGCGGATGCACGTCAATGGATGATATGATCCGTGTGGCGGAACGCTTCGACACGATCAACTTCGCTGCGTTCCAACGCTTCAACGGCATGAGGATGGGTCACACGAATCACACTCTAGCTGCTCGTGCAAACGTTCCTACACCCATGGAGCTGGGAATGATGGAGAGGCAGCCGCGAAATACCTCAAACGTCATGTGCCACCAATGCGGGAAGATGGGACACATCAAGCGGAACTGCCCGAATCGTCGCAGCCCGAACGAAGGACGGGGAAACGGACAGCGCCAGTAGCTGTGGGGCAGACCTCTGGTGCATCGCATGCCCCGCTTCTCCCGACCCCATTGTTCATCGGCACCTCTGAACTCTACACCACATCAAACGCTCCATTCCCCGCCATCATTCTATACGCAAAAATAAAGAATCGCTACGTTGACTTTCTGCTCGACACCGGCGCTTCAGTAAATTTTCTCTCTCCCTCAATTGCTGCTGAACTTTCTCTCCCCGAAGATCCCAACAGCAACCCGCAGGCCGTGATCATGGCAGATGGTACCCGGCGGCACTGCGGACCTACCCTCCTCCCCGTGCATTGCATGTTTGGAAGTCTAGAGGCGACGGTCACGTTCGAGCAACTGCACCTCGGGGGGTACGAAGGCGTTATCGGTCGACCATGGTTGCACCAGTTTGGACCGCGGATTTATTGGCGCAACGGAACTGTCACCGTCGGCAGCTACGACCTCCCATCCCACTCCTTCCGTCGACCATGGTCATCCCCAACCAGTTCCGCTTCGTCAACCCACCCACCCCAACCTGCCCCATCCCCATCTTCCCATATCCCCCCTCTCCCTCCTCCTCGCATAGCTCCCGTGCAGCAGCCAACACCACCCGGCTCTCCCGAAGTGATCAACACACCTCCTCCTTCTCCACCCCACCCAACCCAGCAGCCACGCCGTCCCATCATCCGCCCCACCTCTGAAGTTATCAATCCACCAGCCCCCACCCCTCCTTCACCACCTCCTCCTCATCATCTCCTAGTCATCTTCACGGCTCCCGAATCTGACGCATCAGCTACTCCTCTGCCATCAACCATACAGAATCTGCTCAACGGCTATACGGACGTGTTTCCCGATGATCTACCCTCCGAACTTCCACCTGAGCGTACTATTGACCATAGCATCCGCCTCATTCCAGGTTCTACACCGCCCGTGCGCCCAACCTATCGCATGAGCACTGCTGAACTTTTAGAGCTTCGACGACAACTCGATGACCTTCTTGCGAAGGGTTTCATCCGCCCCAGCACCTCACCATACGCTGCCCCTGTGCTTTTCACTCGCAAGAAGGAAGGTGACTTGCGCCTCTGCATCGACTACCGCGCCCTCAACGCCATCACTATCAAGAATAAGTACCCGCTGCCCCGTGTCGAGGAGTTGTTCGACATGCTTGGGGAAGCAACGGTTTTCAGCAAGCTCGACCTACGCTCTGGTTACCACCAGATCCGCCTCGCCGAAGACGACATCAACAAGACGGCGTTTCGAACCCGCAACGGCCACTTCGAGTTCCGAGTACTTCCGTTCGGCCTCACCAACGCACCTGCCACGTTCATGGGACTCATGAATGATATTTTTCGGCCCTTCCTCGACCGCTTTGTCATCGTGTT
Organism: Closterium sp. Naga37s-1; assembly: GCA_947471745.1. Lineage (NCBI taxonomy): Eukaryota > Viridiplantae > Streptophyta > Zygnematophyceae > Desmidiales > Closteriaceae > Closterium > Closterium sp. Naga37s-1. Next base: position 1,038,647 of record CANJKZ010000754.1, read on the forward strand.
CCTCGATGACATCCTCATCTTCAGCAAGTCACTTGAAGAACATGCTCAGCACCTACGCATCGTCCTCGACACCCTCCGCCAACACCGCCTCTACGCCAAGCTCTCCAAGTGCACCTTCGCCCGTTCAAGCATCGGCTTTCTTGGCCATGTCATCAGCTCCAAAGGCATTGCTATGGACCCTGCAAAGGTCCAGTGCCTTGCTGATTGGCCAGCACCACGCACGGTAGCGGAGCTGCAAAGTTTCATCGGCCTCGCCAAGTACTACCGGAAATTCATATTCAACTTCTCTCACATCTGCGCCCCGTTGACTGACCTCTTTTGTCAAGGAGCTGCCTTTCAATGGGGACTACCGCAGCAGACCGCTTTCAACTCAATCAAATCAGCACTCACCTCGGCACCGGTCCTCACCGTCGCTGACCCATCGCGCCCATACTTCATATGGACCGATGCTTCCGATGTCGCTATTGGTGCTATTCTTTGCCAAGACCACGGCCATGGGATGCAGCCACTTGCATTTGAGTCACGTAAGCTTCAACCGGCAGAGCGCAACTATGCAACACATGACTGGGAGCTCCTTGCCATTGTCCACGCAATCAAGACATGGCGCTGTTACGTGGAGCTGCAGCCCGTCACCGTCTACACCGACCATCGCCCTCTTCAACACCTCAAAACGCAGCCCATGCTCAGCCGCCGCCAAGCCCGATGGGCTGAGTTCTTGGAGCAGTTTGTCCCATCACTTCAGATCATCTACCGCCCCGGGAAGCTCAATCCAGCCAACATCTTGTCCCGACCACAACCACCAGCCCCACCACCCACCAACCAGCCCCAACCAACCACCAACCAGCCCCACCACTCCCCCACCAGCCCCATCTCATCACCTCCACCTCACACTCCAAACCCACCCTTGCAACTCCATGGAACCAGCAGCATCACATGGGATGATGCCTTCATCACAAAGTTTCAGCGCGCCTACAAACGTGACCTGTTTTTTGTCAAGCAAGCACCCGAGGACCCGGCCTACTCATTTGAAGACCCGTTTTGGTACAACGCCGTTACGAAGACCATTTGTGTCCCTGCTGATCGCTCCTTACGGCAGCTGCTACTCTCCGAATACCACGACACCGCTACCGGCAGCCACTTCGGTATTGAGAAGACCTATGCACGCATCTCCAACGACTACCATTGGCCACGCATGCATGCTGACGTACGTGACTTCGTTCGTAGCTGCCGAACCTGCCAACAACTCAAAGCATGCACCACCAACCGCTACGGACTCCTTCAACCCATTCCTCCACCTACCAAAGCTCGGGACGAAGTCACCATGGACTTCATCATGGATCTGCCCCGCACACCGCGCAACTACAACGCTATCCTAGTCGTCGTCGACCGACTCTCCAAAATGAGCCACTTCATTCCCACCCACACAACCGTCACCGCACCCAAAACAGCCCGCCTTTTCTTCGATCACATAGTCTGCCTACACGGTCTCCCATTCGCCCGCGACCCTCGCTTCTTGAGCAACTTTTGGCAAAGCCTCTTCAAGCTTCATGGAACCCGGCTGAAATTTTCTACAGCATATCACCCCGAAACGGACGGACAAACCGAACGGATGAACCGCACGCTTGAAGACGCCCTTCGTGCACAAGTTACCGCTTGCCAAACTGATTGGGACCTCCACCTCACCGCCATCGAACTCGCATACAACAGCACACCCCATCTTTCCACCGGCCAGCCACCCTTCTACCTCGCAACCGGACAGCACCCACGCCTCCCAATGACCCCACCCTCCCACCTCTCCCACGCACCAGCAGCCTTTGAGTTCCTCACCTCACTCGAATCAGCCATTGATGCCGCTCGCACCTCCATCCTTCAAGCACAAGCCAAACAGACCCACTATGCCAACTCCCACCGCAAAGATATCCGCTTCAAGGTTGGCGATCAAGTGTTACTCTCCACTGACCACCTACCCCTGCTTCGCAAAGGCACAACCAGAAAACTTGCCCCTCGCTTCATTGGCCCATTCACCGTCACCCGAGTCCTCTCCCCGGTCAACTACCGCCTCCAACTGCCCAGCTATATGAAGATTCACCCCGTCTTCCATGTCCAGCGCCTCCGCTCTTTCCGTGCACCTTCACATGACCGTCCAGCCACACGCCAACTGCCACCGATGTTCGAAGGCTGCCCCGGCCTGTTTGAGGTTGCATCTATCACTGCTCACCGCGACACACCTCATGGTCGTGAGTTTTTTGTTCATTGGAAGGATCAGCCTGCTAGTGAGGACTCATGGGAACCCGAGAGCCACCTTGACCGCGCCTCAACTGCTGTGAATCGATACTTGACCAGCCACGGTTTGGCGCCGTGGACGACGCCACTTGGAGGGGGAAGTAATGTAACAGTGCAGCAGCCGAATGCTGCCAACTGCAATGCAGGTGGGCGGAAGTCAATCGTAACAGTGCAGCAACTCAACTCCAAGAACAGTGCAGGTGGGCGGAAGTCAAGCGCCACCTCACCTACAGTTCGGATTGGTCAAGCGCCCCATCCTGCAGCTGGGCGACCAGATTCCGACACGCAGCCCAAGTCAATCCCACGCACGAAAAGTACGAAATGCAGGACTCCGAAGTTCCGACCGCTCGCCGACTTCGCCAACAACACCGACGAAATTACAGCCCCGTAACCAAGCTCGCCGTCCAATCCCGTACCGCAATAATTCTCTGAATTTCACGGCAGGTTCATTTCAAAGGGTTGGGTTACCATTGAGAAATTCAGAGAGAGAGTCGCGACTTGGGAGTGCGACTCGATGTTTGAATGTGCTCTATAAAATTGTACTGTCAAATTTGTGAAGTCATAGTGAAATTTCCAGAGAATTCCAGAGAGCACTTCATCCCCGTTCTCCTAGCCTACTAAGGCTGCTACTTCCCTGCCAGCAACGTTTCAAACGCGCTTGACTCTTGTACCACCACTGTAAGGAATTTTCCGGATTCCTTACTGGGTCACACTGTACGCGTACAACCCCGACTTTCAGAAAACCAGGCTCGGCCCGCCGACCTCGCCTTCCGAGCCACCACCGCGTCGCTTTCGGGTTTTCCAACCCCGAACCTGCACCCAACCATCTCGCGACCCCGTGACCTCGGCCTAGCTAGCCTTGCTATATTGTGCCTAGGCCTCGTTGTTCATTCAGACGTTGTAATCACTTCCGCATTATTGAGTTCTGCGCACTCTTTCCTTTCACAACTTATAACACTTGGTATCAGAGCCTAAAGTCCTAGGTTACCCTCGCGTTTCCGGGGTAGTTTGTAGAAGGGGAGCGATAGACTTGGTGGGCTGTTAAGCGGTCGGCCCGTGGAATAGATCTAATTATTCCACTCCGACTACGATAGCATTAACGCCTTCAGCGAAGTCAGAAAAATCGCGAGCCACCCCCTGCCCGTTCGATGAAGCCTGAGGCACATGGAGCAGGCCGAGTTCAACGAGTTCATGCAACAGTTCCGTGCGATGCAGGCCAACTTGCAGGGTATGACTGCAGAGATGGAGCGTCTACGGAAGGAAAACGCCGAACTACACCAGGCGCGTGGTGAAGCGCGCCAGGAGTCGCCTATCGTGGACGACGCAAGTAGCAGCACTACACCAGATGAGCGGGTCTGGAGCGAGCTGGAAGGCGAGATGGATGCGGACGAAGCGAGGCAGGTGCAGCAGGAACAGTCGCCACAACAATCGCGTGCAGTACCACCACGTGCAGCAGCGACGACGACGGCGACGCCAGCAGCAATGCCAATGGCCCCGATGGCAGCAACGGCTTTTGTGAAAATCAAGCCGACAAACCCGCCCCCATTTAACCCGAGTGACAAGTTTGTCACTGTTTCCGCATGGTTATTCGGTGTGGAGGTGTTCTTTAATGCTGCTATGATTTATGACGACGCCACCCGCATTAATTTCGCAGTTTCACTGTTGCGAGGACCTGCGCTGGAGTGGTGGAGGCGAACGCTGCAACACGAAGGGACTTCGGCAGGAATAGCACGTGCGAACGACGGGACTTCAACACCTGTCACGCATCAGGCAACATCGATTTTCGGGACGGCCACGATACGCACATGGAAGGAGTGGGGCGCCGCCTTGCGAACCAGATTCGAGCACGTATCCGCCTCGGACTCTGCTCGCATGCAGCTGCGTACCTGGAAGCAGCTGACTTCAGTCCAAGACTACACCAGCAAATTCTGCAACTTGGCGGACCAGGTGGACGACATGAGCGACGCGGAGCGGTTGGATCGCTACGTGGCGGGCCTGAAATACGAGATACAGTACGAGGTCCGACGAACCCGGCCACGCAGCTTCAACGACGCCGTCCGGGAAGCCGAGTCAACGGATGCGCTGATGCAGTGGGCGAGATCGAGCTCCCGGGAGGGCCCTCGATTTCGTGGACCGACTCAGCAGCCCACGATCAACGGCGTGGATGCACCTAGCCGAGCCCTTGGGCCGTGCTTTTTATGCAACCAGCTGGGCCACCTGAAAAAAGACTGCCCGAGGCTTAAGCAGGGGAAGAAGAACGACGGAGAAGGGTCGGGAAAAGATACGAGTCAGTAGCAGACGGGCCACCTACTGACGAGACCCTGTCGCCCGACAATCACCATCCACACCGGGTCGTGGTACCGATCAGCGCTATCGACCAGAACCGGACGAATAACGTGGGTGAACACGTGGACTACCCTGTGCTGGTGGTAGGGAGGGTTAACGGCTATAAAATTAAAATCTTCGTTGACGGTGGGGCGAGCCACAGTCTCGTCAACCTGGCAACGGCCAAAAAAATGGGGGTGAAGCTGACCAGGTGTCTGCCAGAGATCGATGCAAGGTTGGTGGACGGGACACCGCTGGCCATCCGAGATGAGGCGCGAAAAATTCGGATACAGTGCGGCGACAAATTCGGGTTTGGCATGAGGATGTTGGCGACGACGTTGGACGGCTGCGATGTGCTGCTGGAGAGGGATTGGCTGCAGCGCTTCAATCCGACGATCGACTGGACGACTGGGGCGTGCGTCGTGCGAGGATACGGAGGGAAGACGACGCTTCCGAAATGGACGGAGCCGGAGCCGGTGACGACACGTGTCAACGCGGTCAACATGCAGCGTGCGATGAACAGCGGAGCTCAGGCCTTCTTAGTGCACCTGTACGAAGTGGCAGCTTCCGAGAAAATCGCGGACATCGACACCCTCTGCGCGGCAGTCCCCGATGAATTGGCGAGCATTATTCGGAAGTATCCCAAGATTTTCGCGGATGACCTCCCGGATGGTTTGCCCCCCCAACGACCTGAGGATCATCGGATCCAGCTGGAGCCCAGCGCGCAACCTACTGTGCGGACACAGTGGCGGCTCAGTCAACCAGAACTCGCCGAGTTGCGGGCCCAGCTGGATTACCTGCTCGCCAAGTGATTTATCCGGCCCAGCACGTCGCCGTATGCAGCACCAATACTGTTCACGCCGAAGAAGGACGGTGGCCTACGCATGTGCATTGATTATCGGGCGCTGAATCGGGTCATGATAAAGTCGCGTTACCCGATCCCGCGAACCGACGATCTGCTGTATCAACTTCGCGGAGCTCGATATTTTTCGAAAATCGTGTTAAAAGTTTAGAAGAAAGAAGAGGGATGCACTAGCAAGAATGGGGATACAAATAGGAAACCCTAGAAGGGTTGTACTCGCTATAGAGCACCCCACTACAGGCTAGAGCATAAGATAACATTCTGACACACCCCCATAGCCAAAGTGGGGTGTAATCAGCAGAGTAAGCAAAGGAGTACAAGCTCAGGGTGGATCACAATGTCACCACACATTCTGAGCACAAGTTCAAGAAGCAATAGTTTAAGTTCACAATTATGAGCAAAGCTAGTGGTAGTCACAACGGGCAAGTGAGGAGGAGGAGAGAGAGTGAGAGGAGAGGAGATAGGAGGCGACGGCTGAAGCTGCAGACACACAGGCAACAGGAGGCAGACTGGCACAGCGGCTACCGGACGAAGTCCCCGGAATACAGGAGTAACAGGCCCCGCGGCTAAAGTAGCGGCAGACGAGCAACGGACCCACGGGCGGCTGGCACAGCTGGCTATGACTGGGCTACCGGACGAAGTCCCCGGAATACAGGTGCTGCTGGCGACACGACGGCAACCTCCATTCAGCTTCCCCAAACTATCCCACTCCCCCCTGGCACATACCCGCTGCTACACCGCTAGCTCCACTCCCCCTTCACCCCCCCTTAGTACCACTCCACCGGCTCCAACACGTCCACCCCCCCTCAGCGGCAGCTGCAGCACAGGGAGACGGAGGAGGAGGAGGAGCAGGGAACAGTACACAGTGGGTGCACCCCCATACCCCGCACCCCCAAACCCTAATACAGGAGAATGGGGAGTAGGAGGGGTGGGGCACGAGTAGAAGCGCTGGGGGACAGTAGGGAGGGCAGGGGCAGCAAGGAGCGGGCCCACCACGGGCCTGGTAGGGTCGCCCGAACCGCGCGTAGGCGGCCTGAGCCGCGCGCGGGCCTGGCGCCGCCCGTACGGGCCGCGCGCGGGCCTGGCGCAGTCCGTACGGGTGGCGCGCGGGCCTCGCGCAGCCCGTACGGGTCGCGCGCGGGCCTGGCGCAGCCCGTACGGGTCGCGCGCTGCCTGTACGGGCCGCGCGCAGGCCACGACGGGCGACGGGGGGCGACGAACGGGTCCCCGTCGCCCGTCGCGGCGCCTCCCGAGGGCGACGCGACGGTTGACGGGGCCGAAGCCCGCCGCCCGCCTCGGGGCGCACAGCGGGCAGAGAACCGCCGCGCGCCTCGGGGCGCACGGCGGGCAGAAAACCGCCGCGCGCCTCGGGGCGCACGGCGGGAAGAATACCGCCGCGCGCCTCGGGGCGCACGGCGGGAAGAAGACTGCCACACGCCACTGGGCGTGCGGCACCGAGTGTAGTGGTAGGAGTTGCAGCGGAAGCTAGGAGGTGGTAAGCCCACCCACAGGATCGATCCAAGGGGATCGACCTGCTCTGATAGCATGTTAAAAGTTTAGAAGAAAGAAGAGGGATGCACTAGCAAGAATGGGGATACAAATAGGAAACCCTAGAAGGGTTGTACTCGCTATAGAGCACCCCACTACAGGCTAGAGCATAAGATAACATTCTGACAAATCGACCTGCGAGGAGGCTACCACCAAATTCGCGTATTCGCCGACGACTGCCCGAAGACCGCTTTTCGCACACGCTACGGCAGTTACGAGTTCACAGTGATGCCGTTCGGCCTGACAAACGCGCCCTCGACGTTCCAGCTCACCATGAATGGAATTTTTCGGGACATGCTGGACAAGAAGGTCATCGTGTACCTGGACGATATACTGGTGTACAGCGCGACAAAAGAGGACCATCTGCGGGGTTTAGAGGAGGTGTTCCGGCGTTTACAGGGGCATCGGCTAATTACAAAGGGGTCTAAGTGTGAGTTCCTGAAGCCGGAATTAGAGTTTTTGGGGCATGTGGTTTCTGGCGAAGGGATTAAAATCGACCCGCGTAAGGTGGACGCCATCGTTCAGTGGAAGCCGCCTACTAATATCCCTGATTTGCAAAGTTTTCTGGGGTTTGTTAACTACGTTCGTCGTTTTGTACCCAATATGGCAGGGATAACCAAGCCGCTGACCGACCTGCTGCACCACGACAGCGATTTCAGGTGGGGGGAGAGGGAGCAATCCGCCTTCGACGCCCTCAAAAACATTTTGGGTTCACCCCCGGTACTCCGCCTCGCCGATCCATCTCGACCGTTCGAAGTCGTCACGGACGCCAGCGATTTCGCCGTCGGCGCCGTCCTGCTACAGGACTTCGGCCAAGGGCTGCAACCCATCGCCTACGAGTCACGCAAGATGCAGCCACCTGAGCGCAACTACCCAGTCCACGACAAAGAAATGCTGGCCATCGTCCATGCATTTCGCGTCTGGCGCTGCTACCTCACAGGAGCCGACGTGACGATTCGGACCGACCATAAATCGCTACAGTACATGCGCACGCAACCGACACTCAACCCGCGACAAATCCGGTGGTTGGACTTCCTCGAATCCAATTTCCGGTACACCATCACGTACAAAAAGGGCGCCAACAACATCGCCGACGCCCTTACCCGACCATCCATGCAAAACGCGGCAGTACTAATCGCCCACACCAACCCGATGCTAACAGGACTATTCACCCACGGCTACAAGATCGACAGGTTTTTTCGGAACCCGCAACAACAGGCTGCTACACCGCACGGCAAATACTACCTAAAAACCGGTACGAACCGGATTTGGGTACCAGCATACCAGCCTTTACGGGAGCTGCTGACGCAGGAGGTTCACGACTCCAACCTCTCCGGGCATTTCGGCACCGACAAGACACTGAAGCTGCTGCAGCGGAATTATTACTGGCCGGACATGCAGACCGATGTGCAGCGCTACGTGTCAACTTGCCCGACCTGCCAAGCAATGAAGTCGTCGCGACAAAGGCCAGCCGGACTGCTGCAACCCCTCGCGCCACCCGAACGACCGTGGCAACAGGTGACGATGGATTTCGTCACGGGGCTCCCAGCTGGCACAAGTGGCAACGACTCGGTGTTGGTCGTCGTCGATCGCCTAACGAAGATGGCGCATTTCGCCCCATGCCGAACGACGATCACAGCCGAAGATACAGCCAAACTGTTCATCTCCACCGTCGTACGCCTACACGGGTTACCTTCGGCGATCATCAGCGATCGTGATCCGAAATTTACGTCGAAGTTCTGGCAGGAAACGTGGGCACAGTACGGTACCCGCCTGCAGTTTTCGTCGTCATACCACCCGCAAACCGACGGACAGACGGAACGGACAAATCAGACCATGGAACAGCTGATTCGCACCAACTGCCCCGACATTCGCAAGTGGGAAGATTCGCTGCCGATGCTGGAATCCGCCCCGTCGGCCACGACTAAACAATCACCCTTCTTCCTGAATTACGGGATAGACCCCGTGGTACCCTCTTCAACGACTGTGGACAACCCGGTACCAAGATCGCAGCAGTTTGTCACGGAACTGCAAACCGTCCGAACGAAAGCAGCCGATTTTATTCGCAAGGCTAATACCACGGCCAGTCGCCAGGCGGATAAACACCGACGAAATTTACCCTTCTGCACAGGGCAGGTTGTACTTCTGGACACCAAGAACCTTCGGCTGCCGCAGCCCGCGAAATCAGGGCCCCGATACGTGGGACCATTCCGTATCATCCAGATGGTGACACCTGTCACCGCGAAGCTGCTGCTGCCCGACGATTGGAAAATCCATGACGCCTTCCACGTCAGCCTGTTGCGTCATTACGAACAGCCGCAGTCGCCAGCTGTTGCTCGACCAACCATCGCGCCGACCACTCGCCCCGTGGCAGAGCCAACGCTGGAACCTTGGAAGATTCTTAACCATCGCGTGGATGTGACTGCCGCCGGCCGCTCGGTGAAATTCCTGCTTCGCTGGAAAGACCGCACGAGCGAGGACGACACGTATGTCGCTGCTGATTCGCTACTGGGACACCCGGTTTTGGACGTTTACCTGGCCCGCCGAGGTGTTTCGGATATTCACCACCTTTCTTAAAGGGGGGGGTAGTGTAAGGAATTTTCCGGATTCCTTACTGGGTCACACTGTACGCGTACAACCCCGACTTTCGGAAAACCAGGCTCGGCCCACCGACCTCGCCTTCCGAGCCACCACCGCGTCGCTTTCGGGTTTTCCAACCCCGAACCTGCACCCAACCATCTCGCGACCCCGCGACCTCGGCCTAGCTAGCCTTGCTATATTGTGCCTAGGCCTCGTTGTTCATTCAGACGTTGTAATCACTTCCGCATTATTGAGTTCTGCGCACTCTTTCCTTTCACAGCTTATAACAACCACGGCATACAAATTGCAAGCAAGTAACAGCTAGCAACCACAACTCTACCGCACCGCCAACATCAGAGCATTAGTGCAGGCAATCGATAAACTAGACAGCGAGAGTAGCACAGTTACGCCGTCGCCAAAAGCGGGCCTTAGGGTTACGGCCATCAAACGCGCCCACCCTGTGTTTATCTCGCCCGCTATAGCGAGGTAGTCTTTTCAGGCGCTGTGAAAATACGACTGAATATAATAGCGACGATAGGAAATTGATCAATGGAGCAGCATAATTGGCTCGATGGTGATGGCGACTCGCATGGCGACTCGACTGGACGACAGCTCCCAGTTGAGTAGCACTCGATCAGATCCCGTCGATGTCTTTACAGCTCAGCAAGAGCAGCGATTTGACGAGAAGGAGGAAGCCGTTCGGCTCCTCTCACGATTTGAGGGGAGCCTAAACGCGGCTGCTCGTTGCAGCCGTTGAAACAGCTGTCACCGCTTTGCTGGCACCAGACGTGCGCGCTGTAGCGTCGACAGTAGAAGCGGATCGTGCGAGCAGCGCAATAGACGGAATCGGAGATGAAAGGCTCTTCACGGGCGTGAGAGACGCCGCTGCGACAGAAGCGAAGGCACCGATGGATGTCACCTCTCCGCGTGCTGTGCGTGCTGTTATCGGACCACCTCGTGGCCCTCTCGTAGTTGCTTCTGCTCCGTCCGTATGACGAATAGACCGTTTCCTGTTTCTCTCTTCCCTCCTCCTCCCCTTCTTCTCTCACACTCACCTTTCTTTGCTCTTCATCGTTTTCTCTCTCGCTCTCGCCCTCGTTTTTCCTGTTACCTCCCTTGCTCCCTCTTCTCCCCCATCTCTCCCTAAGCTGTTTCATCTTGCTCCCCTTGTACCACACCAGTCCCCTTGTTCTTCCTGCCTCTCTCCCGTCTTCTCTCCTTCGGCCTCTCTCTTCCCTTTCCTCTCCTGATCACCGCCTCGCCTCCGCATCACATTCCCGTTCCTCACCCCTCCCTGCTCCCTTCACCTTTTCCTCCCTCCCCCTCCCCTCCCCCCTCTTCCCTCCAGGGGCGGCGCCAGTACTTCCCCTTTCCGCCCGCCACGCCCTGCTCGACCCGCTCTTCCTCTCCGCGCCACTCCCCTCGCTAGACGCCGCCCTCCCCCTCCTCTCGCTCTCCCCCTCCATTTCCGCCTACACTGCGTACCGTCAAATTTCCACTCTTCTTCTCTTATGGCAAATTCTTATGAGGTCTCCTAACATAGGCCCCTCCCTACCTCCCTCCCTCCCTCCCTCCCTCCCTCCCTCCCTCCCTCCCTCCCTCCCTCCCTCCCTCCCTCCCTCCCTCCTCCCTCCCACCCCCACCCCTTATCCGTTTAGGCTGCTCCTCATCGCCATCTTCTGGCTTGCCTGACGAGGAGACTGCCAAAGAAGCCGTCAGGCCAGGAGGCTTAGAGGGCCCGCCTGCAGCTTCTCCTCCTCACACGTGTCCAAACGTTACTGGAGCAGGGAGCATGCAGTCAGGGGGCGTTCACAGATTCTTGGTCCATCAGCAACATCAGCCACATCAGCAGCAGGGTGGAGAGGAGAGTACAGCGTGGAAAGAGTGGTGTCCCAGTTGGCATCGGTGACGGATAGGGCGTCGTCGCATGCTCCTTCTGCCCTGCATGCTCCGTACGTGTGCTCCCTGTCGTACCCACTTCGTCACTGCCTTGCGTGCTCCGTCAGTGTGCTTCCTCACTTGCTCACGTAGCCCCACTCTCGCTCCATTGGTACTGTGTTCCCCGAGTCAGCGACCCCTTCCGACCTTCCCTCTTCCCGCTTCTGAGTCATCCCCGTCTCTGGTCAGTCTTGAGCCTCCTTGCCCAACCAGTCACTGGATCTCGTCCCTCATCTGCCAATCTCTCACCACCACTGCCACCACCACTTTCACCCTTTTTCCCCCTTTCCCCTCTCTGCCTTAATCCCTTTGCCTCTTTTCCCCTCTCTGCCTCCTTCCCCCTTTCCTCCTTACAAACTCCACCTGAGAGGACCCCTCCCCACGCGCCACAGGGGATTTCTCGTCAGCCAGAACAGCGCATATCTCGCTCGGACAGTGCACGCCCCTCGCCGTCGCAGAGCTTCTCCCATCGCCCTCACCCCCCTCTCTCCTTACCTTCGGATGCGCCTCTCCACTCGCCGTCGCAGCTTCTCTTGTCGCCATCGCTGCGCCGCCTCTCCCCTCGCCGTCACAGCGCCCTTCCCGTCACTCTCGCCACGCCTCTTCCCTCGCCTCTCATCTCTCCCCACGCCGTCACAGTGCCTCTCCCCCTTTCCGCCGCAGTGCCTATTCCGGGGGTGTAACATCACCTCCCTTCCTTGTCCTCACTCGTCTCTGCCCTATCCTATGCCCCCTCTCTGCCCTGTCCCATCCCCTCATTCCGCCCTGTCCCATCCCCTCATTCCGCCCTATTCCATCCCCTCATTCCGCCCTGACCTATCCCCTCACTTCGCCCTGTCCCATCCCCTCTCTCCGCCCTGTCCCATCCCCTCACTCCGCCCTGCCCCATCCCCTCGCTCCGCCCTGCCCCATCCCCTCACCATCCTAGACGAGCAAGGCGCAAGGCTCAGACAAACTGCATGGACGTGCGTGTCGCCTCACCTTGCATCTGCTTTCATCACCTCAAAGGCGCAGATGAGCTACATCACGTAAAGGGACCGCCAGCAGATTCAAACGGAGCAAAGGCTCGAGCTTGTTTCTTGATACTGCATGCTTTTATAATGTGTATTTACATCTCATACAATGGTTCTAAAAGGTTCACATCTTGTCGCCTGACTTGGATATGGTTCTAAAAGGGCTACACACAATACTAAGAGGCTGTCATGACAGCAGCATGAACCTAAACTTGAGTACAGTATCAATGTGTTGTAATGTGCCGTCGGATGGCACGAGGGCACACAGTAGCCTAAAATAAAATCATATTGTACTTTGTTGCTCCATGCTGCAAAGAAAAGCTCACAAGGGAGAAGGGCGGGGGGGCGGGAGAAACAGGGACAAGCAACACGGAAACTGAGTGGGCACGATGGTGGGAAAGGGAGAGCAGGGGGGGGGGGGGGGGGGGGGGGGGGGGGGGGGGGGGGGGGGGGGGAGGGGAGGGGGAGGGAACGAGGGGAAGGAGGTGGGGGAATGGGGGGAAGCAGGGGGGGAAAGAGGGGAAGCAGAGTGGGAAATGAAGGCGCAAGGGGGAAAACCTAGAGCAACGGGGAAGAAAAGGGGGAAACAGAGGGAAAGAGGGTAGGAAATGAGGGGTTGGAGAGGGGAAATAAGGGAAAGGAGGATGGTACATGAGGGAAAGAGAAGGGAGAAGGGAGGGCACTGGGGAGAGAGGAGGACAAGGGGGAGAGAGGAGGACACGGGGGGAGAGGAGGACACGGGGGGAGAGGAGGACACGGCGGGAGAGGAGGACACGGGGGGACATGACAAGGACACTGAGAGGGCAAGCATAGGCGAACAGGTGGGTAGGCAAGAGAAAAACAGAGGACGCGAATCACGGAAATAGTGAGGGCTGTTGGTGCAACCCTACGGTTTGCACTCGGCTTGTTGTCCGTGTGCGTGAATGTGTGTGTGTATGGAATGGTATGAGGGCATGGGATAATATATATTTCATGCTTATAATTGTGTGTGAATGTTGAGTCATGATGTCGAGTGTGTGTGTCGAGTCAATAGCGAGTTATCGCTAGACGCGTGTTACGCGGTCGTTTGTGTCTCGCGCGCGGTTTCTATTTTGTCGTGCGCGGTTTCTATTTTGTCCTGTGTCGAACGTTCGGCGTGTCGCAGGTGTGTGCAGCAGACCCATCAAGAACTCAAGGATGAGTTTGTGATGAAGAGCCCGAGCCTTGGTGTCAAGCCTCAAGTGATTTCGAAGCTCGCCAAAAAGGGTACACCTCAAGATATTGAAGATAGTTACATTACTTGGTGTAGTGTAACATTTCACTTGGTGTAGGCCCTAGTGAAGGGTAGTTTCGAGACCCTTCGTGGTTGGGGACAGTGTGGCACTGTTCCACATCACTGTACCTCGGCCCTTGGGGTTTGTAGGAGCTGGGAGTCATTCCCAACTCGTAACTCTTCCTATCTTGTGTTCTAAGACTATAGTGGCTGCCATAGTACCGTTCGTTCAAACCGACGCTGTGTCGTCAATTCTTCATCAAATCGTGCAATCTAAATTGCTAATTGTAGACGACATGAAGACGCTCCAGATCCAATTTGAATCAAGTCATTTGCAGCTGTGAGCAGAACGCTATCAACGTTTGAAGCCGCTGTGCAGAAATCCGTCTGTGCTCTCTATCTTTCGTTTTAGGCACATTCAAGCCTATTGTGACTATAACAAGTGGTATCAGAGCCCTTGGAGCAGTTTCGACAATGTCTGGACCTGAGGAAAGGGGTGGCAGAGGTGCTGGTGGCAGTGGAGAAGCCCAAGCTCAAGGCCAACCCCGTGATTCAGCCATGGCGCCCATGCAACCAAGTCTTGGCCCACCTAGGGATGAGCCTAGGGTGTTTGGGCTTGACAAGTTCAACGGTGACAACTTTGCTGAATGGTCCTTCAAGATGGAGAACATATTTGACCACTATGACCTGCTGGAGGTGATGGAAGGAACGGAGAAGCGCCCCGAGAACGACCCGGAGAAGAGCCCGTGGGTGCGGAAGAGCGCACAAGGCTATCTCTTACTTGGGCAAGCGTTGGGGAGCAGTCAGATCCGTCACATCAAGCCATTCCAGCGTGAACCAGAGAAAGGACCAAAGGCATGGGCTGCTCTCAAGGGTGTACATGCTCCTGCAACAGCGGCGGTAGCGGTGGTGTTGGAACGGCAAATGGCGGCACTACGAATTGAAGAAGACGAAGCGGTTGAAGAAGGGGTGCAGAAATTCTTCGACTTGTTGACGCGGCTTGAGGGAGCTGATTTGAACTACAGTGAGCTCCAAAAGAAGACCAAGTTGCTGGCCTTACTCCCAGAGTCATGGTCCTCGCTCATCATCAACCTTAATCGCGACTTGCCCCGCCTCTCGCTTGAAGACGTGAAGCGAGCTATCCTTCAAGAGGATTTCCGCCGCCGTGAGTTGGCGAGTGCGGATGGCGCTGGGGCAGCGAGCATCGGCCGTGGATATGGTCGAGGAAGAGGCAGAGGACGAGGGGGAGGAAGGTTTGGTGGCAGCAACTTCGGCGGAGGCCGCAGGAGTGGCGGTTACGGCAGCGACGACAAGAGCTACGGACGCGGTCGCGGCCGATTCGACGGCGAGTGTCACTATTGCCACAAGAGCGGACACATGTGGCGCGATTGCTACAAACTCCCTGATGGTTGGACCCCTGCTCAAGGCCAAGAGGGTAGAGGAGCAGGAGGAGGGAGAGGACGAGGCCGTGGAGGCCGTGGCGGTCGCGGTGGCGGAGCTGCAAACATGAAGAGCGGAGACAACGACAAGGACCCGAGCGACGATCGATACCCGGGTCTATTCTACTTCGTGTCGACGCAAGTACCGGCTGGTCCAGAGAAGGATGAAGGCTTTGAGGAGCCAGCAGCTGTGGGGAAGGTGACCCTACACCCCCTGGACTATTGGGTGATTGATAGTGGCGCTACCTATAGCATGACACCTCGCCCGGACTTGCTCACCGAACTCGAGCCGTCACCGGTGAAGCATGTCACATCGGCTTCGGGGCAGCGAGCAGAGGTGAAAGGCATGGGCAAGGCCATGTTCAAGGGTGCTGATGGGAAGATGGTGGGCCTCAAGAACGTGCTTTGGGTGCCCAGCCTTGCTGCAAACCTGATTTCCGTGCGGCGGTTGGCAAAGGCCGGCATGGACACGAACTCGAAGGGAGCCAAGACCTACACCGCAAGGCTTGGCGATCGAATTCTTTGGGACCTTCATGAGGACAGGGATGTCTACAACGAGATGTGGCAGATCCCAGTGGTCCCTATGCCTAAGGAGAGGCAAGTGGCAGCAAGCATCAGCACCAAGGATGGAGCGGTCGGTAGCGACGATGGCGCGAACGGTCGCGCTAAGGAGAATGAGCTCAAGAAGAGCAAACCTGGAGGGACCAGCAAGTTCAGTGAACCTAAGGAGAGTGGTGCAGCAACCAAGGAGCAGCAAAAGGGTGAGGAGAACCCAGAGGCAGCAGCGGAGGAGGACTACGGAGAGAGTATGTGGGGCGCTATTGCGAGCGCGGCATTCTCCAATCCAACTTCGGCTACGGGGGAGTGTGATTGGCTCACCTTGCATCGGCGCATGGGGCATGTGGCCCTGCCCATCTTGCAGCAGCTAGTGAAGAATGAGATGGTTGCTGACATACGTGTGAAGGGGGAGCCCGATGAGGTGCTTGGCTGCCCGACGTGCATTCAAGCCAAGTTCACCCGGTTTCTGTTCCCTAGTTCGGAGGCAACGGCAAAGGCACCGCTTGATGAGGTGGTGATGGACGTGGTGGGCCCCCTGAAGCTTGGAGCTGCTGGAGCTGAGTATTTTCTCACCATTGTCGACGTCTACACCCGCATGACTTGGGTGTACGTGCTGGCCAAGAAGAGCGACGTGGCTGAAACGTTGAAGACGGATTGGTTCCCGATGGTGGAGCGGCAACAAGACCGTCTAGTCAAGTCAATCCGCACCGATCGAGGGGGAGAGTTCCTGAGCAAGGAGTTTGGGTTGTGGCTGAAGAAGAATGGTATTCGGCACTCCCTCACCATGCCATACTCCCCTGCAATGAACGGCATCGCCGAGCGAGCGAACCGCACAATCACGGAGGCGGCACGCGGGTTGCTCATTGAAGCCGGGCTACCCGACTATTTCTGGCCTGATGCGGTGCGGAGCGCGTGTGTGGCCAAGAACAGAGCCTTGACTCATGTGGGAGCAGACAAATGGGTGCCCTATGTGGAGTGGCTAGGAAGGAAGCCAAAGGTGGATATGCTTCGGGTGTTCGGGTGCATGTGCATGGCGCTCGTGCCTAAGCATCTTCGGCACAACAAGCTTGGTGCCAAGGCGGTGTGGGCCGTGCACTTGGGCATGGCTCAAAACAGCAAGGGATGGCTTCTTTGGGACCCATTCACCAAGAAGTTCTTGGTGAGCAGGGACTGCAAGTTCATGGAGAACTTCATGTACAAGGATTGGAAGGCGGAGAATGAGGCGAAGATAGGCATGCGGTTTGGGGAGGTGAAGAGTTCCGGTTTGGAGCATGTGGAGCTGCCTTTGGAGCTGAGCAGCGGCAGCACAACCACAAGGCAATCCTCCCTTGTGAATGAGGGAGAGGAGGCCAATGATGCAGAGGAAGAAGAGGAGGAGGTGCAGCAAGTGAGCGAGCGTGCACCGTCACTCCCTTCCCGTACTACGAGTGCTCCACGGATTCGAGCCACACCGCAGCAACGCCAAGGCCTTCAAGTCCCTGCAGCTGAGGAGGAAGGAAGGGGGAAGAGGAGAGTTCAACCCCCTAATAGGCTGACCTATGATGCGCCGGGAAAGCAGGGCAAGACAGCCCTAGCCGGAGCGGCAATGATGGTCGGAGACGACGAGGAGAGTGACTACGAGGAGTGTGCCTTCGCGTTCTTCTCTCCGGTGGAGATGCCGGGAGAACCAGCAACTCTCAAGGAGGCTTTGGAGAGTAGTGATGCTGAGGAGTGGAAGAAGGCCATGGAGAGTGAGCTGAAGAGCATCGAGGAGAATGACACGTTTGAATTGGTGGAGCTACCGGAGGGGCGTACGGCGATAACGTCCAAGTGGCTCTTCAAAATCAAGTCGGATGCCGACGGCAAGATCGAGCGCTACAAGTCTAGGCTTGTAGCCAAGGGGTACCAGCAGAAGGAGAAGGTGGACTTCAAGGAGCTGTTTGCCCCTGTGGTGAAGCCGACGACGCTGCGAACCCTATTCGCGAACCGCCATCAAAGGATGGGTAGTAAAGCAAATGGACATCGTAACGGCATTCCTTAACGGCATCCTTGAGGAGGAGATTTTTATGGCGCAGCCAGAGGGGTTTGATGATGGTAGTGGCAGAGTGTGGAAGCTGAAGAAGGCCCTCTATGGGCTGAAGCAGGCCCCTAGGCAATGGTACATGAAGCTGCGCGAAGTGTTGGAGGGGATCGGCTTCACTCCCTCAACGGCCGATCACTCCTTGTTCATGCTTGGCGAGGGGGAGCAGAGGAGTTTCATGGTGGTTTATGTGGATGACATCCTCATTTTCTCACCCTCTTCTGACCTTGTGAAGGAGGTGATGCTGAAGCTTCAAGACAAGTATAAGTGCAAGGCCCTTGGTGACGTGAGCTTCTACCTTGGGCTCCACATCGAACGAGATGTGGAGAAGCGGTGCATGCGGGTGCATCAACGAAAGTACCTGGAGGCATTGGCTGCCAACTTTGGGCAGAGTGAAGGCCATGTGGCTACACCCTTTCCCTCTGGGTTCAAGTGTGTGAAGGGACCAGAGGAGGAGAGCGTTGGTGAAGAGGAGAGGCGCCGATTTCACTCGTTGGTGGGCAGCCTCATGTATGCGGCGGTAAACACCCGACCGGACGTCGCGTTTGCTACCGGGCAGCTGGCTAGGGTTGTGCAATGCCCTAATGAGGAGCAGGTAGCAGCTGGAATGAGGGTGGCCAAGTATCTTGGCCAAACACCGACCGTTGGGCTGCAATACTCGGCGGCGGCACAAAGGCGCCAAAAGGGCGCGGATGGTGTTGAACCCGGGCGTTTGTTCCTCACCGCCTACTCGGATGCTTCATATGCATCAGAACCAGAGGACATGACAAGTGTGGGAGGCTTCATATGCTGTGTTGGTGGAGGCCCAACTGCTTGGGAGAGCAAGAAGCAGGTTGACCAAGCTTTGAGCTCGGTGGAGTCCGAGTACATGGCACTCTTCCGTGCCGTACGGGAGATTGTGTGGCAACGGCGTTTGTTGGCTGAATTGGGGGAGGAGCAGCAAGGACCTACCCCATTGTACTGTGACAGCCAGGGTGCCATTGCTCTTGCTAAGAACCCTGTGTTGCATGGACTCACGAAGCACATGAGGGTGAAGTGGCATTGGACGAGGAGCATGGTAACCGCGGGTGAAGTTGAGTTGCGCTACGTGAAGACCACGGGGCAGCCGGCTGACATGATGACCAAGAGGCTGGTGGAGCAGCAGCATTGGAAGTGTTGCAAGCTGGCTGGGATGGCTCTGAACTGAGAGAGCAACATATCCTAAGGCCAACAATCCGAGGGGGAGTTTGTTGGTGCAACCCTACGGTTTGCACTCGGCTTGTTGTCCGTGTGCGTGAATGTGTGTGTGTATGGAATGGTATGAGGGCATGGGATAATATATATTTCATGCTTATAATTGTGTGTGAATGTTGAGTCATGATGTCGAGTGTGTGTGTCGAGTCAATAGCGAGTTATCGCTAGACGCGTGTTACGCGGTCGTTTGTGTCTCGCGCGCGGTTTCTATTTTGTCCTGTGTCGAACGTTCGGCGTGTCGTAGGTGTGTGCAGCAGACCCATCAAGAACTCAAGGATGAGTTTGTGATGAAGAGCCCGAGCCTTGGTGTCAAGCCTCAAGTGATTTCGAAGCTCGCCAAAAAGGGTACACCTCAAGATATTGAAGATAGTTACATTACTTGGTGTAGTGTAACATTTCACTTGGTGTAGGCCCTAGTGAAGGGTAGTTTCGAGACCCTTCGTGGTTGGGGACAGTGTGGCACTGTTCCACATCACTGTACCTCGGCCCTTGGGGTTTGTAGGAGCTGGGAGTCATTCCCAACTCGTAACTCTTCCTATCTTGTGTTCTAAGACTATAGTGGCTGCCATAGTACCGTTCGTTCAAACCGACGCTGTGTCGTCAATTCTTCATCAAATCGTGCAATCTAAATTGCTAATTGTAGACGACGTGAAGACGCTCCAGATCCAATTTGAATCAAGTCATTTGCAGCTGTGAGCAGAACGCTATCAACGTTTGAAGCCACTGTGCAGAAATCCGTCTGTGCTCTCTATCTTTCGTTTTAGGCACATTCAAGCCTATTGTGACTATAACAAGGGCAAGCAGGGGGGAAAAGGAGGGGAAGAAAGGGGGGATCGTAGGGAAAGCAAGGGGGAAATTAGAGGAAGCAAGGGGGGAAATTAGAGGAAGCAAGGGGGGGAAGCGAAGAGAATAAAAGGGATTGGAGGGGAGAGGAAGTCATAGTGAAGGGAGGGGTAGTGCATTGTGAGGGAGTGATAAGGTGCTCTGTGAGGAAAAATCGGGAAGTGTGACATGGGGGAAAGGGGGGGAGCGACCTGGGGGACAGGGAGGAGCGACCTTGGGGGGGTTTGGAATGGCGACCTGGGAGAAAGGGGAGGAGAGACCCGCGGGGGTAGGGGAAGTGGAGGGGAAGGGGAAGTGCGACCTGTGGAAAAGGAGATGAGCGACCTGGGGGAAGAGGAGGTGCGACCTGGGGTAAAGGGGAGGAGCGCCCTGTGGGGAAGTTGAAGTGCGAGTTAGGTGGAAGGGGAAGTGCGACTTGGGGGATAGTGGCGGTGCGACTTTGCTCGGAAGGGGAGGTGCGACTTGGGGGAAAGGGGAAGTGTGACATGGGGGAAAAGGGAGTTGCGACCTTGGGAGAGATGGGAACGGAAAAGGGATCAGGTTTCGTCCTTGGAGGTAACGAGGCGGCGGTGGAGGCGTAGGTGATGAGGCGCGACATGGAGGCTGCAAGCCGTTGAGGAGGCGCATCGGCGTGGCGGTGATGTGGACGCGATTGCATTAGCGGGGTGGCGCGGTGGCGATGAAGCGGCGTTCGGGAACTTACATCGTGGCGTGGCGAGGGATGAGGGAGGGATGAGAGAGGGGAGGACGAGATGGGAGAGGAGAGGACGGGATGAAAGAGGAGAGGAGACGACGTGAGAGCGGAGGAAGGGACGATAGATGGACGGATGAGAGGGGGAGGACGGGATGAGAGATGAGAGTGAGGGATGAGAGATGAGAGTGAGGGATGAGAGATGAGAGTGAGGGATGAGAGAGGAGAGTCCGGGATGGGAAAGGAGAGGGAGGGATGAGTGAGTGGGGGACGGGAGGAGAGAGGGACGGGAGGGATGAGAGAGGGGAGGACGAGATGATAGTGGAGAGGGAGGGATGAGAGGGAGGAGGACATGGTCCTGAGAGGATAGAGGGGGATCATAATGGATGAAAGAGGAAAGAAGGGAATGAGAAAGGAGAGGGAGGGATGAGTGAGGGGGGGACGGGGGTGAGAAAAAGGGGGAGGTCATGAGAGATGTGAGGACGGGATGAGAAATGGAAAGTGGGGGGGAATGCGAGGTGAGGAGGAAATAATAGAGGGAATGAGGGGATGAGAGAGGGGAGGAGGGGAAGAGACAGGGGAGGAGGAGAGGAGAGGAGGGAATGAGATAGGCTCCGGATTGGATGAGATAGGAGAGGAGGGGATGGGAGAGGCGATGAGGGGATGAGCGAGGGACGGAGGGGTTGAGTGAGGGAGGGACGGGATGAGAGAAGGACGGAGGGGCGGATCGAGGGGAGGCGGGGATGAGAGAAGGAGGAAGGGGATGCGAGAAGGTGGGATGGGAGGAGGGGATGAGAGAAGGAACTGGGGTGGAGCGATGGGAGGAGGGAATGAGAGAAGGAAGGAGGGGACGAGTGAAGGACAGCCGGGATGAGAGAAGGAGGATGGTCTGAAAGAGGGGAGGAGGGGATGAGAGAGGGGAGGAGGGAATGAGAGAAGGTAAGATGGGAGGAGGGAGGGGAGGCGGGGATGAGAGAATGAGGGTGGAGATGAGAGAATTGAGGAGGGGATGAGCAATGGGAAGGGGGGAGGAGCAATGGGAGGAGGGGATGCGTAGGGGAGGGAGGGGATGAGTTTGGGAGGGAGGGGATGAGAGAAGGAGTGATGTGATGATAGAGGGGAGGACGGGATGAGAGAATGACGGAGGGGAGGAGCCAGGAGAGGCGGGTATGAGAGAAGGAGGGGGGGAATGGGAGATGGGAGGAGGGTATGAGAGATGGGAAAGGGGGACGTGCGATGGGAGGAGGGGATGAGAGAAGGAAGGAGGAGGGGATGAGAGATGGAGGGATGGGCTGATAGAGGGGAGGACGGGATGAGAGTATGACGGAGGGGAGGAGAGAGGGGAGGCGGGTATGAGAGAAGGAGGGATGGCGGCCTCCAGCAGCTCCTTCAGCTCGTTCAGCATCGCGATGCTGCTGCTGGCGGCGAGCAGGTCGTCGACGTAGACCAGCACCCAGCAGGTCACTCCGTCGCCGCCGGTCTTGAAGTAGAGCGCCTCGTCGACCTGACTCTTCTTCTAGCCAGCGCCCAGCAGCACTCCGTCGAGAGCCCTGTACCACACCAGCGGCGACTGCTTCAGCCCGTAGAGGCTCTTCAGCAGCTTACACACCCGGCCGGTCCCATCATCGAAGTAGTCCGGCTGGTACATGTAGAGCACCCTGTCGAGCTTGCTCTGCAGGAAAGCGTTCTTCATGTCGAGCTGCATCAGGTTGAGGTCGAGGACGGCGACGATGCTGAGGAAGATCCTCAGCGTGACGTAGCTGCTCACCGGCGAGTACGTCTCGTCATAGTCGGCACCGTACACCTGCGTGAAGCCCTTCACGACCAGCCTTGCCTTCTCGCGCTCGACGGTGTCGTCGATGCGGTACTTGGTCGTCAGCACCCACTGGTTCTTCATGATGTTCACCCCACGTGGGCGTTCGACCAGCTCCCAAATGCCCATGCCGATGAGGCTGCGAATCTCTTCTTCCATGGCGGCCTTCACCACCTTGCCCTTCCAACTCGACAGTGCCTCCTTCACCGTCATCGTGGCGATGTCCCAACGGTGTTCGGGGTCGGCATGCATGTCGGGGTCGAGCTCCGGCAGGTCTTCATCCTCCTCGGCGTCGTCGTACAATAGGTCGTCGTCGACCTCGTCGAACACCGTGGTGAAGGCAGCTGGCGGTATGCAGGCGTGGAAGCTCAGCCGCTCCGGTGGCCGTCGAGCTCGACCTGTGCGTCGCAGCTCAGGCTTCGTAATTGGCACTTCCACCACGTCGCTTTCGGTGGACTCCTCACCCGCCGACTGCTCCCCTTCCTCGTCGACGTCCTCGTCGTCGACCTGCTGCTTCGACTCGTCGTCCGGCTGCTCGTCTGCTGCTGACTTCGACAGCTCCCCTGTCGACCGCCCCGGCTGCTGCTCCCTTGTCGGCTGCACCGCTGCTGTTGCCTCCTGTTCGACCGGCTCCCCTGTCTGCTGCTCCCCTGTCGCCGACTGCTTCCCATCCTGGTCCACGAGCTTGGCGCCTTGTCAACCGCCGGCGATGCCATGGGCCGGCGCCACAGGCGTCGCCTCAAGGCTCCCCTCATCGTCGGTGGTCGACACAGGTGCCGACCCAGGCCGATCTGCGACGGGGAACGGAGGAGCAAGGACATGGGAAGGGGGAAGAACCTCCACAACATCCCCACCAGCAGGCTCGTCGACTTCGGCAAGCAACGGAATCGTCGCCGTCGAGGTGTCCGTTGGCGGGTGCGCCTGCGTGCGCTCCGACGCTGGCCCATACTTCGCCTTCCACACCTCAAGCGACAGCGTCTCGTAGAAGATCAACTCGACCGACGTGACCACCTTGTTGTCGGTCAGGTCGAGCACCTCCCAGCCCTTGCTCTCCGGCGACACACCCAGGTGAAGCCCCCAGCAAGCCTTCGGCGCCAGCTTCCCACCGCATTGCTGCTCAGGAACCATGAACTGCACCATGCAGCCCCACACCCGCGCCAGCGTGAGGTCGGGCTTCGTCCCGGTCAGCAGCTGGTACGGAGTCGTCGCCGGCGGCGTCGTCGACCGCTCCAAGCAGTTGCGCACCCAGACCGCCTGGCGAAGAGCAAGGTGCCACCAGTGATGCTGCACACCCATGTGCAGCAGCATCGTCCGCACGGACTCGACGACCGTGTGCATCTCCCGCTCAGCCATCCCATTCTGCTGCGGAGTGTAGGGGCACGTCAGGTCGTGGACGATGCCCTTCCCGTCGACGAAGTCGGTGAACGCCTTGCCGAGGAACTCCCCTCCTCGATCGGAGCGACAGCACCGACTTCTTCGTCTGTCGTTCCACAAGCACCAACCACTTCTCGAACTCCCGTAGCACGTCGCTCTTCTTAGCGACCGGCATTGCTCACACGGACCGAGTATGGCGATCCTTCAGCAGCAAGAAGTACAAGCTGCCATCCTTGGCAGCCACCCGAAATGGCCCGCACAAGTCAATGTGCATGACAGCGAATGCTTCCTCGGCATCCGAGCCCTTGTCGGGGAAGGTGTGCCGTGCCAGCTTCCCTCCGACGCACGAGACACACGACGGATCTGCTCCGGTCGACGGCGTGATGTCGAGCCCAACAGCAACTTCATGCTTCGCCGAGCTCTTGATCATGTCGACGCTGACGTGCGCGAGTCTCTCATGCAGCCGATCAGGGGTCGACGTCTTCGTCGAGACGATCGTCCGCAGCGCCACCACCTCGGTCGACTGCGACTGCGTCGAGCAGGAGCGAAGGTCGGTGCAGAGGATTCGTCCAGTATAGCGTGCTCGACCGAGCACCTCCCCGGTCGCGGTGACGAGCAGCATCTTGTCACCATCGCCCTGCAGCAGCAGTCCGCTCTCCTTCAGCTGGCCAGCAGACAGCAGGTTCGCCTGTACGCCCGGAACGTAGAGTACGTCGGGGATGAGGACCTGCTTCCCGGCCTCCCCTTGCAGAGCGACGGTTCCGCGACCTTCGACAGGCTGCAATGCCCCGTTGAATCCACGCACGTGCTTCACCCCGTCGCTCGGCCCCATGTCGACGAAGACCGACTTCGTCCCCATCAGGTGGTGAGAGCACCCGCTGTCGAGCAGCACCACCATCGGGTTGGCCTGCACAGCTGCCGCCACCGCCTGGAAGTCCTCGCCAACCTCCGGCGCCAGCGAGACCGTCGGCTCCATCACGCCGACCATCGAGCACGACGACTCCCCGTCGCCTCGGATCTTTCCGCTGGAGCTGTCGACGTCCTTCGTCGACGACATCTTCTTCGACGCTTGCTTCTCCTCGCGCGACTTCTCATCTCGACGGGGGCGACGACTGGCCGATCGACCACGGCCTCCCTTGTTGTCGTCCTCGTCGCTGTCATCGCGGTCGGGGCACTCGAAGGAGAGATGGCCGGGGTCGCCGCAGATCCAGCACTCCCGCCGTCGACCACCACCTCGTCGACCCTTGTCCCGCGTCGACCGCTTCTCGTCGACGTCCTTCGTCGACCGCCCACCTCCGCTACCACCTGCGCCCGGCTTCCCGCGCTGCTCCTGCTGACGATTCGGCTTCGTCCGTGCAGCGTAACTCGTCTGCGGAAGGAACTCCGTGGGCTGTTCTGCCTCCTACATCGCCTCATCCTGGAGAATGTAGCTGGTGATGGAGTCCTCGTCGAGGGACTCACGCGTGCCGGGTACCATCATCATCCTCTTCATGAGATTGTAGCTGCGCGGCAGGCCCTTGACGATGTGGGTGATGTAGGACGCCGTCGAGTACTCGGCGCCCGCCATCCGCATCTCAGCCAGGATCCGTCGAGCACGGTTGCAGTAATCCGTCGCCGACTCCTGCTCGCCCATTCGAATGTGAGTCATCTTCTCCTCCAGCTGCCCGATGTACAGGTCGTCACTGACCTGGTACGTCAACATGATGAAGTGCCATGCCTGGTGACTATCATCGACTCGCTCTCGACAGCTCCTGAGCGCCAGCTGCACCACCGGTGAGCAGCACCTCGAGATGACCATGAAGGTGAGCAAGTGAGCCGCTCGAAACTCCCTGCGCAGCTCGACATCGTCCACGGGCGGAATTGGCACTGTGCCGTCGGCGAAGCCCTTCAGCCCGGCGACCTCCAGCTGAGGCTCGATCGACTCCCTCCAGGTGATGAGGTCCCGTCGACCTTGCAGTGGTGCGACGGTGATCCGGTCCGGCGAGAACTTGAAGTAGCTATACGCCGGTGCAATCCCGCCTGCCGTCACATGCGTCGTCGCCGAGTACCCTCCACCGCTCCGTAGAGGAGAGCGACGTCGAACATCGACGTCGACACGCAAGCTGCCTGCAGCCGCCGTCGACCGCTGCACTCGCGCCTGGATTCCGTCGACACCACCGTCAACCTTGATCACCCCTCTCTGCCTCGTGCCTTCGCTGCCGCTGACTCGTGCACCACCGTCGACCTCGTCGTCGACGCCACCCTCGTTGCACACTGGTCGAGGAGATGCAGGACGGGAAGGGTGTTCCGTCGCCCACTTCGACCGGATGCCCAACTCGACGATCAGCAAGGGGATCGTCCCGTACTCGCCATCCGCGTGGCGTTTCCTCGCATCAGCCAAGCGTGTCTCCAAGGTGTCCGCTACACCCGCATCAACTACGGGGTCAACCATGGTGACTATCGCGGCTGCCGGCCTACGAACGACTTAGTAGGTGCAAAAGTCGGCTCCTATCTGAAGGTAATCTGCGGGGCCGTCCACGCTCACCGCACCATGAGGAGAGTCACTCTACAACAGTAGTGAGCTAGACCACGGGGGTTGGCACGAACCACTAGGAGTAATCGTAGCTTTGCTTGGTTCCTTAGTGCTTGCATATTCACGGGAGAAATCGGCAAGAGTTTTCACTAGCAAAGTTGGAATTACAGAATAATTGAACAAGCAATGACAACAATGACTACATCAGGCACCTAGCAACCCTGCTGCTAGCCTGGTCGACCGCCAGCACAGCTCGGTCGACCGCCTGCCAGCGTTGCGTAGAGGAGCCGCACCAGCACTGCAGAAGGGCGACCTGCCAATAGAGCAGGTCGACGGCGTGCCAACGCTGCAGCAGAGCGGCTGCCTAGCGTCGCCCCGTAGAACACACCAGTGCGCACGCTCGCAGATGCGCGCAGACGATTGGCCCGACTTGCCTCGTTGGGCATCCGTCGGCTGTTGTCTGCGCCTGACGAGCCACATCGACTCCGGGATACCAGCCCGCAGTCGCCTGTGCCATCGCATCCTTGACGACGTTCGCGTGCCTCCGCAGAACTCGTCGAGCAGGTTACCTGGTCGACCCGGTCGACCACCAGGTGCCTCTGGTCGACCACAACTCCCGTCGAGCTACCCCCTGGTCGACGGACCCCTTCCGTCGACCAGAACCATCAGCGGTTGTCGCCGAGCTCCCCTCGTCGACCGCTGCTCACTTGTCAGGTCGACGGACTGCTCCGTCGATCTCCCGGTCGAACTGCAGGTCGACGGGATGCTCCGGACACCTCTCGGTCGAACGGCAGGTTGACGGGATGCTCCGGAGACCTCCCGGTCGAGCTGTAGGTCCTGGTCGACGTCCCACCCGTCGCCCAGACAAGTCAGTTGTAGCTGTCGAGCTCCCTGGTCGACAGCAACACCACAGCGGTCCCCTGCAGCTCGACGAAGCCTGTCGAGCAGTTCTCCCCCAGTAAACGGTCGGCTGCTACTCCCGTACATCCGACCAAGTCGTCGGCGTTGCCCAAGCGAGGGCGGGGCCAACACTCCATTCCCGTTCACAGTAACAATGGAAAATTGCCGGTTATGGGAGAAGGTGAAGTGGTGCAACATGGTCGTGATGGAGGATTGGAGTTGGAGAACGTGCTACTTGTGGAGGACTTAAAGGTAAACCTCATTAGTCCGTCACAACTCGACGACAAGGGGTGCAAGGTATTCTACGATGAAGGGAAGGTTTTTGTGTTTGGTTCTGAGTGGGAGAGATACGCGGATGGTGTTTACAATGATGGGTTCTATGAGATGAACCTCATAGCGTGCAACGACATGGACACGGTTTATGATGATGATGAGTTCTATAAGGTGCAAGTGAAGGGGAGTTCATTCCTTGAGGTTGGTGAGGTTGATGACAAGGGAGATGTGACTTCTTGTGTGAAGAAGGATGTGGTGAAGAATGTGGAGGATGTGTTGATCAAGGAGAAGGATGTGCGTGTGGAGAAAACGGTGAAGCCGAACGAGGTGATTTGTGTCAACAACGCAGCAACGTTCATCATCGAAGACCAAGCTGTGTGCAAGGAGAATGAAGGAGTCGAAGCTGCAAAAGGAAGCTATGTGGTGAAGGCAATGGTGGAAAACGCAGCTACAACGGAGGGAGTACTCAAGGAGGGAGCTCGAGTTGGTGGCAACAACGTTCAGAAAGTGTATGATGTGAAGCGGCCAAGGAGGAGTGCAAGGCTCCAGAGTCTCTATCGCGGATTGGACGTCAAGGCGGTCCATCTCAAGACACGTAAGCAACGTTTTAAGAAGAAGGAGCTGCAGGGGAGTGTGAATCTGACTTAGACATCATGAGGACTACAAAGGAGCAGAAGAGATGCGGGTGGAGGTGTGGTTCACGAAACCACAGGGGAGGTTGTTGGAGTGGTTTCTACGAACCACACCAACGACGGCGAGAAACGCGAACCGACGGCGGACTGATGGCGGTGGCGTGTGGAAGAAGCAAGAAGAAATTACTAAGAAGTATCTAAGTGGCTTGGCGTGTGGTCTACGCTAAGGGGAAAGGAGATGAAGTTATGGAAGAAACGGGAGTGAAGGAGAAGTGACGGGGGAGAAATGGCTAGAAGGGGAAGAAAGGGTTTGACGGGGAGAAATGTGTGGGTCAACAGAGGCGTGCTCAACAAGTTTCCCGTTTTTTGGACTTCGGGAGTGTTCGACGAAGTTGGGGTGGTTGCGTGTGCGACGCGACGTGAAACGTGGGCAAGGGCTTGCTTGTGAAACATGTTTGGGTTACCAATTTGTGTGTGTGCTTTTGGTAGAGTATAAGTTTGTACTAGGCATTTGTAATCAACACAATTGCAACACATTTGAATTACTCGGTTGGAATTTGTGTTCACACGTGATTGGTCGAAATTTCCTAGTGCTGCAGCAAAGTTCCCGTCAAAGTTTCGTGAAGGCTGAGTCAAGCCTAGAGACTCGGATTTCATCCGTGAAACTTCCGTTCAAAGGCCCGTCAAGGTGCTGTAAAGTGCAGAAACTTCGGGGCCCTGTTCTGTTGGCGCATAAGGGGTGCTCAGTCCAAGCATTGAACATTCTCGGAATGCGCATAACAATGCTTAAAGCCCATGTCGAGCCTCCCAAATCGTTATTGTCTCCCGAACCTCTGGTGCGGTAGTTGTGCGCGCATTACTCATGCGTGCGCAAGAACGCTGACCTCTCTGTGCGCTGAGAAATTTCCACGAGCTTGGTTTCACAGGCAAATTTCCCGCATGGCCTGTGCGAGCCCTATGCGCTCGTCGAGGGGGGATTGAAGAGACGCACAACAAATAACGGGCAGATATAAACGCCCGTTTTGGGGTATTGTTTCGGTGGAATACTCACCCCGAAAACAATCTAATGGCTAATTAGTAAGACTGCCACATCCAGTGCATCGGTTCGCGAAATTTTGACTTTGAAAGAGTGCCAGGGCAGTGTATAACAACATTTTTTCGGGCACACGGAAGAAAAAATGTCGTTATTTTGTCGATTAGCAAACCCTTCGACGAGGCTGCAGGCCCTCTCTTCCTTTCGAGGAAAACGATGTCCGCAGTACCTGTGCGGCAGCTGCGAATGGCCTGTGCGCCAACAGAACAGGGTCCGGAACTCGAGTTTGGGACCCGTGAAAGTCCCGTGAAAGCCCCGCGAAGGGCACGCGAAGCTGAAAACGAGCCGAGGGCTCGTCAAGGTTGCGTAAAGGCCTCGCGAAGGCCTCGTCAAGGTCGCGTCAGCCTGGGGAGTGGCGTTTCGCGACCAGCAACCTCGACAGCCCTGGTTGGAATGAGGCGAACTATTTCAGGCCCCAGGCCCTTGAAAATGATGGAATCATTTCGTCAGGTGTTCCCTCATTGTTTTGTGTATCGGCTGTTCGATTTCCTCTGCGACTGCATTGAGGGTACTTGTTACGGGTGCAATGAATCGAAGTAGCGAGAATTGCACTAAGGTGTCAAACGAGTACAAAATGTGAGCGAAGGCATGAGCGAACACTTATATGCGAAACATGCAAACGGTAACGCGGTACGTGCGAGCTAGCTAGTGCTACGCTGGAAGCGAGGCTCGGGCTAGTCCCGAAGCGTAGGCCGACACGGTCAGGCCAGCAGTGCGAGGCTTGGTGAAACAGTGCGGGCGAAGTCGGCGAAGCCCCGTTAGCAGTAACGGGCGAACAACGGCTGCTGCTGTACGCGATGTTGCAGGGTGCGCTAAGGAATATCGAGAAAATTCCTTACACTACACCCCCCCTCAAGAAGCCCCCTCCGCTATGCGAGTGCGTGTATATCGCGGAAGCCCCGGCTCCTCAGGTACACTTGCAGGGCAGGGTGGTTTTCGATGTTGGCCAGGGGCACCCAGCTATCCTCAGTTGGCGTGCGGTCCTTCCAGCGAACGAGGAATTCAATCCTCCTGATTCCCGTGGGGTGGCGAATCCGATGGCTCAGGATTTTTTCGGGCTCGATGATCGGCTCCGATGCAGGGCGAGTCATGGCTGGCGGGCGGTGGCGAGGCAGTTGGCTTGTGGTTGGGATGTATGGGCGAAGCAAGTTGACGTGGAACGAAGGGCTGATGTACCAGTCGGTCGGTAACAGTAGGTGCGCAGTTACTGGCGTGATCATGTGGCTGATTTGGAATGGGCCACAGTAGCGCGGTCGAAGTTTTGGTACGTCGGGCAGTTGTAGATTTTGCGTGTCGAGCAGTACGTAATCCCTTGACTGGTATGTGACTGGGCGGCGGTGGCGGTCAGCGTTGCGCTTAACGATGGCGTTTGCTTTTTTAATTGCTTCTGCGGCTCTGCTACGGGCAGCTTGCAGAATTTCGGCGAATTGCTGTGCACGTGGCGTTGGGTTGTCCGGACTCGGCGTCATGGGCACTGTAGGATTTTGCCCGTAGTTCAGGTAGAAGGGGGACTGCTGCGCCGTCGCTGACGTGGCGTTGTTGTACGCGAACTCGATCAGCGGCAGCTGCTGCTCCCAAGTCGTGGGGTCATCGCACGTGGCACGAATCAACTACTCCATCGTCTGATTCATCCGCTCCGTTTGACCGTCGGTCTCGGGGTGGTACGACGAACTGAACTGTAGCCTGGTCCCGAACTGCTCCCAGAGGTTCTTCCGGAAGTTGCTGGTGAACTTCGTGTCCCTATCGCTGATAATCGCTGCTGGTATCCCGTGCAGGCGAACAACGGCTGTGATGAACAGGCGAGCGGTCTCCTCGGCTGAGATCGACTTTGTGCACGCAGCGAAGTGTGCCATCTTTGTCAACCTGTCAACGACGACCATCACCGCGTCGTTACCCCCAGGGTTCGAAGGTAACCCTGTGACGAAGTCCATGGTAACCTGCTGCCAGGCGCACTCGGGCGGTGGTATCGGCTGCAATTGACCCGCCTTCCGCTTCCTCGAGCTCTTCATCACCTGACACGTGGGGCACGAGCCCACGTGCTGCTGCATGTCGGTCAACAGCTCCGGCCAATAGTAATACCGCTGCATTTGCTGTCGCGTTTTTTCTACCCCAAATGTCCCGAGGTAATTCCGTCGTGTGCCTCCTGCAGTAGCAGCTCCCTCAGTAGTGAGTACGCGGGTACCCAGATGCGGTTGGTGCCTGTTTTTACGTAATAAACTCCTTTAGCTTCTGCCAGTTGCTATGAATTTCCGGTCGTGAAAAATGGGTCGGTGCGGTATCCGTGGGTGAATAGGCCTGTTAAAAGCGGGTTGGTCTGGGCGAGTAGGATGGCGTGGAGTTGGGCGGTAGGGCGGGTGAGTGCGTCGGCGATGTTGGATGCGCCTTTCTTGTACGTAACCGTGTAGTGGAAGTTGGACTCGAGGTAGTCCAGCCAGCGAATTTGTCGCGGATTGAGATTTGGTTGGGCGCGTAAGTACTGTAGTGATCGGTGGTCTGTCCGTACTGTCACGTCGGCGCCAGTCAGGTAACACCGCCAAACCTTGAACGCGTGCACGATCGCCAACATTTCGCGGTCGTGTATCGGGTAGTTGCGTTCGGGCGGGTGCAGTTTGCGGGACTCGTACGCGATTAGCTGGAGGCCGTTCCCGAAATCCTGCAACAGTACTGCTCCCATAGCGATGTCACTTGCGTCAGTGACGAGCTCGAACGGACGGTGTGGATCTGCGATGTGAAGCACGGGCGGTGAGCACAAAATGTTTTTGAGGGCCGAGAAGGCAGCTTGCTCTTTCTCCCCCCACGTGTACTCAACCCCCTTCCTCAGCAGGTCGGTCAACGGGGCAGTCAGCTTCGCCATGTCGGGGACGAACCGGCGCACGTAGTTGACAAACCCCAGAAAACTCTGCAACTCGGTCAAGTTGGTCGGCGCGTGCCATGCTTGAATCGTCGCAATTTTCTTCGGGTCTATTTCCACTCCTGCGGCTGAAATAACGTGTCCCAAAAACTCCAGGCGGTCCTGTAAAAATTCACACTTAGACGCTTTTGTCAGTAGGCGGTTTGCACTCAGTATTTTAAAAACTGCTTCGATGTCCTGTAAGTGCTGTGCTCTGTCAGGGCTATAAATCAGGATGTCGTCCAGGTATACTATGACGCACTTATCTAAGAGCGGGCGGAAAGCTTCGTTCATGGTCATTTGAAAAGTGGCGGGGGCGTTGGTCAGTCCGAAGGGCATGACTGTGTATTCGAAGGATCCGTAGCGTGTGTGAAATGCGGTCTTAGGGCACTCGGGCGGGTTGACGCGAATCTGGTGGTAACCCCCTCGGAGGTCGATTTTCGAGAAAACCCGGGCTGTGCGCAGTTGGTCGATCAGTTCGTCGGCTCGCGGGATGGGGTAACGGGATTTGATGGTAACCCTGTTCAGTGCTCTGTAGTATATGCACATGCGAAATCCCCCGTCTTTTTTCGGTGTGAACAGTATCGGTGCTGCGAAAGGCGACGAACTAGGGCGAATGAATTCCTTCTCGAGCAGGTAATCGAGCTGCTTCCTCTGTTCGTCCAGTTCGGGCTGGGTCAGTCGAAACTGTCGCTGTACTGTTGGCTGTGCCCCCGGTTCTAACTCTATCCTGTGGTCGTGCGGTCGCTGAGGTGGCAGTCCCGTCGGTAAATCATCCAGGAAAATGTCGCTGTACTGCTTCATCAGTGCTGCCAGATCACTCGGTACGTCGGCCAGCAGTTTCTGTAAATCCCCTCCTTTGTCTGCTGCCTCGACTTCCCGAATGTCGACCGCGTACACGTCAGCTCTTGCCGCTACGGCGCGTTTCATCGTGATCGCGTTGACACGCACCGACGAAGACTCAGGCGAGCCCCAGCGAGGTAGGGCGATGTTGTTACCGTTCACTCGCACGGTGAAGTCACCCGTCGTCGATTCGCGGATTGTGTCGTCGCAGCCAATCACGCCCGAGTAAGATATCGGTTCCATCGAGGGTCGTTGCGAGCATTTCCTGGCTACACGTGAAGTTACCCCCACATCGAATCCGAACCCGGTCTACGGTTCCCGTATCGCCAGCGGCGTGCCGTCTACCAGTCTTGCGTCGATCTCAGGTAAACATCTGTCCAGTGGCAGTCGCAGTTTTCGTGCTGTGGCAGTGTTGATGAGGCTGTGGCTGGCTCCCCCGTCTACGAAGATTTTTACTAAGTCCGTCCCGATTTTCCCACTAAGCAGTATGGGGCTGTCTACCGTAGTACCCTCCTTATTCGGCCGGGTGTGGTCGATTGCGTGAACCGGCACAATCACTCGGTGAGGGTCGGTTGGGTCGGGCGAGCGGCGTGACCTGTCAGTAGAGGGCCCGTCTGCTACTGACTCCCAGCGTTTCCCTGCTGCTTGGTCTGTTTCTGCTGCTCAGCTTCCCCCTTTCCCTTAGCGTTTTCCGGGCATTCGCTCTTGCGATGTCCCGGCCGATTGCACGTAAAGCAGCGCCCTTTGAACGGTGCGGCAACGGCATTTGCGGCGACGGCACGTATCGTGGCGCCCTCGTTCGTCCCACGAGGCCGATGTCCCCAATGGCTGCTTCCGTAGGACCCCGGTCTCGGTCGGCGGAAGAAATCGAGTTTCTCCGCCATAGCGAGAATTTCTTGAAAATCGGTGACGCCGCGAAGCTGGATTTCCTGAGCGATGTCCTGCTTCAGGCCGCCGATGTAGCGGCCGATGCGCTCGCTCTCGTGCATATATCCCACCTGCTCGCATAGCGCCAGAAATCCGCTCGTGTAATCTTGGACGGAACCGAGTTGGTGCCAAGAGCGGAGCTTCTGTCGCGCAGCGATCGAAGCCGCGATTGGCCCGAAACGAGTGCGCAGACCTGCGCACCACGCGTCCCATGTGCGATACTGGGGCACCTCCACGAAATACGACGGCGCCCAGGGTCTGGTTTGTCCTTCCCGTGTCGGTAGAGTCGCGTAGTCCACCGGCTTCGTGACGATGACGCGCCACCAGTCCATGGCGGGTCCTCGCAGCAACGACACGGCGTAGCGAATCTTCGCCGTATCCTCCGAGACGTAGTTCGCGTCAAAGAAAACGTTCAACGTGAAGAGCCACGCCTGAACGGTAGGACCACCCCGCTGACTTGGGTCAAAGCATGGCGGACGCTGCGGCTTTAGCGGCATCGGCGACGAAAGAGCTGATTCGCCGGCCGGCACTGAAATCGTGACTCGAGGCTGAGTCCTGGCCGCATTCGTCGCGTCGGGGTGTGTCGTGCCGTGGTCGTCGTCTCCGTCATGGTGGACGACGCCATCACTTGCGGCGCTCGCGGGTTGCCCCACACTTCCGTGCTGTGATGTCTGTGGTGCGGGCTGAATCGGAGTGCCAGGTGCTTGGGATTGTGCTCGTGTGAGGTCGTTTTGCAGGGACGAGCGTTCTGCCGTCAGCGTTGCGATTTCCTCGGCGCTCTCGCGGATTTGTCGCAGCAGATCGTTCAAGTGCTCCTGCGTGAGAGTCGTGACGTCGATATGTTCAGCCATTTCGAAGGGCGTCGGCTCGTCTTAGTCTAGGCGCAATCGTGGCTGCACGCGTTTACGAGAGAACACGAGGACAGCGGCTCCTAGGTGCTAAGGTACGTGAGTCCCTTCGAGTGAAAAATCAAAAGTTGATTTCCTGGGGTGCGGAGATGCGCGGTCCGAAAGGAAAGAGGCTCTGATACCAAGTGTTACGGGTGCAATGAATCGAAGTAGCGAGAATTGCACTAAGGTGTCAAACGAGTACAAAATGTGAGCGAAGGCATGAGCGAACATTTATACGCGAAACATGCAAACGGTAATGCGGTGCGTGCGAGCTAGCTAGTGCTACGCTGGAAGCGAGGCTCGGACTAGTCCCGAAGCGTAGGCCGACACGGTCAGGCCAGCAGTGCGAGGTTTGGTGAAACAGTGCACGCGAAGTCGGCGAAGCCCCGTTAGCAGTAACGGGCGAACAACGGCTGTTGCTGTACGCGATGTTGCAGGGTGCGCTAAGGAATATCGAGAAAATTCCTTAGAGTACTGCTCCAATCCAGCGAAATCTACAGCTGTATCTGCTTTCACGCCGAAACATATATTGTTAGTTTTCTATCAGGGCGAGGTCAGCGAGTCGTCCTGCATTCATTTACGGTTCCATCGTATGGAAGACATTTCCAGACGGTGCACAACGGTAATCAAAATCCACTGTTTAAACCGAGACCTGTACAAGATGAAGAAGGGACGAACGCACTGACCTCGCCGATAATGAAACCTTCGTCTGAACTGGAGCAAGTCTTTTTGCATTTTCGCCCTTGTTTTCTGGCAAGCCGCGTCTCTCTCTCTCTCTCTCTTTCTTTCCACTGTCATGATGGCGCGAAACCCGGCGTTCGTCCCTCTCTACTTTGTCTGCGGCGTGCTGGTCGTCGTCATGCTTCTCGCTTCCGCCGCTGCGAGTAGTGCCTACCGCGTGGCGGATGGCCAGCGACAGCGTATCGGACGGGTCTTTTCCGCGATGCCTCGCTTGCCTCCGACGAGTCGTCGCCCGCGCCAGGCGGCTGCGTCTGTAACGCCGAGTCAGGCGCGCATCAAGCTCCAACCTTCACAATGTGAGTGTTTTTTTTTGTCGCCGAAGGCGGCTGGGCCGCTCAAACCGTAGCAGAATTTCTTGCTCTCCTATATGATGATCGTCTAATCTAACAGCAGGCCATTCCGAATGCAGATTTCAAGGGGTCCTTGCTTATTACTCTTGCCACAAATGTCGCTCCCCTTCTCCCACTTCGGGGTACAGCAGAACGTGGAGATGCCTAGCCAGGCGACCAGTTCTTGTCGCCGCCCAACAGTCACCTGACGGCTGGCAAGCCATGCTCATCCCCTTCGTCCTGCCTTTGCATCCCCCAAAAATCACCTCGTCTACCTTGCCCCCAGTGCAATTGCTTCTGGCCCTGAACCTAGCGTCAAGCGTGTTCTGTGATTGGGAGGGCGGATATGCGCGTGTCAAGTGTAACCAAGACGGCATGGTTACTGAGCTGTAAGTTTTGTCATGAGACCTTGCTATATAGACTGGAAAAGGAGTAGCGGGTACATGGGGGGAGGAGGTAAGTGGGGATGGGGATAGGGGGAAGGAAGGAGTTGGTATAGAAGGGCTGTTTGGCATGATGGATGATACATCCTAAAACAATTATCGAGGGGTTGGGTGTTGCGAACCATGTAGTAGGAACTTCGTGCCCTCGTCCGAGGTGTATGTACAGTCTCTGCAATGAAAATACATGCTATTCGGGTTATCTCGTACGGACCATACTTGCCGAACCTAACAAATGTGAACTAGTAGGAGGAATGTATCGCTTTGGTACTGGCTAGTGTGTTTGTGCTCTGCTGACGGAGCCAATCTAGAATGTTCGAGCTACATTGTAGTTAGGGTTCCCAAACCTAGTATGATCCTACCAGGCCTGTACTTCAATGGAAGAGAGGCAGCACCGCAAGGGTGGATGGCCATGCCATGGGAACGTGTTGGTAAGCAACGACACGACTTGAACCGAACCAACCCGTTTTGCTTGAGACGAGGCGGATACTAGTCTGGTTGACCCGGGGAAGCCAACCCGACCTGTCGGGCCTGTTCTGTTCGAACTGATCGGCGATTTCGCCCGCTCGCTAATCCACTCCCGCTAGCTCTTACTCCCATCCCGACGGGTTGCCTTGACCCGATGTTTGACCCTAATGTTGGATCATGGACCGACCGGATCCGTGATCCCGACCCGACCCGGCTGGGTCGAGGAACCCTAGACAACTGACCCGACCTGGAGCGAGCTTGCATGCGTTTGCATGTGACATCGTACAACCATCCACTTCTTTCTTTCTTTCCTTCTTTCTTTCCTTGTTTCTTTCCTTGTTTCTTTCCTTGTTTCTTTCCTTCCTTTCCTTCTTCCTTTCTTTCTTCCTTTCCTTCTTCCTTTCCTTCTTTCTTTCCTTCTTTCTTTCCTTCTTTCTTTCCTTCTTTCTTTACTTCTTTATTCCCTTCTTTATTCCCTTCTTTATTCCCTTCTTTCTTCCCTTCTTTCCTTCCCTTCTTTCTTTCCTTCTTTCCTTCCTTCTTTCCCTCCTTCTTTCCTTCCTTCTTTCCTTCCTTTCCTCCTTTCCTCCCTTCTTCCCTTCCTCCCTTCCTCCCTTCCTCCCTTCCTCCCTTCCTCCCTTCCTCCCTTCCTCCTTTCTTTCTTCCCTTCTTTCCTTCTTTCTTTTTTCCATCTCACATCGTATGATATGTAATGTAGGTCCTCACGCTTTTCTTTTGATTCGTATCCCGACGTGCCAGCAGACATCACAGCCCTCTCTGCGCTTCAGAAACTGTCAGTGCATACCATTGTTGGGGGGGGGGGGGCACCAGGATGGCCGTAGGGGTGCTTGAAGGTCCAGAGAATGGGTTGTCGTGGGTGCGCTGAAACACGTGTGCTGGTGATCTAGAAAGATCCTTGTATGTATCATGCATCGCACACAGTCGGAAGTTCCTGTGTATCTCTCGTTTTTACCTTCTGTCGCATTTCCGCTGCATAGGTGCTACTAGTTTATTTTCCAACATCTGCAAACCCTCGAAGCTCAAAGGGGAAAAGGGCTTCGGAGCTCTCAATCCCTTGGGATTCGCTTCTCGTATATGACGTGTAGTCACCCTGCACTCTTGCATTACATTGCACGCCACTCTGTAGGGATCTTTCTTTCAATCGCTTCGGTGGGAGCTTGGAGATTCTCGGCCAATTCCCCGAGTTGCAATATGTGTACGCAGCTGCTTTCCGTTCCACCATTGCACCTTCTTGCCTATAAACCTATCTTAATCGTTCGAGTCTAGTCCATGGTTGGCTTACATCATCAGTTTCCCTTGGTTGTCGCTCTCTCCCATCGCTCTCTCCCACATGTGAGGTGTGCGTACTCCCCCACCCACTCGGTTGCCATGGCACACACCAGAGACCTGAGCCATACCGACTTCAGAGGATCCATCCCGGAAACCATCAGCAATGCCAAGAGCCTGCAGTACCTGTAAGAGGGGGTTCTAGTGTCAAGGCAAGGCAACAGGGCATGATGAAGCATCATCCTGGCGTGCACCTGCTGCCCTTGTCACCCTGAAGCAGAATGAGAATCCGGGATTCCATCACGTGTCTAGCGTGGCCGACGGGGGCAGTTCATCTCGCGGCTATGGAGAGTGCTTTCATTCTTGCCTTTCTTTCTTTCTTTTTGTTATGGAGCATGCACCCTACTTTACCAATTTCCGAAATTCAATCTTATCTATTAGAGTGCCAATGAACATTTTCCCCTACTGGCACGTTCTTCTGTGCACCAACTCGTATGCATCCCATCCCAGTAACCTCCAGGGCCTGAAACTCAGTGGAAGTCTCCCTGGCAGCATCAGTCGCCTCACTGCACTCCAATCTCTGTATTTCTTCCCTCACCTCCCCCAACCTCCTTCCTTGCCTTCCTAAATCTCCCCCCTGTCCTCTTCCACCCCCAAGCTTGCAAGCATGTTGTTTGAACCTCATGTTGACACTTTGTTTTGTGCCCTCCCCACTTCCTAGCCGGTGCTCCCCTTTCTTTCGTAGCGCACCTGTCCGTTGCAAGCATGTAAACTCCCTTTCCCTCTCTCTGCACTGCCCCCAACATGCAGGCACATTGGGATTGAGTCGGATGACCGCCTTCCTTATAGATACCTCAACGGCCATCTAAATCCAATAGAGTGAGACTGACGGGGATGAATGGAATGGGGCTCTTGCTGCCTGCTGGTGCATGCCATGGAGAATGCCATGGTGCATGCATGATGTGTGTGAATCGCCATCAACATATTTGCAGAAGCTGTAGCAGCGTAGTAACATGGATACGGCACAGAATACTGTGTATGCTCAGGCAGTCAGAGGTAAATGTGTGACTGCACCTCAAGAACCTGATGCTTGGGAGGCTCTTGGGAAGAATCACTGGCTGATGTTCGGGATGAGCAATATGACGAACTCGTTCAAGGCGAACCGAACAGGATTTTTTTTTGGCCTAAATTGTTCGGGGCGAACGTGTTCGGTGTTCGCCCGAACACGTTCGCCGTTCGCCCGGCTCAGCTCGCCGAGGCGCGTCGAACACGAACGTGTTCGTGTTCGACACGGGCCTTCGACAAACACCAATGTGTTCGTCGACAAATAGGCCCGCGACCAATTTTTAGGTCGCGGGCCTTGGTGTTTGGGCTCAGATCTGGCCTTTCGCAGTTAGTAAAGTGCAGATCTAGCATTTTGCCATTGCTTAAGTGCAGATCGAGCAGTTCGCCGTTGCTTAAGTGCGGATCGAGCATTTCGCCGTTGTTTAAGTGCGGATCGAGCATTTCGCCGTTGCTTAAGTGCGGATCGAGCATTTCACCGTTGCTTAAGTGCGGATCTAGCATTTCGCCGTTGCTTAAGTGCGGATCGAGCATTTCGCCGTTGCTTAAGTGCAGATCTAGCATTTCGCCGTTGCTTAAGTGCGGATCTAGCATTTCGCCGCTGCTTAAGTGCGGATCTAGCATTTCGCCGTTGCACGCTGGCACTAGATGGATGAAGCAGGGCGGGACTGGCTTGGGAGGTGGGGGGAGAGAATGTGCGACGATTTGAATTTTACTCTATATTGAATTTCCCCCTGGGCGAACACGAACATGTTCGCCACGAACATGTTCGTGTTCGCCTGTTGCAGCAATTCGTTCTCCTCCTAGGGCGAACGGCGAACACCTATTTTCACTCAAGTCGTTCGCCGAACCGAACACTGTTCGGTTCGGCAGAAGGCCATGTTCGTCAGGGGGCGAACACGAACATGTTCGAGTTCGCCCCCTGCTCATGCCTAGCTGATGTGATGCGAACCACATGGTTCTGAAGCACACAGTGCAGTGCTGCAGGGCAGCTCATGTGACGACGAGGCCGTCCGTGTGTGCACACCTTCCATGCCGCAGCTCGCACTCCACCTTCCTTACCGCAGCTCACCGCCTTCTATTCTCCTAACATGCTCAATTCCACGTGCTCACTGCTGCATGCACCCACCCAAATGGGGCTTCTGCTCCACCGTTTCTGCTGTGACTACTGCTGCAATTTGAGAATTATCAAATGCCTCCTGCGCGATGGTTCTACTGTGGCGCCCTTTTACGCCATGGGCAACACGCAGCCCACAGAAAGCTAATCACTCCACCCCCTGGCCCGCCTACTTTCACCCTGCCATCTGTCGCTCTCGCAGTCCTCTATCCATTCAGCCGTACTTGCCTTTCCCTGTGATGCAAGGCTCTGTGGACGACCTCTCCTGTCTCGCTCCACTCACTCGCCTCCAGAACCTGTATGCTTCGATTCTTCCTAGCCCGCCTTTTCCCTTAATCTAACTCATCCCTACCCGCCCTCCCCTTCCCTCTGAATCAACTCATCTCTACCTATTCTCACTCATTTCTACCCGCCTTTCATCCCCTCTCACTCTTTCCTACCCGCCTTCGCCTCCCCTCTCACCCCCCACTTACCCGTCTTCCCCTCCCCTTTCACTCATCCTTATCTGCCATCCCCTCTTTCGCTGCTAACACATGTTCCTATTCAGCGTGCAACGGTCAG
Organism: Closterium sp. Naga37s-1; assembly: GCA_947471745.1. Classification (NCBI taxonomy): domain Eukaryota; kingdom Viridiplantae; phylum Streptophyta; class Zygnematophyceae; order Desmidiales; family Closteriaceae; genus Closterium; species Closterium sp. Naga37s-1. The sequence goes on from CANJKZ010000754.1 coordinate 1,079,423, forward strand.
TCCAGCAGCATAGTTCATGGATTTAAGTCCCCCTGCAGATCGCAGCACATCCAAGGGGCTCGCTACCTGCTGCTGCCCCTCGCCCGTGCTTCATTCACACCTGCACATTGAACACAGCACTTGCCCGTGCTTCATTCACACCTCCTCACTCGCTCACATTCTGTTTGCTCCCCAACTACCGTCTGTCCACTTTACCAGTGTCTTTCACCGTCTCTCCTGCATGCCTGCCTCTCTCTCTTCCATCCTCACTTCTCCTCAGCGCTCTCATGAGTCTCAACCTGACTGCTGGAGATCTCCCTTTCTCTCTCTCTGCGCTTACTTCACTCAAGCACCTGTAAGTCTCTCGAGTATCTTCCTTAAGCGAGTGCTTGGTATAGTTGTTATCTCATATTTTTTATGCTTTGTGTTGGCAATCACCAAAGTGCAACCATGGTGCTGGTGTGGCATCATCTTTCACTTGCTCCTGGTTAGCCTTGGGTATGTGCTTGCTCGTTGCGCGCGTTGCATTGCATCTCATCACTGTATGCTCATGAAAAAGGCACAATCAGCAGCAACGAATTTCTTTCGTGCTTACGTAAGTTGAAATAGGAGCGAGCGAGCACGTTTCTCTTTCAAGGTCCCATAGCTCTAATTATGGAACCATTAAGACATTCTCATGGTTGATCCGGCAGGGGCCAGCAGGCAGGAGCTTGGGGGTGCGCTCACCATCTCTTCTCTCCCTTCTTTCCTGTATTGCATAGCAGAGACCTCAGTTTCCTTCCCATCACCCGCTTGCCGCAATGGATCGCTTCACTCACTACGCTCACTCATTTGTGAGTGGCACCAAGAGCCTCTCGCCCCACCCCGCCCTGACTATCATCACCGCTTCCTGTTGCACCTTGCCCGTGCTTCACTTGGGATAAAGAGGCCAGCGCACGTCCGCTCTGCGGGTTCCACTTCCTCTCTCTCCCTGCACCACCTGTGATTCGCTACAGCCTTGCCATGCCACTTGCGCCCTCACTCTCTGCTTCCATAGCTTGCTGCTGGAGCGATGCCAATGAAATCGCCTCAAGCTCGCACCCTGACGGGTCTGTGCCGCATTGAATCGACGGTGTTCGACGGCGTTCCCTGTGCTGCCCTGCGCCATTCTGCCCTGCATTGGTCCACATGTGGTTAGGGGGATGAACGATGGTTAGGGGGTTTGATCAATGGCTAGAGGGGTGGAACATTGGCTAGAAAGAGAGATTCAGATGTACGCTAATGCCACTTGCAACGCTCCCCCTGCCGTGCCTCTCCACCAACTGGAGTGCCCCGTGACTCCTCTACCTTCCTGCCCTTGTCTGCCCTGCAGAGACGTCACTGGAAAGTTACACGTCCACCGCTCTGCACCTTTTCCCCACCAAATGGATTGCTCTCACAAGGCTGGAAACGCTGTGAGTGAGCCATCCGCCATGTCCACAACACATCAGCTTGGTTTGACACCTGCTGCTGCTCGCCTCACCATCCAAAGCCATCCGTTCCTTACATTGCCTGATGGGCCACTCCGCTCAGCCCCGCTCTGTTGCCCTCCAGCTGCCAATGCATGCGCCCCTCCCCTCCTCTCACCCCTCCCCTCCTCTCGCCCCTCCCCTTGCACCTCCAGGCGGGCCGGTCTGAATGGCTTCACTGGCTCTATCCCCTCCACCATCTCCGCCCTCACCGCCCTCACCATCTTGTACGCCTCCCCTTCTCATCCTCTCTCCTCTTCCTTCCTCTCTCCCTTTCCCATTTCCTCTCCTCTTCCTTCCTCTCTCCCCTTACCATCCTCTCCCCCCTTCCCATCCTCTCTCCCCTTCCCATCCTCTCTCCATTTCCTATCCTCTCTCCCCTTCCCATCCTCTCTCCCCTTACCATCCTCTCTCCCCTTCCCATCCTCTCTCCCCTTCCTCTCTCCCCTCACTTCCTCTCTCCCCTTCCTTCCTCTCTCCCCTTCCTTCCTCTCCTTCCCCGTCCGTCCATGGGAACCCCATTAGAAATGCAGTGGTCGTATACGCCAAAGCACCAGGTTGTGAGCACCAGGTTGTGAGCACCAGGTTGTGAGCACCAGGTTGCGAGCACCAAGGTGTCAGATCCAGCTGAATAATAGATTCCGAATAGAGCTCTTGCACAGGCAGTTCATTCCATGATCACGGTTCATCCAGTGATTGCAATTCACCCAGTTAAAGCGGTTCGTCTGGTGAAAGTGGTTCTTTCTGTGAAAACACTTCTTCCCGTGAAAGCGGTTCACTCAGTGAGAGTGGTTGTTCCTGTGGCCATTCCCCCTCCTCCCTCCCCTCCTCGCCATGGCCCCACCAGGGACCTCTACGGGAACAACATCTCAGGGAGCATTCCCGCTGGCATCAGCGAGCTACCTAGATTGCATGCCCTGTAAGCCCCTCACATCACATCACATCACATCACATCACATCACATCACATCTCCCCCTTTGATTCCCACACAGGTTGCTTGGCTTTAACAATCTCACCGGCGCCATTCCTGACATCCTCGCACATCCTTTCACTTGTGAGTCTCCCAGGCCCGCCACGCCTGGCATGAGCTCACGTATGGCGTGGTTTGGATTGCAATGCACCTCCATGTGGCACCTTGCATTGCATGCTGAGTCTCAACTCCACCAAACAGATTGAGGTGCTGGAGGCTCTTGGGCAGTCTCTCTCTCACCATGCTTTCTCATCTCCGTGTGGCAACTTCAAGCAGACGCCCCTTGAGATCCGCCTATTGTTACCTCAGCAATGCATAAACGCCCTTTTGATTAAGCATGTAATCGTTAGGTTGCGTTGCGTTGCGCTGCGTTCCCAACAGCCCAAGATTGGCATTCTGCCGTACTATCGTGCTTCCATATTTTGTAAAGCTTCTGATATTCCACCAAGGCTACACTCGGGCATGACATTGCCGTATGTTTCACAGCCCTGACTCATGTTCCTCCAGTGCAAGAGCTCTGTACCACATCGCACACCCCCCTGGAGTGTGGCAAAGAAGCATTCTCGCACCTATCTCACCGTGATTTTTCACATCTCCTCCACATCCCCTCCCCTCCACATCCCCTCCCCTGCACGTCCCCTCCCCTCCACATCCCCTCCCCTCCACGTCCCCTCCCCTCCACGTCCCCTCCCCTCCACATCCGCTCCCCTCCACATCCCCTCGCCTCTGCCTGCCCTCACTGCGTGCAGAGACCTCTCCCACAATCAGCTCACCTCCATGCCTTCTACCCTCAATTGGGGGGGGCATTTGTAAGTCTTGGGTGATTGACATCGCATTGTTCTATCTTTTGTGTCATGTTTTTGATGCCTTGTTCCAGAGTCGAAGAACATTAGCCTGAGCCACCTCCTCCCTCAGCGTTATCATTCCATGCCTTGTCTTGCCATGCCGTGCCTTGTCTTGCTATGCCGTGCCTTGTCTTGCCATGCTGTGCCGTCCCATGCTTTGCCGTGCCATGCTGTGCCATGCCACATTACCCCTTTTAGCATGGAAGAGAGCCGAGCATGCAAGCGGGATGGCATGCTCCTGGCTATGGGATGGTGCAGGCAGCACGGAGACGGAGGTGGAAGTTTATGCGGCATGCAGTGCACATGAATCATGTGCCTTGCATCATGCCATGGCCCTTGGGTCACTAAATGCTCACTCCTCACTACAGCGATTCCCTTCTCGGACATTCAGTGCATGCATGTTACCATCATCTCACTCCCTTCCACCATCGCCCATTCAACCTCTCCAGTTCCATGGCTCACAACCAGCTTCAAGGTCCCCTTCCTTCTGCCCTCGTTTCCACCGATTTCGTTACTCTGTAAGCGCACCTTGAAGTTGCTTGGTCCCGGTATGGAAGGAACGAGGGAGGCAAGGGCGTGTGCTCAAGTTGTCTCTTGATTGATTTCCATCAGAACGACAGCGATGCAGATTATTTATGTGCAATCGTAAACATTCCCTTTCCTACACACTGCTGGTCATCCCCTCATCCCCATCCCATGCAACCCATGCCTCCACACAGTGAGCTGCAAGGCAATGCATTCTCTGGCTCGCTACCTAACTTTGCTTTGTGGAAATACCCTTACCTTGAAATACTGTGAGCTCACTGCCTTGTTCTTATCCTTCTCAACCGATGCTCATCTATGTCAGCCCTTCATGTGCCCTATGGATTTCCTTCATGTTTACTCCCCCATTTTCACAAAGACAGATCTGATCTAGCAGCCACGAGCCACATCTGAACTAGCAGCCACATACCTAGCATCGCATAGTTCTGAGTGGCTGGAAGTCACTAGAATATTTAGCGAAGTTACACTTTCCCTTGGATCCTCATTCCCCTCGCCTGCGCCCATCCACCATGTCCCCTCTTTACCCTTCCCACAACCGCCCACTACCACCATGCCCCACTCAATCCCCAGCGACGTCAGCGACAACCAGCTCAGTGGCTCCCTCCCTGACTCCATCACCCGCCTTACATCGCTGTGGAAACTGTGAGCCTTGCATTGCTCTACCGACTGTGAGCCTTGCTCCATCTCTCTTTGAGAATAAGGAAGCGGTGCTGTTGAGGGGATGTTTGAGGAAGCACAAACGCTACCTTGAGAAACACCTTGTCTGGGCCCAGCACCTCTGACAGCATTAGCCGAGGTAGCACTTTTTTCTGCATTCCACCATGTGAAATTCACTAAGGATCACTGCAGACATTGTTGCAAACAGCTGATGCACTCTGGTTGCTGGCATACACGTGTGGCATGGCATGGCATGGCGTGGCAGGGGGCTTGGAGGCAACACTCTGAGTGGCGTCATACCTGCTAGCCTGGGCGGACTTACCGATCTATCATACCTGTGAGTAGCACAACCATTCCCCATCCACCACAAGCCTAAGGTGACTGCTCTCCTCGCCCTGCTCTTACAACTTCCATCCTTCCTGCCAGGGTCTCACTATCACTTGCATCGGGAATCCTCCTATTTTTCCCCCCTGGATTCGAACTCAATGACAGCATAGTGGTGTTGAGTTGGCTGGCCTCTTTTCTCCTTCCACTCATCTGTGCCACATGCTTCACAAGCCCAAACTGCCTCTCACGTAGAGTTCTAGATTCAGTTTTGTATGTAAGCCAGTAACCATTTAACTCCGCATTCACATGGCAATCGGTATTGGACCGAATGCTCACAGCAATACCTCAAACTAGCCTGGTAATTGCATGTATTTTCTTATTGCACTCTAGTTTCAAGTCAATTTCTGCCCATGAGTGTGATTTTTTTCCTCAATTCTCCAATCCTTTTCATCCAACACTCACCCCCAGGAACGTGTCAGGCACGGGGCTGACCTGCCCTGCAAACGGCAGCAAGTGCCTGGTGAAGCAGAGCAACACCACTGGCTTCTGCCGCCTCTGCTTCTCCTTCTGCTCCTCCTGCACCCCCCTTGCTTGTAAGTCTCCATGCTGCAGTGGCTGCCCACACACACACGCACGCATAAGAACGATGCCACACCGGCTCCAATCAAACTTTCCAACAACAGGTGGTTGGTGGAATAGGTGTGCTTCACAGAGTCTGATTTAACGTTCCAATCTATGTCTGTGCCCACATCCCAGTGTCGGCGCTCACAGAGGATGCAGCATGGCCAGCACCGGTGACTGACGCACCAATGTGGGACACAAAGGAAACAGCATGGCCAGCACCGCAGGCACGATCGGCATCCGGCCCTCGCACGCGCATTGATGCTTCCATTGACCACTCTACTGCTGCTGTTGCCGCCATCTTGCTCCTGGTGTTCGGGATGTGAAGCGTAGAGTTTTGACGTGGCGGTTCCGTATCGATAGTTGTGGGTGGGTGACTTGGGGTAATGAGACCCCCAAGTCTGGAATAGTATACTCGGGGTGATCTTCAAATATACCGTATGTGTTGAGAGATTGCAGTAATCCATTAGTATGCTAGTGAAGGTCTGGATTTTGTGGCTACTTTTCAGCTTGCGCCTGGAATATATTTGTTGTGAGTCGGAGATTTACATGCTAATCACGTTTAGTGTCAAGTCAATGCACATGTATATGGTAAACCCCCGTATATAAGACCAAAGGGTCTTATGATAATCAAACCTCAAAAAGCTGGGGGGACGTTTACGTTCCTCCGTAGATGGATGGCGTCCGTCAGACTGCTGAAACTACTGTATTACCGTCATCGCCCGGATATAAGACATATATGTCTTATCTCGTACACGAGCAAAAATGCTTGGGTTGTCTTGTATTTGGGACGGTTTAGGGTATCTTATAAGTCTTATAAATGGACAAAGATCCGTTCAGAAGATACCCCCTCGTTATGCAATTGCCCCTAACCCCTACACTTGCATAACCCGTACACACAAATAGGTGTCTTATAATGAGGCTAGCATGTTTATAAGAGACACACGGATAATAGACAACCCCTGTCTACTATTCAACACTGTCTACTATCCGGGCGATGACGGTAGATGCAGGAGGAAGAGATTGCAAGGAATCATTACGTGTGAATGACTTGGCACTTGCAAGGAATCAGTACTAAAAAATCATTTTCAATTCACAAATTTTTCTAGGCGGCTAAAAAAAACTCAATTGAAAATTAGAGTGAGAGTGAATTCAAGGAAGCAATGTTAGGAGAATTTCGTAGGCATCTAAAAAAATATTGTTTAGGTCAGGGCTTACGTTTCAAAAAACGCCTCCTTGATTCTGACCAACATATATATATATATATATATATATATATATTTTTTTTTTTTAATTTAGTCTGACGGCACTTCGACCGCATAATGGCTAGTCTGAGCCTGTTGAAAAACATATGTGTAAAAAAAACGCCACTCTAGGCCTTCAGTATCGGGGAAATAAGATCAGAGTATGAAGAAACATGAATGAAATAACTAGGAAACAAGTGGGTACAAGTAGGAACCTAGAAGTGTTGTACCCTATAGTGTCTACCCCACTACAGCCTAGATAGAATATATCATATAAGTTTGACACAACCCCATAGGCAAAGTCGGGGAGAACAAGGGGTCACAAGACCAGTCAAGCAAAGCAAAGCAAAGCAAGCTCAGGGTGGATCACAACGTCACCACACATTCCGAGCACAGGTTCAAAGGCCAAAAGGCCAGTTCACATGCAGGTGTCAGGACTTATATGACTAAGCCTATGTAGGCTATAGTGGGGTAGCACATATGGGGTACAACACATTTCTAGGGTTTGTACTTGTACCCAATCTTTCCCCTAGTCAATCCATTCCCTCGTAATTATCACATGGTATAGAGCAGGTTCCCTAGTGGGAACGTTCCTAGGGCCCACCACTGAAAATCGATTTTTTTTTTTTCCTGCCCGGAGCGCGCTTCGCTCCTGCCCGAGTCGCGCCGCGCGTGCCTACCCTCCCGTCGCGTCCCCTGCCCTTAGCGGCCCGTCGCGCCCTCTTACGGCCCCGTAGCGGCCCCTCTCACGGCCCCTCACGGCCCCTCTCACGGCCCTTCGCGGCCCTTCAGGCCCCGTCGCCGCCCTTCGAGGCCCCTCGCGGCCCCTCTCACGGCCCTTCGCGGCCCCTTCGCGGCTCCCTCGCGGCCCCTCCGCCGCCCTTCGCGACCCCTCTCACGGCCCTTCGCGCCCCCTTACCGCCCCTCGCGGCCCCTTCGCGGCCCCTCGCGGCCCCTTCACGGCCCCGTCGCCGCCCTTCGCGGCCCTGTCGCCGCCCTTCACGGCCCCGTCGCCGCCCTTCGCGGCCCCTGGCGGCCCCTTCTCGGCCCCGTCGCCACCCTTCGCGGCCCCTCACGGCCCCTTCGCGGCCCCTTCACCGCCCTTAGCGGCCCCTACTCGGCTCCCTCACGGACCTGCCGCCCCGCCGTCGCTGCCCCTGCAGCGGGAGACCGCCACCACCGGGGCCGCGGCCACAGCAGCCGCCAACAGCAACATGTTACGATGCGATCTTAACTGGTAACCGGATTTAAGGAGGGCCTAGGCTTAGTAGCCTAGGCCAAGCTATTGTCGAGGTCAAGGCCAAGGGAGTGTCGATAGAAATTGACCAAACAAGTTTGCTTCACTAAAGCAAAGCATACAAGATATAGTCGAGAAACACAAGCAAGAGGTGCACCACCAACAGCAAAGAAACAATAACTACAGTAACTACAGCAAGCAGGATATATCTTAATATAACTTTGACACACCCCTTAGCCTGCTTGCAGTAGGAACTAGAGTAGTCAACACCCCTGAACGGGTATAGCTGGCGCAGTGGGAGACGGCAGAGGGGTACGTGAGGGGAGGCGGCGAGAGGGAGAGAGGAGAGGAGAGGAGATGAGAACACAGGAGGAGGTGAGTGAGGATGAGGAGAGGAGGTGGGGGGGGTGGCCGCGGCGTCCCCTCTTACTAACCCCCTTTTACGAAAGGGGGGTTGAGTGGGGATGAGGAGAGGAGGTGGGGGGGTGCCGCAGCGTCCCCTCTACTAACCCCCACATCCCCACCCAATCAACCACCCTCCTTCACCTCACCCCCCATTTCAGCCACCCCCTGGAACCGCACGCCCTCCCTCCTTCCTTCCTCCACACCCTGCCCACCCACGAGTTGTCTTGCCCTGTCCTTCACACTGCAGCCCAGCCCTCCACCCCCGCTCCCGCCACCTACCCCCCACA